>CM075984.1:17958932-18021432 GCA_038087875.1 Malacoraja senta | reverse complement strand
GTACCATTGATCCATTGCACCATTGACCACCATTATTAATGCCAGATTTATCTAATACTTTGAATTTAAACTACCTAGCTGCCATGGTTGTATTTGAACTTGTGTCCCAGAATTAATTCCCCAGAATACTATCTACTAGCCTGGTAGTTTAACCACTACACCACCAGTAAAGCTTGTGAGTGCAGTTCCAAACAGATTGAGAAAGCTGAGATTTATTGAGTACTACTGATCATTCATCACTCTCTATCAGTGAGGTGGTAGTGGTGTGGTAGTGGTGTGTTCCATCTATTTCTTGACTGTACCGGGCAGTACGTGTTGCAGCGGTAGAGTTGCTGCCTTACAGCGCTGGAGACCTGGATTTGATCCTGACCACGGGCGCTGTCTGAACTGAGTTGGTACATTCTCATTGTACCGTGAGGGTTTTCTCCCACTCTTCTTGGACTCCCTGGATGGCCTTCTACCTTCTTTAGACCTTTCATTTCAAACTTGCCGATGTGACATCAACCGTCTCAACTTATCGACTCCACTTACCTACTCTAACCTCACCACCTCTGAATGTACAGCCCTCCGCTCACTCTGCAATAACCCCAACATTATCATCAAACTCGCCAATGAGGGAGGTGCGTGATAATCTGGTGAGCCGATCTCCACCGTGCAGCGGGCAGGTGCCAGCTCTTGGATACCTCCTCCTATTTACCACTAGATCATGACCCCCACAGATGAGCACCAGGCCATCATTAAGCACATTATCTCTGATTTTATCACTTCCGGCTGTCTGCCTTCCACAATCCTCAACCGTATTGTTCCGTAGCCCGCTTTTACCTTCTCCCTAAAATCCATAAATACAACTGCCCTGGCAGCCCCATCGTTTCTGCCTGCTCCTGCACCACTTAAATCAATTCCCTCGACTCCATCCTATCCTCCCTGTCCAAATCCTCCCAAGCTATGTCCAACAAACCTCACATGCCCTTTATCTCTTTACTGATTTCCATTTTCCAGGCCCCTGTTCCCTCATCTTTACTATGGACGTTCAGTCACTCTATACCTCCATCCCCCACCAGGAAGGTCTTAAACCCCTCCGTTTCTTCCTTGACTACAGAACCTGCCAATTTCCCTCTACTAACACTCTCCTCCACCTAGTCCTTACTCTTGACAACTTCTTCGACTCCTCCCACTTCCCCCAAATCAAAGCATAGGCCCCAGCTATGCCTGCTTCTTTGTAGGGTACGTCGAACAATCCCTGTCCAGGCCAACACTGGCCCTATCTCCGAACTCTATCACCGCTACATTGACGACTGCATTGAGGCTACCTCCTGCACCCATGCAGAACTCATGGACTTCATTAACTTCACTACCAATTTCCATAAGGATAAAGATTGACATCTAAAGTTTTTAACATTTAACTAAGCAATAACAACTTATTAAAAGTTATCTTTAAACATGATTAAAAAAATCAAAATCACTTTAAAACATTCAACAATAAATGAAAGAATTATGGCAAATAATCTGTCTATCTATCTATACATAACTAAAACTCTGATCTTGTGCTCTTCCGGTTTACGCGGTCTTTCTTTTTGCGCAAAAACGGTTCTCAATAGCGCTACGATTTTTTGCCAGCTTACTTACCGTTCTCGTGTGCTGCGAGTGCACCAAGTTTTGTTCCAATCGGTGGTCTATTGTAAAAGTTAGCGAGGTTTAAAAATCTTAAAAACCGCGTGTGCGCAGATCGATCTCCTCTCCTGCCATTCAGCGCCGCGTGGATTGGTCTTTTCTCCTGTCACTCCGCGGGATGGCCCGCGCCTTCCTGCACCATCATGTCTTTACTGGAGCTGAGGGACGCTGCGGGTGGCTGGCGGAGAATTCCAACCGGACACAATTTTCGGAGGGACCGGAAGCGGTCTGGCCCGGCGCGGGAGATGTTGCGGAAAGCGAAGAATCTGATCCCGGCAGAGGAGAACATCCACCGACCAGCGTCCACTGTGAGTCCCCATTGAACTGTCAGCTGCAACCCCTTCCCCTCTGGTCCCCCTCACTGGCTCCTGCCCCCTCCCCCATGATACCACCCTCTCCCCCACAACCCCCGTCTTTTCCTCCGAGCTCTCTCCCCCCCCCCATCCCCCCACCCCTCCTCTGGCCATTAGTATATCTGGAAGATTGTTTGTGTCCTCCTTAATGAAGACGGGTCCAAGGTACCTGTTCAACATTGTCTGCCATTTTCTTGTTCCCCATAATAAATTCACACTTTTCAGTCTTCAAGGGTCCAATTTTGGTCTTAACTAATTTTAAATTAGATAAAAAGAGAGGGAGAGAGTGAGAGACAGCCAGACAATGAGAGAGGGAGAGAGAGAGACAGAGAGACAGAGAGAGAGAGAGAGAGAGAGAGAGAGAGAGAGAGAGAGAGAGAGAGAGAGAGAGAGAGAGAGAGAGAGAGAGAGAGAGGCAGTGAGAGACAGAGAGTCAGAAGGAGAGAATGATATGGTGATAAAAACAGACAGGGATGATAGGTAATGAGGATGCAAAAGGGGAGGATTTTCTAACAAATGTTAGAAATGTTAGGCCATGAAGCATTGTCATGTAAGGCATGTAGGCCTACAATGAAGAATATAATTGCCAGCATCAACTTAGCGTATCCCAATATTTCAGTCAATGGTTTTTCATCACAAAGCATTACATTTCACAGGTTCTCTTCATCTTATCATTTCATCTATCTATCTATCTATCTATCTATCTATCTATCTATCTATCTATCTATCTATCTTTCCATCTTTCTATCTATCTATCTATCTATCTCCACTTCTTCACCTGACATGCACTTCCTCGGTCTCCCATAATCTTTAACATTCTATCATTTTTTTCTTGCTCTCTCTGCTCTGTTTGTTTCTCTCTGCTCTCTCTCCCCCCCTCTCTCTCTCTGTTCACATGATCTGCACCATTCTCTCTCTTTCTATTTCTCCCACTGCAGTCTACCTTACATTTAATGTAACCTCTAACAATCCATCTTTTCTATGTCTCTCTCTCTCTCTCTCTCTCTCTCTCTCTTTCTGCCTCTAACAGTCTATCATTTGTGTCTGCCTGTCTCTCTCTTTCTCTCTCTTTCTCTCTCTCTCTCCATCTCTTGCTATCCTCATGATCTCCAGCACTCTCTCTCTTTCTTTCTATTTCTCCCTCTACAGTTTACCATACATTTAATGGAAAGTATCCTGTGAATAGGCTGATCCTATGAACAGCACATAAAAAACAACAAAACGCATTTCCCCATTATATGCTGTGTGAACTTTATTCTTTTTCCTCCTGAAAAACATGCATTACATAAAGCTCCTCTGTTCACGTGATGTTATCTTGGAAACAGCAGGGTGGGAAGAGCTAAAAGTTTCCTTTGTACCAGTCACCGGTATTAGTTGCATGTCTTTTGATGCGAGTTAATACTAATGGTGCGTATTACAAGGGCACTCGGAGCTTAGTAAGTGAGGCAGCAGTAGCATCTGATGCACTACAAAGGATGAAAAGGCTACTGGCTTAATGTATTTTTCTTTAAAGGAACATGTAACTACTGAATTAATGCATTAAACAAGACTATCTTTTTTATCAAGAAGGGACTGCATCAGTTTGGAACAGCATAATGCACGTTTCAGATCCTTTCACTGCAATTATGCTAAAATGCCCCATGCAGAGAAGGGATTAGACCCGATCGACAATCAGACACAATGGCCAATCCCACCTTTTATGATAAAAAGGTGTGCAAAGATCTTGGCTCTGAAGCTGAAATTATTACATCTACCTGCAGGAGGCCAATAGAGTCAGTCTAAAAGTCAAGGCAGAAATGCTAAAATGCAGAGACTGCTTAGTCACGACTAGGTACTTGTCTTTGACATCTTTGCAATATCTTTTGATTCAGAAGCTGAGGCCATAATGCAAATGGTCTTCCTGACAGGTAATACTTAGTGTTTATCAGCTCAGTGCGCAGTGATGACACCTGGCAGTGTAAAAGTCCCAGTGGGAGGCTACCACTCGGCCAACCAGCGGGAGACTGGGCTGCGAGAAGACAAGAGTGAAGATTAAAGCGACAAAACGTGCCAAGAACAAAAGGAAGATGTTATGTTTCATGATATGGAAAGCCTATAGCACAAATGGAAACACAATGCTCTGCTTATATCAGGTACAGTTCAATACTACAGTTGTCGCAGTTGCAAGTGCACAGTGAAATTCTTTTTCTATATATTACACATGCAGGGACTGCCATTTTGGGCGCCATTTTTCAAAGTAGATTTAATATGTAATTCATCAGATTAATGTGTAGGAAGGAACTGCAGATGCTGCTTTAAACCGAAGATAGACACAAAAAGCTGGAGTAACAGCGGGACAGGCAGCATCTCTGGAGAGACGGAATGTGTGATGTTTTGGGTCGAGACCTTTCTTCAGAATCTCTACCCGAAACTTCACCCATTCCTTTACATCAGATTAATGTTCATTAGTTGGACAATTTTGAATACACGGAAAAAATAAAATTATTCCTTTATGACCATAAGACCATAAGACATAAGAGCAAAATTAGGCCACTCAGCCCATCAAGTCTATTCCGCCATTCGATCATGGCTGATCTATTTTTACCTTAGTTTAGTTTAGTTTAGTTTAGAGATACAATGTGGAAACAGGACCTTCAGCTCACCGAGTCCACACCATCCAAAGATCACCCATACACTAGTTCTTTCCTACAAACCTGCACGTCTTTGGGATGCGGGAGGACACTGGAGCACCCGGAGAAAACCCTCGCAGTCACAGGGAGAACGTACAAACTCCGTACAGACAGCACCCTTAGTCAAGATCAAACCCAAGTCTCTGACGCTGTAAGGCAGCAACTCTACTGCCGTGTCACTGTGCCACCCCTGAACGTCCCTTTCAACCTCATTCTCCTGCCTTCTTCCTCTAACCCATTGACACCCTTATTAATCAAGAATCTATCAATCTCGGTTTCAAAAATACCCAACGTCTTGCCCTCCACTGCGGTCTGTGGCAATCAATTCCACAGATTTACCACCCTCTGGCTAAAGACATTTGTCCTCATCACCATTCTAAAGGTACATCCTTTTATTCTGAGATTGTGCCCTCTGGTTCTAGACTCTCCTATTACTGGAGACATTCTCTCCACATCCACTCATTATCCAATAGGTTGTAATAATATTTCCTCTTATCATTCTAACCACTTGCTCTTTATTTATTTTTTGATGGATTAGTGTTACAGATTCAGAAAGAAGCGGAAACAGGCCCTTCAGGCCATTGAGACCACGTTGACTATAAGCACTCAGTTACACTAATCCAACATCGTGAGGAAAGATCGCGACCCAAAACATCACCTGTCCATATTCCCAGAGATGCTGCCTAACCCACTGAGTTACTCCAACTCTTTGTGTCTTTTTTGTAAAGCAGCATCTGCACCTCCTTGTATCTCCTTTCTATGTTAATATTTTCTTAAATTCTTACAATATTCTCAAAAAAATCCCCGCAGATCCTACCACTCACCTACATGCTAGGGACGATTTACTGTGGACAAATAACCTACCAAGTTACACATCTCTAGGGTGTAGCAGAAAATGGAAACGTTGGGAGGAAAGCCGCGCAGTCACAGGGAAAATGTGCAAACTCCACATGGATAACACCCAAGGTCAGGACTGAATCCAGGTCTCTGGCACTGTGTGACAGTGACTCTAATAGCAGCCACCCTATTATTTTATGCTTGAATGCAAAGCAACACATTTTAGTTTATTTAAATTTGAACATGCATGAGTGACATCTTTCAAGTCACTCTTGAGACTTGTCCAACGATAAATATACATCCTGTCATTAAAGATGTCAGATTTGGCTAAAAACATTAAATAGCTTGTCTTGCTGTGTTTTCAAGTTAATGACTGATGCTATTTTGAAACTATAATTTGACTTCTAATTTAAGACTAAGAAATTTAATAGCAAACAAATGGAAGTTTTTTTTGTTCGAAAGCCTAACCTAACATTGTATTGTGTTCAGAGCTAATTGTAAAAGATCAGTTGTCTGATTCTCTGTAAGTTACTCCTGAGTTTATCTATTTACCTTCAATTTGTGGCTCATTGGCATTTAGAAAGCTTTTCTCTGGATAAAAGTGTAATATTATTCATTTCTGTGCATCTGTGCATCGCTGAGGTAAATCCAAAGTGATTTTATTTAATTATTGTCTTGATTAAATTAGTCAAAAGAAAATGCTGGAGATAATACCAGTTAATAGGGGATTAACTTGATCAGAAATTATAAGCCACAAGTGCTAACTAAGACCAGGCCTCTTTGTAATTTCCTTTACTTCAATACTTTATAACCCCATCTGCTGCTGAATAGAATGATGTAGAATATGAAACTAGTTAGGGTGCTTAAAGATACTGTACTGTAGCATAATGGATATGTTGAGCAAAACACAAAGTGCTGGAGGAACTTAATGAGTCTGACAGCATCTGAGAAGGGAATGGGTAGATGATGCTTTGGATCAGGACCCTTCTCCTTTGTGCATTGCTCAAGATTCCGGCATCTGCAGCCCCTTGTGTCTCCATAAAGGATAGGTTACTGGTCTAACAATCAGAGACCAGGGCCATTGATTTGGAGACAAAAGTTCAAATCACACCAAGAGAACCATGATATTTAAATTTAAATCACTAAATAAATCTAGAATCTAGAATATAGAATTATCCTGTCATTCTGTGGCTACTATTGTTATAATTTTAGCAATAGTAGCCATATTGACTGGTTGCATCGTGGCCTGGTTCGGCAAATTGAATGCCCAGGAGCGAAGAATACTGCAAAAAGTGGTGAACACTGCCCAGTCCATCACGGGTTCTGACCTCCCCACCATCGAAGGGAATTACAGGAATCGCTGCCTCAAAAAGGCAGCCAGCATCATCAGAGACTCACACCACCCTGGCCACACATTCATCTCACTCCTGCCATCGGGAAGTAGATACAGGAGCCTGAAAACTGTAACGTGCAGCTTTAGGAACAGCTCCTTCCCTACAGCCATTAGGGTAGTGAACACTACAACCTCTAAATAAACTCTGAACTACATAGACTTGGGGGCAATGTTCTTGTCTCTTTGCACTATTATTGTGTGTTTGTTTTTATGTGTACGTATGTGTATGTGTATGTGTATGTATATGTGTGTATGTATGTCTGCATGTGTGTAAAGTTTATGATAGGCCTTTGGTCCTTGATCAGGAACAGCAGCTACTGGTATTTATATTTAGGTCACCTTTGTATGTAGTAAATAATAAGATTGCACAACTCAATCAACAATATCTCAACTTTACCTCACAATGTGCTAAAATGATTAATTTGCTTGCGTTCGCAATGTTTTTCAGCTCAACTCTGCAAACAGTATAATTTAAGATAAATACACACAGGAGGTTTTTTTCCCAATTGGGATCTGGTGCAAAGCACATAATATTGCTTTAATGGAGACACAAGAGACCGCAGATGCTGGAATCTTGAGCAAAACACAAAGTGCTGGAGGAACCCAACAGGCCAGGCAGCATCAGGAGGGGGAATGCACAGGGGACCCTTCTGCGCCTGACCCAAAACATCGCCTGTCCATTCACTCTCCAGATGCTGCCTGACCCACTGAGTTCCTCCCACACTTTAAATATCGCTTTCACTGTCAGTTAAATGCCCCTTCTCATTTGGTCAATAGAAATGAATATTGGTAGAGATATATAACATGCACATGAAGCTGTATACCCCATTACACATTACCATGAAATGTCCAAATTATACCAAAGATATCAAAATACTGCAAAATCACAAAGAAGCTTGAGATTCAGTTCAGACTATGATGTGTCTTCATTGTTACTTCTTTTAAGATCCAACTTCCAAATTTTATATTTCAGATTCACAATATTATTTACAGATGCCCAATCAGTGCAAGGCTGAAGCACGATGTTAACCTCTTCAATGCATTTGTAAAATAAAATTTGAAGAGTGGATGGGATAATGTGAGAATGGTATAAAACAATTTACTTTAAAATGAAACCGTGGATAATTTGGTGAAAGATGTGTTTGTCCCTGCAGTCTGAGTAATTGTGGCAATTTCCATCAAGGGAATTTTCAACTAGACCCTAGTTTCAGGCAATACTGAATAGCTTTATAGTTATTAATTGAAGTTGTTTGGAAAACTAAAGGTATTTAGGCAATAGTGGTCTAAAAGATATTAATAAAAGATGGTTCCTAGGTAACCATATTGATTTTGGAGTTCAAAGGTACAAAGGGTCAATGAGAGTGATAGAAACAATGAAGCTTTTCACAGTAGGGTTTAAGACTTGCTCCATGCTGACATCTTTAAGTCATGTGCAGAGTTCATTAATTGTGTGGTTGGAAGGAGGAGGAAGGAGGCTGGAAGCTCTCAGTGAGTCAGAGGGCAGGAATCATAGTAATGTGTCAGAACCCCAGCAGAATGCCCAGCGGGGAAGCCAATGTTGGTAAAGGCAGCTGTCCTAAACCAGCACACCAGGAATAACCTGGGATTAGGTCAAGATCGGCTAATTGTATTGATGTTTGCTAAAAGTAAGTGTTGACTGCAAGTCTCCTTCTATAACAGTTAGTAGTATTGCTTATGTGACAGGTGATATGATTGTTGTGTATTTCTTCCTCAACATATGTGTATGTGTGTGTGTGTGTGTAAGGGTGTGTATGAGCGTGTGTGTGCGCACTTACATGTGTTACATGTTTGTGTGCATGCATGCACCCATGTGTGAATAGTTAGTTGATTTTAGATCAGTTGTAAAATATGGCTGAAGAATTTGCTGAATATAGTTTAACCGTTCAGTGACGTTATTTCATGGCTCAAAAGCAAGTCTCTGCTCGATTCACTGTATTTATACAGCAAATTGCATGTTAAAACTTACATTAACCTAACAACCTTGTTTGATCTTTACACACAACATATGCAGAATGCCATTGACAGGGGTCTGAGATTGAGTTGCTTACCCACCCTGCAGGAGGGAGACATAAAGATTGCTGGTTCTGGGGGCAGAGGTGGAGGGAAAAGAAATGCATGAAAGATAAATCATCCAAAAAAACCATTGAATAGTATAAAGGGCTTGGACAACATACATACTGCATGTGGCCACTTCATCAGATGTAACATGGAGACAACACTGACAATGGGCGGCATTGTGGCATAGGTGCTACCTTACAGTGCTAGAGACCCGGGTTCGATCATGACCTCTGGTTCTGTCCGTATGGAGTTTGTACGTTTTCCCTGTGACCGCGTGGATTTTCGCTGGGTGCTCCGGTCTCCTCCCACATTGCAAAGACATACAGGTTTGTAAGTTAATTGGCTTTGGTAAAAATTGTAAATTGTCCCTAGTGTGTAGGAGAGTGCTTGTATACAGGGTGATTGCTAGTCAGCACGGACTCAGTGGGTCGAAGGGTCCGTTTCCGTGTTGTATCTCTAAAGTCTAAAGTCTAAAGTCTAAAGTCTGGTAGTGAGCTGTCAGCATCAAATCAGCATAGGTATTTCTGCCATGACATTCTGATAGTCTGATATCGTAATCAATTGCATTGATTGACCAGCAACTGAACAAAATTAAAGAAGAAATTTACAAGGATACTGCCAGGACTTGTGGGCCTGAGCAATAGGGAGAAGTTGGACAGGCTAGGACATTATTCCATGGAGTGCAGGAGGTTGAGGTTAGAGGGGAGCTTATAGAGGTGTATAAGATCATGAGAGGAAGGAGTAGGGGAATCAAGAATTAGAATACATAGGTATAATATGAGAGGGGAAAGATTTAATAGGAACCTGAAGGGCAATGTTTCACTTAGACTACATGGAACGAGTAGCTGAGGCAGGTACTATAACAACATTAAACATATATATGGACAGGTACATGGATAGAAAAGGTTTAGAGCAATATGGGACAAACACAGAATGGAAGGGCTTGTTTCCATGTTGTTTTACTCCATGATTCTATGAAAGAGGAAACATGATGAACAGCAGATGCTGGAATATTGAGCAAAGCACAAAGTGCTGGAGTAACTGTGGAGTGGAATGAACATGCGGTGTTTTGGGTCGGAACTCTTCGTCGTACTCGAAAGGAGAAAAAATCTGCATTTTTTTCTGCAGTATATTTCAGAGTCTCTACTTATTAAGCATTTTGCAAATTAAATTAATTTGAGGTACACTCACTGTAATAAGGGCAGTCAATTTACACACAGCAAGTTCACCAATGTGATAATGTGCGGCCTGTTTCTGCTCTACTGATTGGTGGATAATTGAACAGCAGGCATGGAAATCGCTCTCAAAACATGGGGGTTACACAATTTCTTGGCGGCCGCGCGCGCATGTACACACACGCGAGGCTTCCGCCATGGGCCCTGTGGACGGTAACATCGGGAGCTGACCTGGTTGGTGACTGACTCCGAACTCCAGCAACAGCAGCTTCGTCCACCCCGAATCGTGGGGATTCAATTAGGTATGTTACATTACTTACCTTCAGCGGCGCTGCAATTCTTCCACTGGCCGTGTGCGCGATTTTGGCACATTTGAGGGGGGGGGGGCGGGGTTAAAACGCGGGTTTCTCCTACCTTGTCCTGGTTTATATTTCGTTGGAGTGCAAGCTTTTGCTGAAGAATCGTTCCGACGGGCGTTCTGTGTATTTTGTTTTAAAAATCCCCCGACAAGTTCAGCGCTGGAGTTATTTTAAAATCAGCATCTAAAGCCGTCAACGCCGACAACGGGGACGGATTTCACGCACGGGACAGGTAAAAGAAAGCCATTTATTTTATGTATAAAAGTGCTCCTTAAGATGCCTTTAATTCACATTTTAAGTTGCGAAAAAGTGATTTTTTTTTCCCCCGAACGAACCGGCAGTATTTTTCATGCCGATATGGGTTTAAATTCACCGCAAATGCAACGTTCCAATCGATCGTGTTCCAGAAAAACCCACTCACAAGATGATTTAAATGGCCATTAATTTACAGGTATTAAACATTAAATTCCTTTCATTTGGCCTATAAATCCATGACAATTAGATTTAAACATTATGTTATATTGTGAACTCTTGTGTGAATGTTATTTGGACACTTAGGCTTTTAAAAAATGTTAATCTATTCTTAAGAAATTGATAGATGTTTAGATCTAGTAATTGAATTATGTAATTAGCTACAATTAGGTAACTAACTAATTATATGCTTTAATTTCATGTCGTCTAAGTAAGATTGTTTCATATTTGTTTCAGAATGCTTCAATCTATAATAACTGAAAATTTCTTTCAGTTCTCTTAATTCTTAAGAAAGGTATGGGCTTTTGACTGTCCTCGATCACAGCTTTTGTGTTAAGTCAATGAAAAAGCAATAGGGAACAAGATGCTAATTTCTGAGTATTTTAATACTGAAGATATGAAAGTGAATTAGGTGTCAAATTAAACTTCGTTTTATGCTTTATCTGATGGGATAAATTACAGACTTGATTTTTAAAATCTCAAAATTTTGTAACATTGCTACTTCAATCAGCCCGTTCGCGGGGGCTTCAACATTGGGAGCCTCGATTGTGCAGCAATTTGACCGCGGGGCAGTGGAAGATCCCGCGGCCGGCGTGCCGGGCCGGGCCAGGCGATGAAAAGCCCCGCGAACGGGCCGATTCAAACTCCACTCTATGATCTTTGCTCCACGGACGTCTCCCTCCTCCAATCACCGCACTCTATCCTCAGTTCCACCCCCCTCCTTCCGCCTCTGACCGACACCTCCCTCCTCCAATCATCGCGCTGCATCATCATGGTCCCCCCCCACTGCCTGCTGACCTACGTCTCTCTCGTCCAATCGGCGCCCTCGATCATGTCCCACTCCCCCCTGTCTCGCGGAAAGCGGAGACTTTTAATAGATTTTTTACCGAGTTTTAAAATACAGATTACAAATCATGGGGGGTGGGGATCATCCCCTGCCTCTCAAAACATGGGGGGCGGGGGGACGTGTCTCCCCTGTCCCCCCAGGGATTTCCGCCCCTGCAGAACAGTAGGGATAACTTCCTTCCTCATCTTCTATGGAACCTTTAACATTCATTTGACAAAGTGTTCATCTTATATCCTGTTCAAAGTGCAGATATCTAACAACGCAGTAGCTGAGCAGTACTAATGTATCACATCAGCCTTATTGCACTCTAGTTTCTCGTGGGACTGGAAACCTAACCTTTGCAGTTAGAGGTGAAATTAAAACCACAGCAAACACCATTCATACCGCATAAAACATGGCTTAGTTTAGTTTAGAGGTACAGCACGGGAACAGGCCCTTTGGCCCACCGAGTCTGCACTGACCAATGATCACCCATGCATTAGTTCTATCTTACACACTAGGGACAATTTACAGAAGTCAATTAACCTACAAACCTGCACATTTTGGAATGTGGGAGGAAACTGGAAACCCACGCGGTCACAGAGAACATACAAACTCCGTACAGACAGAACCCGGCTCTCTGGCGCTGTAAGGCAGCAACTCTACCTCTGTGCCACTGTGCGGCCCAATTCTTGAATTGTGGTACAGATCCTACTAGGAATAAGCAAGACACTGAGAGTGTACATGGGAGAAATTGTGTTCTGGTGTATTGTGGTAAACTTAATGGTTGTAACAGAAAAGCAAAGAGATGATAAATTCTATGTATGTAGAAATACAGGCAGGGCTTCATAAAACAAACACTCCAGAGTAATAAGCTGCATTCCAAATTACATTTTAAAGAACAAGGACTACAGAATAACCTCTATCTATGCCGTTCTCTTCCTATTAAGAAAGAGCACATAAAGTTTCATAAACATATTGCCTACTCTTTAAATTGGTTTTCTTCAGTATGATTAACTACACAGTAAAGAAAAGGAAATGGCCTAGTAATGTATTAATGATGTTCATTCAAAGTAAAATGCAACAATTATTTTATTTTTAAAACTAAAAATAATAATTAGCAGTTAATAGGTTGAAAAATAAATTGTATGCAACCTATTAATACATCTGGAAGTTGGTCCACAATGCAATGGCTTTAGGAGTGTCTGCATTGAGAGATTTAAACAATAGGATGGATTGTGATCATCCCATTGGTGACTTTTGTGGGATCTCCACTGTCATACATGCTTCATCAGCCCTGCAGTTTAGTTTCAGACATTAATATCCCAAAAGCTATGGCCAACAAGTAGTGCTTAGGGCGGCACAATGGTGCAGTGATAGAGTTGCTGCCTTACAGCGCCAGGGACCCGGGTCCGATCCTGACTATGGGTGCTGTCTGTACGGCGTTTGTACGTTCTCTCTGTGACAGCATGGGTTTCTCCGGGTGCTCTGGTTTCCTTCCGCACTCCAAAGATGTGTGGGTTTGTAGGTTAATTGGCTTTGGTAAGAATTGTAAATTTCCCTCGTGTGTAGGATGGTGTTAGTGTACGGGGATCGCTGGTCAGCGCAGTAGGGCCTGAATCTGCGCTGTATCTCAAAACTAAACTAAACTAAGCTATAGTAATGTTGCAGCTGGCAGAATGGCACAATAAAATGTATGCTTCTACTCATCACAAAATTCATACCCATTAATTGTAGTGCCATGGAGCTGCTGCTGTGAAATAAAGAATGTCACTGTAAGCAACAGAAGTTCATTTTAATATGTTATGGAAAACAAGGAATTTCAAATGGCAGTGATGTGCTCAGAACGGAACTTTTTTCTGGGTTTTAGCCCCAGTACCACTGATCACTGAGCTGGCCTTTAAAGAAACAGGGTTTTATTTTCACTTTACTTATTTTGAAAACTAATGATATATTAACCGATTGTTTGTGATCAAAATAAAGAAAGAAATCTATCATTATCATCAGCAATACAACTGCATTAAAGCCTCAGTAGCCGGAACTTCATGGACCCACAGATAAGGTTTATAAATTGAATTTTAGAACTAAGAACATGGAACAGCACAGGAACAGGCCCTTTAGCCCATAATGTCTGCACCAATTATGATGCCAAGATAAACTAATCTGCCTGCACATGATCCAAATTCCTTAATTCCTTGCATATCCATGTGCCCGTCTCAAAGCAGCTTAAATCCCACTATAATAATAATATCTTTTATTGTCATTGCACGTCAGTGCAACGAGATTTAGTATGCAGCTCCACCGATGTACAAGAAAAGTAAAATAAATAAATAAGCAAGCAAGCTGAGTGACGTGACCATCCGAGGGAGACTGTCCAGGGGGGGTGGGTGGGGGGGCACTCAGCAGGGCCGGTTCAGAGCCGCTATAGCTCTTGGAATAAAGCTGTTTCTGAGTCTGGAGGTTCGGGCGTAGAAGGCCTTGTAACGTCTGCCGGAGGGAAGTAGTTCAAGCAGTCCGTTATAAGGGTGTGATGAGTCCTTATGGATGCTGACGGCCTTCCTGAGGCACCGTGTGTGGTAGATGCCCTCCAAGGCTGGTAGCTCTGTCCCAATGATCCTCTGCGCTCTGTGGACGACGCGCTGAAGAGCTCTCCTCTCCACCTCCGTGCAGCTGAGATACCACACAGAGATGCCATACGTTAATATGCTCTCTGTGGTGCAGCGGTAGAACGTTGTCAGCAGCTGTTGGGGCAGACCAGTCTTTTTTAATGTCCTCAGGAAGAACAGTCATTGCTGTGCCTTCTTGACCAGCGCAGCGGTGTTGGTGGACCATGTGAGGTCCTCTGAAATGTGAATGCCCAGAAACTTAAAGCTGGACACTCTCTCCACACTTTCCCCGTAAATGGAGATTGGGGCGTATTCTCCATTATGGGACCTCCTGAAGTCACTAATCAGCTCCTTGGTCTTGGAGGTGTTTAGTGACAAATTGTTATGAGCGCACCAGTCCGCCAGGTTCTGCACCTCCGCTCTGCATTTTGTTTCATCACCGTTGGTGATCAGCCCAATCACTGTTGTGTCGTCTGCAAACTTCACGATGGTGTTGGTGTCGAATGCAGGGACACAGTCGTGAGTGAAGAGGGAGTAGAGCATGGGGCTTAGTACACAGCCCTGTGGTGTGCCGGTGCTCAGGGTGATAGTGGAGGACAGGTGCGGGCCCAGTCTCACTGCCTGTGGTCGCTCCGTCAGAAAGTTCAGGATCCAATCGCATATCGGCGAGCTGAGGCCTAGCTGGTGGAGTTTGGTGGTAAGCCTGGTGGGGATGACCGTATTGAATGCAGAGCTATAGTCAATGAAGAGCATCCTCACATATGTGCCCTGTCTGTCCAGGTGAGTCAGGACAGTGTGAAGAGCCAGAGAGATGGCATCCTCTGTTGATCTCTTTGCCCTGTATGCAAATTGATGGGAGTCCAGTGAGGCAGGTATTCCTGGTACTTCCACCACCACCCCAGCGGTGTGTTCCAGGCACAATCCACCATTGGTGTAAAAATGCCTGTATATCATATACTTATTAATACTCTGATCTTGTTAGTGTGTATATGTGTGTGTATATGTGGTTGGCTTTACATCTTCACAAAAACACTATGTGGTAACGATTACATTTTTACATATTCCGATTGACATTTTTCCCGTCGAGGGCAGGATCACCTTATCTAAATATTTCATGCTTTATTTCTTGACTTATTCTCGACTCATTACTGATTAAAAGTCTTAAAAAGTCAAAAGACTTTGAAATTAAAATCACCAAATGATGACGTCACAATGGCTCTGCTAGCAGAGACCAGCGTCAATGAAGATTTCATCCTATATTTGATACGTTATTTGTGATTAAAGCTTTAAAAATGCCAACTGTCACAAGATTTTTACATATTCTGATTCATATTTTTCCCCCTCTGGGCAGAGATCACTTTCACTGAACATTTTATTCTTTATTTCTCGACATTACTGATTAAAGTTTTAAAAAATCCAAATACCTTTAATTTCTAACCGACGAGCTTCAACTGATGAAGTCACAATGGATAGACTAGAAGTGGAGAGCGAATTGCTATTGCAACACGCAGGGCAAGTGCAATTGGATATTTTAATAAAAATCACTACTGAGGGAGGCAAGGGGAGTGCTGCAATCTTACGTTCGGGAACGGCTTGAGAGAGGACCACGCCACCAGTGGGGCTATGGGTAGGGAATGGGTGCGTTGGGGGAGAAGACCCAACGGGTCTGCACTTGGTCTAGTTTCCTTTAAACTTTGCTGCTGTCACCTTAAAACTATGCCTTCCAGTATTTAACATTTCCAACCTCGGAGAAAAGTTCTGACTGTCTACCCTATCTGTGTCTCATAATTTTATAAACTTCTCTCTGGCTTCCCTTCAACCTTCATCGTTCTAGACAAAACAATCCAAAACCTCTCCTTGTTGCTAATAGCCTCTAATCTTATTTTTTAATAAATATAAACTTTATTCAGAATAACAAATATGTACAGAACAAGAACTGTGCAAAATCCCTCCGACCTTCTCCGCTGCTACACGTATGTTTGTTAGCGTTCTATTTGATAGTGTTCCCAAAACCATAATTATATCCTGCACCCTTGCCACTCATGTGGTCCCCTACCCTGGTTAGAGGGGCACCCCACCCCACCCCACAGCCCAATGTCCGGCAGCAGAAAAAACCTAGTTTGTGGTCCTCCCCAACAAAGCCTTGACGTTGGCAGCACCGCGTTTCAGTGCGTCTCTCAGCACGTACTCCTGCAGTCTGGAGTGGGCCAGTCGGCAACATTCCCTGACATTCCTCTGCTGGGAGGTCAACAAGTTTCGGGCAGACCAAAGAGCATCTTTCACCGAGATGATGACCTTCCAGCAGCACTTAATGTCCGTCTTTGAATGTGTCCCTGGGAACAGTCCATATATCAGAGAGTCCTCTGTTACAGAACTGTTCGGGATAAGCCATGACAGGGACCCTTGCAACCTTCTCCAGACTCTCTTTGTAAATCAACACTCTACCCTCGAATCCAGGCAGCATTCTGGTGAACCTCCTCTCTGGCCTCTCCAAAGCCGACACATTGTTGCTGAATGTTACTATTGAAGATTCCTTGTTAGTCCATGGTGGTTTATTAAATTAATCTGGTACTGTAGTTCCGTTACTATCGATCACTGCAAAAGGATGATTTAATTTTTTTGACGGGCTGATCAATACTTGTGCAGATCAGGGTAAGGGACACAGTAGAGCCTGAAAGCTATCAGCTAGAGGGAGAGGTGTCTTGCACAGTTTTCTACAAAAGTTATTCTCAATTTCCAATCAGAGTTCATGATTTATTTCACTTTTCAACATTTTTGGAGTAAATAATGGCTTTGCTAGATTGCCCATATCTCAAAATGAATTTAAAATACTTCTTTATTAATAAATATTAATTTCTGAAGCATAAAACTAAATACACAAAATGTAATGGTTATTTTTAGAATTTGGACTATAGTAACATTTGATCCTGAGGGCAGTACTTGAATTGGAATTGAATGCATGAGAGTGGCAAATTAATTGCATCATGCTGCATGGCCAATATTTAGTTACCATTCTTATTTGAGTGGGCAATACATAGAACATAGAACAGTACAGCACAAGAACAGGCCATTCGGCCCACAATGTCTGTGCCATACTAATCTCTTCTGCCTGCCCACGATCAATATCCCTTCATTCCCTGCATATTCATATGCATATCTGAAAGCTTCTTAAATGCCACTATCATATCTACTGTATCTCCATCACTACCCCTGGCGGCATATTCCTGGAACCCACCCCTCTGTGTAAAAAAACTTGCACTGCACATCTTCTTTAAACGTTGGTCCTCTCCCTTAGTTATGCCTTATAATAATAGACATTTCCACTCAGAGAAAAAAGTTCTGACTATATCTATGCCTCTCAAAATAGTATATACTTCTATCAGGTGCTCTATACCTCAACCACCGGTGCTCCAGAGAAAATGCAGTACAATAAAACTCTCATCATCCAGTACCATCTAGGCCTTGGTGCTGAATTAGCAGACTTTAGTTTAGTTTTAGTTTAGAGATATAATGCTGAAACAGGCCCTTTGGCTCACCGGGTCTGCTCCGACCAGCAAACCCCGCATAATAACATTATCCTACACACACTGGGGACAATGTTTACATTTACCAAGCCAATTTACCTACATACCTGTACGCCAATGGAGTGTGGGAGGAAACCGAAGATCTTGGAGAAAACCCACGCAGGTCACGGGGAGTATGTCAAACTCCGTACTGACAGCACCCATAGTCGGGATCGAACCTGGGTCTCTGGTGCTGCAAGCGCTGTAAGGCAGCAACTCTACTGCTGTGCCACCGTGCCACCTACATTTGGATTGTTGGATGTTATTCAATATTAATATCCCAACGTAATTTTCAATCAATTTTTTTCAGATGTTCTAATAGTAATTACAAGTGAACCTGGTAATTTTAAAGGGATTGCGGGATACGGTATGAAGAGCCATGGAACTGTGGCCGGCATGAACTGAATGGGAAGGAGTGAAGGAAGGAACTTAACCTGGAAGTAGTTTAGTTTTGTTTAGTTTATTATTGTCATGTGTACCAAGGTACAATGAAAAGCTTTTGATTGCGTGCTATCCAGTCAGCGTAAAGACGTTACATGATTACAATCAAGCCATCGACTGTGTAACGATATAGTATTGTTTGGGTTCCTGCATTGAGGGAAGAGATGGAAGGACAGGTGTATCTCTGTGTTTGCAGGGGAAGATGTCTGGTTGTGGTTGAAATGGAAAAGTGAACCAAAGAATTGTGAAGGAAATGGTCATTTCGGAATATTTAGTAAAGAAACAGGACTGGTGGTGGCATCATGTTGCATAAAGGCAAGATTTCTCCAGGATCAGTCACCTGCAACACTATTTTACAACAAGTAAAGTCTATAACATTCGGCCCTCAAGCGATACTCATGAATGAGTATAGGTTGTCTGAATCTGATATCATGTGCAGTCTCTGGAAAATATATCAGTTATGATTACTGAGAACTATTTCATATGTTTTCATTGTTATTACAATTCAGAACTCCTACAATTCACCCTAAAGCTTTTTGTAGACAAGCCTGCACCTCCCATAACCTTAAATAAGGAGTATTTCAGGGGTGAACTGAATGGAATTACAGATGTACGATTAATTTGTTAACCTTTTCCTTTTGTTGCCCATGGAAAGATTTATCAAAATGTCCTGACCAATTTTATCCATCAGCCAACCTCACCAAACAAATTAATTGGACATGAGCATTTGATTCCAAAGAGCAGCCGCTTTATTTGCAGGTGCAGCAAGCCATTAGGAAGGTCAATGATTTGTTGACCATTACTGCAAAGAGTTTGGACATTTAGAGTCAGCAAATTGCTGCAATTTTGCAGCCCTTTGATGACGTCAGTCCTGGAATAAGATGTGTAGTTTTGTCCATGTGCCTCAGGAATGAGGTACTTGCATTGAGGAGAGTACAGGGTGGGTTTACCAGAGTAATTCCTGGAATTACTCTTTAACCAGAGGGTGGTGAATCTGTGGAATTCATTGTCACATACAGCTGTGGAGGCCAAGACAGTAGGTACTTTAAAGAGGAGATTGACAGATTCTTGATTAGTAAGGGCGTCAAAGGTTATGGTGAGAAGGCGGGAAAATGGACGAGAGAGAAAGATAGATCAGCCATGATTGTGTCGCCATGGCAGAGTAGACTCAATGGGCCGAATGGCCTAATCTGCTTATACACAAAATTGGGTAGAAATTGTTTTCAGAGAGATTAAAATGGGCTCAAATTCACTACAGTTTGGAAGATTTCCACCAGCTTTTATGAACTGAAGTTCCTAAGATCATCCTTGACCACCCTAGATTTTAAGGTTACACCTTCCAGATTGGTCTTTCAATTGATACCCACATAAACAAATGCCATGGAGTTCTTCATAAAAAAAGTGATAAGAAGATTGGACTAAATGAGCCAAAGTACAACAACCACTACTGTACCTAGATTTTTGAACACAGAACAAATGATTACACCTGATCTGAAACATAATCATTTGGAAATTTGCTCCTGTAATACTTTCATTTTTAAAGTGCATCCGACATTACCATGCTTCCCAGAATTCAATATGATTAGATTGGATTAGATTAGAGTACTATGTTTACATATTCTGTTGTACTGCTGCAAGTCAGAATGTAATTGTTCCGACTGGGACATATGGCAATAAAACACTCTTGACAGTTGACACTTGGCATCGGATTGAATTACACCACTCCAGAAATGCAACCATGTTATTTCTATCCTCAACCCCTCAATCGCTTTTGATTTGTGTTGTTGCCAATTGCAAAATAATAACATTACTTATTTGGATGTTGTTGCACGAAATTAGAACACATTCTTCCAACGACTATCTGTTCTTGCGAAAGCACAACCCAAACATTTTGTGCTGTTGAGTGCTCACTTGCAAAGGTATAATGGGTGACAATATGGGACTTGGCCCAGATAGGTCCCTTTTAATTTATTTAATTAGCTAGTACTTCTTCAGGCCACTGCCCTCCTGTCCTCACCACTATGTCGACCTTCAACCCACCCAAGCTTACAAACTTTGCACAACCACATCCACAAACCAAATGTTCATCTAAAGTCCCAGATCCTGAACATCTAGCTTTAAGATCTCATCTACAGACTTCAGACATCCATTACCTGAAACCATTCCCAGCCTCTGATTGCCTGAGCTGAGATCCCATACAACAATCCTCACTCCCACTCCATAAACATTGACCACAGTTTCTGAAACTCGCCTCTCAGCGACCCCAACCTCAACCTCAATCACACTAACTTACCATCAATGCTGTGTCACAAATCTAAATCCCCCCAAAATAAACACTGGTAAATTGCTGGCCTCCAAATCACCTCAGTAAAATCCATCCCCCAGGTGCAGCCCTCCCTTATCCTCCACCCTTCTCACTTTAGACCCTAGACTTACTTATGTCCCAGGATCTCTACACTCATTCATTATGTGAAGGAAAGAGGTGGAAGGCTGACTTAGAAGACCCCATCATCTCTAAGTACATGCAAGCGGCAAGATGGCACAGCAGTGCAGCTGCTGCCTTGGAGCACTAGAGGCCTGGGTTCGATCCTGACTACAGGTGCTGTCTGTATGGAGTTTATACGTTCTCCCCATGACCTGTGTGGGTTTTCTCCGGGTGTTCTGGTTTCTTCCCACACTCCAAAATAGTTTAGGCTTGTAGGTTAATTGGTTTGGTAAAATTGTAAATTGTCCCTTGTGTGTGTAGGATAGTAGGGATTGCTAGTTGCTGTGGACTCGGTGGGCTGAAAGGCCTGTTCCCATGCTGTATCTCTAAACTAACAAAACTAAAACTAATAAAATGGCCACTCGTGCCTATTTAGCAGCTGAGTAATGTACCTCAGTGAGTACCATTAAAATATCTAGACAAAATATTGATTAAATTAAATTAAATCTGCTCTGATGCAAGCTGACAACATTTCCAGGAATTGCTGATACTAAATATCTATGTTAGCAACTTTAGAAAACAAAATTAACTTTTATTTTCTACCCCACAGCTGTATTGCCTTGCAATGGATTGACAAAAATGATGACAAAATCAGCGATCTCCACTTTCTTCCCGTAATAAAAAGGCAGGTCTTGGGACACATCAAGAGAGAACAATGTACAAATTGAGGGACATGCTTGCCAACAATAACAGCAGCTACTGGTTTTCCAGGGCTCTAACATGAAGTATTATAATGCAGATCTTGAAAACAGTTAACCAATCTATGAACAAGTTAACTGTTATCATTGATAGTATTGAACAATATCACTATACTAGTCTAGGTTGATGTTACAGTGATATGCCCCATGTTGTTATTAAGCCCGTATATGCCCACTGTAAAGGGTGCATTAGTAAATGGATTAGATTTGACATTCAACTCCCCTAAGTATAACCCCCAAACTCTCAATTCAGTATTAAACTATTAGAGAGGTTGGCACAGTGGCGCAGTGGTCGAGATGCTGCCTAACAGCGCCAGAGACCCGGGTTCGATCCTGAACAGCTGCTGTCTGTACTGAGTTGGTACATTCTCCCTGTGCCCACGTGGGTTTTCTCCGGGTGCTCCGGTTTCCTCCCATATTCCAAAGACATGCAGGTTAGTAGCTAAATTGGGTTCTGTAACTTGTCTCCAGTGTGTAGAATAGAACTAATGTACAAGGTGATCGCAGGTCGACGTGGACTCGGTGGGCCAAAGGGCCTGTTTCCACGCTGTATCTCTAAAACAAAACAAAAATAAAGAGTATCAACACAACTTCTTTGCAGGCCAGTGATTGCCTTTACTACACAGAATACTTTGGGATAAAGTATATTGATTTCCTCTCCAAACTTTAATTTGTGAGCATGTATTAACAACGGGAGATTTCAGGAAAGGTTATTATCAACACGGTATTTAAAATCCACCAGGGCATGCAGGAATGAAAGCTCATCTTTTTAAGGTATGTGATTACAGAGGAAACTGGGAGGGGAGTGGGGCAGTGTCAAATTCCTCAAGTGATAAATGGATAAGATTTAAAAAATAAAATTCCACCTTTTTATTCCTCGACATCATTCCCCTCTGACCTCGGAAAAGCATGACAATTACATCCATCATTCGCAACAAACCTTATTGCAAAACATCTGACTAGCCCGGAATGTGACAAGATGAAGTGGATTTGGGGAGTTCCAGAATAAAAGAAATAACAAAAGGGAAAAGGCTCTGTCAGTCTCGGGTAACAGTAAGGTAAAGAGTTTGTTATTGGAAACACATTCTTTTGTGCCTATTCACAGAGGCACTATGAATCAGCACAGTAATGCAGTGTGCTAAGCACATTAGTATAACTTTCCTTAATCTATGCTCCACAGGCAGTCAGACGTTTGGCTACAATAAATGTTAATAGCAGAACAGAGCAAACAAGCGGCAGAAAATCATAAAAATTTCATTGTACAATGTAAGCCTTTTACAGTAATGTTTTCAAAGCTCACAATCCTTATTAGGTACATATATTTTTTTCATAAGATGGTTTTGATATTTTTTGGAGGCATTTCAGCAGTGCATTCTCGAAAGTTCTTCTAACAAATGTGTGGGATGATGTGAATGCGAACATAATGGCGCTATTGTGGCGCACAGGTTGTTTTAATAACGTGGTCAGATCAAAGATAGTCAAAGGAAAATACATGCAGAAGGGGCTATTAGTGCACCCACTCAGAGAAACAGCCAACAGGGCAGCCTTTCAGTGGAATAGTTAGTGCAAGGGCAGTGATATGATTACCCCTTGTGTTAGTACAGTCCTTCTAACAACCTGGGGTTAACAAAAAGGCTTCCCCCAATCTTGGTTTATCAACAGACCTGACTGCAGCGATTAGGAAGATGTGTTGTTTTAGCATTAAGTGCAGCAAGCCAATTAACACCGTTTCTGAAAGTGTAGGAATTTAGGAAGCATGAGACAAAATGATTTCATTTGGCTCAGTAAGCTCACTAATTCCACTGTCTAGGTAGCTTCTACTCCAGTGTGTGTTTTAACCAGAGATAAATCAGGACTAATTGCAGGTCCAATCTGCAGCACACATTGGATTATTTAACAGAGAGACAGTAGCAAAATAATCAAGTACAGATGTTAATCTTACAATCATTCCCACCCCAGCCTTTATTCTGTTTTTGAAAGATTGCAGGTAACACAATGGCTTACCTTTTCATGCAGTATAGGAGATAAACCTCCTCCCATAATCAGCACAGTGGTGCAGTGGTCGAGTTGCTGCCTTACAGCGCCAGAAACCTGGATTTAATCCTGACTATGGATATTGTCTGTATGGAGTTTCCACACTCTCCCTGTGACCGTGTGGGGTTTCTCCAGGTACTCCAGTTTCCTCCCACATTCCTAAAACGTGTGGGTTTATAGGTTAATTGGCTTCTCTGTCCTAAGAGTGGTTGTCCTCTGGTTTGTCCCTATGGGTGATTGTTGGTCAACATGGGCTGAGGGATCTGTTTCCATGTTGTATCTCTACACTAAACTAAACTAAACTAAACTACGACAGAGTTTGTGTGGCACCCTTTACACAACATGTACCAAGGTGCTTCAGAATATTGTAGAAACTAGGAAATGCAGACACTGGTTTACACAAAAGGACACAAAATGCTGGAGGAAGATAAAAAATGCTGGAGAAACTCAGCGGGTGAGGCAGCATCTATGGAGCGAAGGAATAGGTGAAGTTTCGGGTCTAGACCCTTCTTCAGACTGATGTGGGGGTGGTGAGGGCAGGAAGAAGAAAGGAAGAGGCGGAGACAGTGGGCTGTGGGAGAGCTGGGAAGGGGAGGGGAAAGAGGGAGAAGGCAAGGACTACCTGAAATTGGAAGTCAATGTTCATACCGCTGGGGTGTAAACTACTCAAGCAAAATATGAGGTGCTGCTCCTCCAATTTACGGTGGGACTCACTCTCGCCATGGAGGAGGCCCAGGACAGAAAGGTCAGATTCAGAATGGGACGGGGAGTTGAAGTGCTGAGCCACCGGGAGATCAGGTTGGTTATTGCGAACTGAGCAAAGGTATTGGGTGAAGCGATCGGCAAGCCTCTGCTTGGTCTCACTGATGTTGAGCAGCTGACATCTAGAGCAGCGGATGCAATAGTTGAGGTTGGAGGAGATGCAGGTGAACCTCTGCCGCACCTGGAAAGACTGCTTAGGTCCTTGGATGGAGTCAAGGGGGGAGGTAAAGCAACAAGTGTAGCATTTCCTGCGGTTGCAAGGGAAAGTACATAGATACATAGATACATAGAAAATAGGTGCAGGAGTAGGCCATTCGGCCCTTCGAGCCTGCACCGCCATTCAATATGATCATGGCTGATCATCCAACTCAGTATCCCGTACCTGCCTTCTCTCCATACCCCCTGATCCCTTTAGCCACAAGGGCCACATCTAACTCCCTCTTAAATATAGCCAATGAACTGGCCTCAACTACCCTCTGTGGCAGAGAGTTCCAGAGATTCACCACTCTCTGTGTGAAAAAGTTTTTCCTCATCTCGGTCTTAAAGGATTTCCCCTTATCCTTAAGCTGTGACCCCTTGTCCTGGACTTCCCCAACATCGGGAACAATCTTCCTGCATCTAGCCTGTCCAACCCCATAAGAATTTTGTACGTTTCTATAAGATCCCCTCTCAATCTCCTAAATTCTAGCGAGTATAAGCCAAGTCTATCCAGTCTTTCTTCATATGTAAGTCCTGACTTCCCAGGAATCAGTCTGGTGAACCTTCTTTGCACTCCCTCTATGGCTATAATGTCCTTCCTCAGATTTGGAGACCAAAACTGTACGCAATACTCCAGGTGTGGTCTCACCAAGACCCTGTACAACTGCAGTAGAACCTCCCTGCTCCTATACTCAAATCCTCTTGCTATGAAGGCCAACATACCATTCGCTTTCTTCACTGCCTGCTGCACCTGCATGCCTACTTTCAATGACTGGTGCACCATGACACCCAGGTCTCGCTGCATCTCCCCATTTCCTAATCGGCCACCATTTAGATAATAGTCTGCCTTCCCGTTTTTGCCACCAAAGTGGATAACCTCACATTTATCCACATTATACTGCATCTGCCAAACATTTGCCCACTCACCCAGCCTATCCAAGTCACCTTGCAGTCTCCTAGCATCCTCCTCACAGCTAACACTGCCCCCCAGCTTAGTGTCATCCGCAAACTTGGAGATGTTGCTTTCAATTCCCTCGTCCAGATCATTAATATAAATTGTAAATAGCTGGGGTCCCAGCACTGAGCCTTGCGGTACCCCACTAGTCACTGCCTGCCATTGTGAAAAGGACCCGTTTACTCCTACTCTTTGCTTCCTGTTTGCCAGCCAGTTCTCTATCCACATCAATACTGAACCCCCAATACCGTGTGATTTAAGTTTGTATCCTAATCTCTTATGTGGTACCTTGTCGAAAGCCTTCTGGAAGTCCAGATACAACACATCCACTGGTTCTCCCCTGTCCACTCTACTAGTTACATCCTCGAAAAATTCTATAAGATTCGTCAGACACGATTTACCTTTCGTAAATCCATGCTGACTTTGTCCAATGATTTCACCACTTTCCAAATGTGCTGCTATCCCATCTTTAATAACCGACTCTAGCAGTTTCCCCACTACCGATGTTAGACTAACTGGTCTGTAATTCCCCGTTTTCTCTCTCCCTCCCTTCTTAAAAAGTGGGGTTACGTTTGCTACCCTCCAATCCTCAGGAACTACTCCAGAATCTAAAGAGTTTTGAAAAATTATCACTAATGCATCCACTATTTCTGGAGCTACTTCCTTAAGTACTCTGGGATGCAGCCTATCTGGCCCTGGTGATTTATCGGCCTTTAATCCATTCAATTTACCCAACACCACTTCCCGACTAACCTGGATTTCACTCAGTTCCTCCATCTCCTTTGACCCTGCTATTTCCGGCAGGTTATTTATGTCTTCCTTAGTGAAGACGGAACCAAAGTAGTTATTCAATTGGTCTGCCATATCCTTGTTCCCCATGATCAATTCACCTGTTTCTGACTGCAAGGGACCTACATTTGTTTTAACTAATCTCTTTCTCTTCACATATCTATAAAAACTTTTGCAGTCAGTTTTTATGTTCCCTGCCAGTTTTCTTTCATAATCTATTTTCCCTTTCCTAATTAAGCCCTTTGTCCTCCTCTGCTGGTCTCTGAATTTCTCCCAGTCCTCTGGTATGCTGCTTTTTCTGGCTAATTTGTACGCATCATCTTTTGCTTTGATACTATCCCTGATTTCCCTTGTTATCCACGGATGCACTACCTTCCCTGATTTATTCTTTTGCCAAACTGGGATGAACAATTTTTGTAGTTCATCCATGCAGTCTTTAAATGCCTTCCATTGCATATCCACCGTCAACCCTTTTAGAACTAATTGCCAGTCAATCTTGGCCAATTCACGTCTCATACCCTCAAAGTTACCTTTCTTTAAGTTCAGAACCGTTGTTTCTGAATTAACAATGTCACTCTCCATCCTAATGAAGAACTCAACCATATTATGGTCACTCTTGCCCAAGGGGGCACGCACAACAAGTCTGCTAACTAACCCTTCCTCATTACTCAATACCCAGTCTAGAATAGCCTGCTCTCTCGTTGGTTCCTCTACATGTTGGTTTAGATAACTATCCCTCATACATTCCAAGAAATCCTCTTCCTCAGAACCCCTGCCAATTTGATTCACCCAATCTATATGTAGATTGAAGTCACCCATTATAACTGTTTTGCCTTTGTTGCACGCATTTCTAATTTCCTGTTTGATGCCATCCCCAACTTCACTACTACTGCTAGGTGGCCTGTACACAACACCCACCAGCGTTTTCTGCCCCTTAGTGTTTCGCAGCTCTACCCATACCGATTCCACATCCTCCAAGCTAATGTCCTTCCTTTCCACTGCGTTAATCTCCTCTCTAACCAGCAACGCTACCCCACCTCCTTTTCCTTTCTCTCTATCCCTCCTGAATATTGAATATCCCTGGATGTTCAGCTCCCAGCCTTGGTCACCCTGGAGCCATGTCTCCGTGATCCCAACTATATCATAATCATTAATAGCTATCTGCACGTTCAACTCATCCACCTTATTACGAATGCTCCTTGCATTGAGACACAAAGCCTTCAGGCTTGTTTTTACAATGCTCTTACCCCTTATACAATTATGTTGAAAAGTGGCTCTTTTTGATTTTTGCCCTGGATTTGTCTGCCTGCCACTTTTACTTTTCACCTTGCTACCTATTGCTTCCGCCCGCATTTTACACCCCTCTGTTTCTCTGCTCACCCATTTAAGAACCCCACCACCTCTTATTCTCTGTTTATTATTGTTTTCTTCTTTCCCCCCTACATGTTGGGTCTGAGTGCTTTCCTTCTCTGCCTCCTGCCTCACACACTGTCTAATAGCATTCTCTATTTGAGTCCCTCCCCCCAACCATTCTAGTTTAAAGTCTCCCCAGTAGCCTTTGCAGATCTCCCCGCCAGGATATCGGTCCCCCTCAGGTTCAAGTGCAACCCATCCTTTTTGTACAGGTCGAACCTTCCACAAAAGAGGTCCCAATGATCCAGAAATTTGAATCCCTGCCTTCTGCACCAGTCCTTCAGCCACGCATTTATCCTCCACCTCGCTCCATGCCTACTCTCACTGTCGCATGGCACAGGCAGTAATCCCGAGATTGTTACCTTTGCTGTCCTTCTCTTTAACTCCCCTCCTAACTCCCTAAATTCTCCTTTCAGGACCTCTTCTCTTTTTTTACCTATGTCATTGGTACCTATATGTATCACGACCTCGGGCTCCTCTCCCTGCCCTTTCAGGATATCTTGGACACGTTGAGACACATCACAGACCCTGGCACCAGGGAGGCAAACTACCATCCGGGTCTCCCGACTGCGTCCACAGAATCGCCTGTCTGACCCCCTAACTATAGAGTCCCCTATTAGTATTGCCCTCCTCTTCTTTTCCTTACCCTTCTGAGCAACAGGGCCGTCTCTATACCGGAGGCCCGGCCGCTGTCGCTACCCCCAGGTAGGCTGTCCACCCCAACAGTGCTCAAACAGGAGCACTTATTGTCAAAGTGTACAGCCACCGAGGTACTCTCTAGTCCCTACCTGTGCCCCTTGCCTCTCCCAACCGTGATCCACTTGCCTGCCTCCTGTGGTGTTGGAGTGACCACATCCCTGTAACTCCTCTCAATGACTTAGGGGAGGGGGTGGTTTGTGTGGGAAGGGACGAATTGACCAGGGAGTTACGGAAGGAGTGGTCTCTACACTCACACACACACACATACACTCACACAGGATTCTTCGACGTACCCTACGAAGAGGCAGGCATAGCTGGGGCCCATGCGTGTGTCCATAGCTACGCCTTGGATTTGGAGGAAATGGGAGGAGTCAGATGAAAAGTTGTTGAAGGTAAGGACCAGCTCCGTTAGGCTGAGGAGGGTATCGGTAGACGGGGATTGGTTGGTTCTGCGGTCGAGGAGGAAATGGAGGGATTTAAGACCCACCTGGTGGGGGATGGAGGTGTAGAGTGACTGGACATCCATGGTGAAGATGAGGGAATGGGGGCCTAGAAAAAGGAAGTTCTGGAGAATACGAAGCGTGTGTGAGCAGTCTTGGACATAGATAGGGAGGGATTGAACCAGGGAGGATAGGATGGAGTCGAGGTATGTGGAAGTACGTTCGGGGGACACGAACAAGCAGAAACAATGGGTCTGCCAGGACAGTCAGGTTTGTGGATTTTGGGGAGAAGGTAAAATCGGGCCGTGCGGGGCTGGGGAACGATGAGGTTGGAAGCTTGGGAGGGCAGGGAGCCGGAAGTGATGAAGTCAGTGATAGTGTTTGAGAAATGTCCTGGTGCTTGTCTGTGGGGTCATTGTCCAAGGATAAGTAGGAGGAGGTGTCTGAGAGTTGGTGACTAGCCTCAGACTTGTAGAGATCAGCGCGCCAGACTACCGCGGCACCTCCCTTGTCGGCAGGTTTGATCACCCAGTCTGGGTTGTTGCAGAGTGAGTGGAGGGCTGTACGTTCAGCGGGGGAGAGGTTAGAGTGAGAAAGGGGAGTGGCGAAGTTAAGGCAGTTGATGTCCCGCCTACAGTTTAAAATAAAAAGGTCTAAAGCAGGTAGATGGCCATGAGGGGGAGTCCAAGAGGAGGGGGTCCATTGGAGACGGGAGAAGGGGTCATCACTGGGGGGGCAAGGTCTCCTTCCCATGGAAAACGCTTTGATGCGGAGGCGACGGAAGAAGAGCTCCACATCGTGGCGGACGTGGAACTCATTGAGGTGGAGACCGAGGGGAACAAAGTGAGGCCTCTGCTGAGGACAGACCATTCAGTATCAGAGAGGGGGAGGTCAGGGGTGATGGTGAACACACGGCAAGGTTGAGGGTTGGGGCCGGAGGAAGGCAGGTGAGTGGACGGAGGCCGAGGCGATGTCTGGTAGGAAGGTGGAGGGTGGTCAGGGAGAAGGGGGGGTATGAGGACTATAGTGTGGGTGGGGAGGAGCTGGGGTCACATGGTTTAAGGGGGAAGGGGAAGACCCAGTGGAACGGCCACTGAGGTTCCATGTGTTAAGGAGGGAAGCACTAGGACCCAGCATAGTCAGAACTCGTGGTGTGAGAGTCTGCAGCATGGAGACTTCAGGCCTGGTGCTGAGCCTAGGACTCAGGTAAGGCGACGGCTGCGGCCTGTTGGAGGGCGGTGGAGTAGCGAGTGTCGGTAGAGTCCCCGCACATTAACACCATCCTACACCAACTAGGGACAATTTTTTTTACATTTACCAAGCCAAATAACCTACAAACCTGTACATCTTTGGAGTGTGGGAAGAAAGCGAAGATCTTGGAGAAAACCCATACAAGTCATGGGGAGAATGTACAAACTCCATACAGACAGAACCCATAGTCGGGATCGAACCCGGGTCTCCGGCGCTGCATTTGCTGTAAGGCAGCAACTCTACCGCTGCGCCACTGTGACCTTTGCTTGGTTCAAGAATCAGATGATGGTGTTGCAATAGTTAAAGTGCATTGGGTAGTCAGAAACAGAGTGTTTTTTCTAAAGACATATTGCATACAAATAGGATAAACACAAAATGTTGGAGTAACTCTGTGGGACAGGCAGCATCTCTAGATAGAAGGAAGGGGTGACGTTTCGGGAAGAGACTCTTTGGACTGGATATATTCAGAATGCATTTTCCAAATGTGACTTGCCAAATTCTCAGACTAGGGATGATTTTCACCCTAACGTCATAAACAGATTCAGGGAGATTTCCTTTAATATTACCAGCAGACTAATATCTATATAAATAAAAGTCTCATCTTGACCACTTCCTCTCTGTGCTGTATATTGATTTTAGAAAAAATGCTACCATATATCGCTATGATTTTTGGCCATCTTACTCACAGTCCTCCTCAGCTGAGCTGCACCTCTTAAGGTTCTGGTGGCTTCAATGTAACATCGTAAATGTGATACTACACATAGACGTGGATCCGTAGGATATGCTGATAAAACCAACTTACATCCTGTGACTCCAGGTCTACTCTGTTTAAGCAAATCATAGACATAGAACGTAATGGCAACTGCTGCTATTTTCATCCTGTCTATTCGTAGTTTCTGCAATGTTTGCACTCTCTGTGCTGAAACCAGTGCCAGGAGCATGGTAATTTTGGCCAAGGACAGAGCTGCAATAGGAGTCCATTGACGGAGCATTAGCACATCTCTTACATTCCAGATTTCTGTAAACCTGGGTCTAGGAGGCTTGGAATTGAAAATTCCCTTCATAAACCTACAGACCAAAGGGTGTGACCCTACAGGATTTTGTTCTGATTCCCTCCATAGATATGCAGAGAGGGCACTCGCAGTATTGATCGCACTATAGCTTAACTGCAAATAAAAAATAAAGAATTGACAGAAACTCTAACACGTCTGAGATGTCTGCAGTGTGATATGTAATATTCTGCCTTAAGCAAAACATATCCCATTTCCTTATGTAAGAAATGTACTGCTTCTGGGTACTATCCCTCCAGGCTGCTGCAATAACATCCACAGTACGATCTGATAGTGGGAATAATTATAAGGGGCTTTGTGATCATTTTTAACACCAGAGGGTACCATGGTTGTGTAGGCCAGTCTGGTACCACCAATACTTCTGAAGCAGAGTCCTGTTTGATCTTCTGTATACACCGACTAATGAGGCAAAATGGAGGAAATGCATACAAAAACATTCTACCCCAATGCAGTGAGAAAACATCCAGCGCTACTGCCCCAGGATCAGGTTCCCATGGCACATATTTAGGTAATTTGTGGTTAGGTCTGGATGCAAACAAGTCAATCTCTGGCATCCCGAACCGTGCAACAATTTTATTAAATTTGTCACGATCCAACATCCATTTTGTATTGTCATTGAATTTACGTGACCTTGTCTGCAACTATGTTGAATCTACCTGGTAGGTAGATTGCCTAAAGCCAAATGTTTCTGGTAAAACACCAGGTCCAGATTATGTTTGCCAATTTATCACAAGATTCTGACTTGATACCACCCATATGATTAACATACGTTACTGTTCCGTAGTGTTGTTAATCTGTAACTGTACATGCAAATTTTGCATATTAGAGCAATAAGCTTTAGGCCCATAAAATGCTCCTAAAAACTCTAGGTAATTGATCCCTTGTTCTTGGAGCAAAGGTACTTCCTCCACATTCCATCTACCTCCACAGCTAGAAATAGTATTAGTAGCGCCCCAAACTAGAGCACTTACATCAGTCTGTAGAATAATGGAAGGCGTTTCAACCAGAATTTCTCTGGAAGCATTTGAGACACTCCTGATCCACCATTGTATTTTAGTAATAGCTGTAACTGGCAATTGCATGGGCCTGTCAAAATGACCTGAATATATCCTCAATGCCTGTACCTTTGCTCACTGTAAATGCTGATAATGCAGCGGTCCAAACTGTACAGCCGGAAATTAAGTAATTAGTTTGCCAAGCAAGCTTGCTACCTGCCTAATTGAGGGTTGGTGCTGTGTAATGTGCTTAATACAACCTTCAATTAACTGCAGCCTTTATCCTTGGGCGGAGTCACTACCATGTGTTCTGAATTAATAGTGAAAACCCAAGTAATCAATTACTGCGCTTGGTAATAGTTTGGACTTATCTGGATGGATAATATATCCCAGCCTCTCGAAAGTGAGCTTGATTCTTGACACTGATGCTTCTGTTGTAGCCCGAGTGTCTCCCACAATCAGAATATATCCAAATAAGCCATTACCAAATGGCCCTGAGCTCTTAGTAGTGCTAAGATTGGTTTTAACAATTTGATAAATAGTCTCGGAGCTGAGGTTAAACCATTAGGCAATGCTTTAAATTGCCATAATTGACTCATCCAGCTAAATGTTAAGTATCTTTGATCATTACCATGCACAGCCACAGGGTAATATGCATCTTGAAGATCTATGCTAGCCAAATAGCATTTTCTTGAAATTAGCTGTATAGCATTGGCAAATGTCTCAATTTTTAAATGTTTTTATACTGTACAAAAGGGTTAAGACTTGTCAGATCTAGAATAATTCTACACTCACCATCCTTTTATGCCGTAAGAAAAATACTTGACACAAATTGGTGGTGTTGATGAACTGACTTCTCAATTACCCCCTTTTTACACAACATTTTAAGTTCTGCCTGAAGCTCCATATTCTCTTCTTTTAAGAAAGTACGTGTCTGGTTTGAAATATGCTGAGTAGGAGGATCCAAATATGGGTAGAATTCAATTCTAAACCCCACAATACTGTACAGTATAAATGCCTCAGGTGTTATTTTTTGCCATTCTTTTAGGAAGAATTGTAATCTTCCTCCAACTTGTAAGTGTGAAACATTTAATATGTCTCTTACAGGACCAGACCCACCTACCTCGGGGTTTGCCGATGGCAATTGTTGAACCCTGCTCTTAGTGGCAATACTGTAACCTCCACGTGCCCCAGGAGCAGTGCGCCAATAACGCATATATGGGAAGGACCGACTTGTACCTTCACCTGCCCCAGTCACCACATGTTGGTAGGGAAACTGCCTTCGAATTGATCTGCCAAGCACCAGTGGTTTCATCATCCCCACGGTTTTTGCTTCTTCATTCAGGTCTTTTACCCTTTTGGCTAGGTTCTCTCCAAAAGTAGATTAGGCAATTGAATATTAGATGGTTTACATAGCCCCACAAACTTAGGGTGTATGTTGGGTCTTAATGAACTTTTACATATACAGTTTATTTCAAAGTGCGCACTACACATGAGTGCTAAGGCATCCTGATGTGATGCAGACATGTGCACCTCATCCAAGCCTCTGGTGAAAGCCGTAATGCCTGACCCCAGCAATTTCAACACCCGCTGTAATTTCATTTCTTGTGCGCGTACTGCAATGCCCAAATAGCCCCATATTACATTATTCACCCCTGGGACTGCTAGCAGTGCACAATTCTGCAGGGTTTCACATTTTTTGACAGCATCCATGGTCAGTTCCTGGAGCTGATGGGAGAGCAAGTAATTTATTGTCATTGGTAATTCATCTCCCAATGGTTCCCCTGTTAGTCTGGGAACGGAATTTTTTTGTGCCAAACCTGGTATTTAAGGCTCTGTTATTGGGCTCTGGTCCTCATATGATTCGTCATCTGAATCTTGCTGCTCTCCTCCTCATGGAGGGGGCAATCTGGCATCCTGCTTTAGGTGTTTCTAGCGCTGGCTCTCCCATAGGCCCACGCATAGTAAACCCTTTTTCAGGTGCTCCCCGTGCGGGCTCTCCTGTAGGCCCACGCATAGGCAGCCCTCTTTCAGGTGTTGCTGGCGCTGGCTCTCCTGTAGGCCAACGCCTGTACTGTCTTCCTTCAGACTTTGGTGGCGCTGGCTCTCCTGTAGGCCAACGCATAAAATGCCCTTGTACAGGCATTGCTGGCGCTGGCTCTCCTTGTAGGCCAACGCTGAGCCGGACCTTACCCAAGCACTCCCTGCGCTGGCTCTCCTGTAGGCCAACGCTGAGCCGGACCTTTCCCAGGCACTCCCTGCGCTGGCTCTCCCATAGGCCAATGCGGACCCGAGTAGACAAAATGTCTGCCTGAGGCGGGGGAACCTCCGGGTCTGACTCCTCAGAGTCTACTGGCTGCACGGACTTTTGCCTGGCCTTGCGCCTTAATGACGCTGCAACGGTACTTATTTTAACCGTTTCTGTAGTTGATGGCCTCGCTGCCACCGACTCCTCAAGTGGGCGCCCGCTACTCGCAGACCCACGGTCTTTTCGAGTTTTACCCACAGTATGCCTCCCTTACGCCCTTTCTCCATTCTAACTTGTGTTGTCTCACAACTACAAGTCTTCCGAAGAAGGCGACCTGAAAGCGAAAGTGAACCACTTACCTTCAGGCTTTTTAAACCTACCGCTTGGAAGAGCTCTGCTCCTCCACACGCGGTCGCTGCGCTATGCGTCTGACGATATGACGCGTGTGCAGCTGGACGGGGTCTTCTTCACGTGACTCCGAAGTAAAATTAAATTTGATGGCCTGCACTCTGCTTGGAATGCTATGAAATTGAATTTGGTGGCCTCCACTCTGCTTGGAATGCTATGAAATTGAATCTGGTGGCCTCCACTCTGCTTGAAATGCTATGAAATAGAATTTGGTGGCCTGCACTCTGCTTGAAATGCAATGAAATTGAATTTGGTGGCCTGCACTCTGCTTGAAATCGAATTTCGAGGAATACAATACAATACAATACGGTTTTATTCGTCACATTGCACATAATGTGCAAGTGAAATGAATTTGCCAGCAGCGGTACAATGAGAAAGAACACACAAAAACACAATACAAATTTAACACAAACATCCACCACAGCATTCATCACGGTGGTGGAAGGCACAAAATTTGGCCAGTCCTCCTCCATTTTCCCCCGTGGTCGGGACCTCAACCCTCCGCAGCCGTCGCTGCGGGCATCTAGATGAATGAAAGTCCAGGTAAGTCCTGAATTGGTGCCTTCCGCACCGGAGACTGCGGCTTCAGGTTGGTGTAGGCCGCAGGCCGGCGGTCGGTGATTTAAAGTTCCCGCCGCGCCGCAGCCAGAAGCACCGCAGACCGCAGGGCTGGCAGTTGAAGTCGAAGCTCCCCTCCAGGGATCCCCAGCGAGGGACCCCGCTGCCAATGGTAAGTCGCCGCCACGCCCGCGGTAGAAGTAGGCTGCGGGCCGGCAGTCGGAGTGGAAGCTTATTCTTCCCCCGGGTCCCCCACGAGGGATCACGGGCTGAGGACGCTGCGCCAGCTGGAGCTCTGCAAACAGCGGCTTCAGACTGCCGGCTGCTGCGGGCCAGCGAGTGGAGCGCTCCCCTCCAGCGAGCCCCAGCGAGGGCTCGCCCGCTCCACAGCGAGAGTCCGCGCTGCGCCCGCCGCTGAAGCCCCGGGCGCGTCTCTGGGAAAGGCCGCACCGATCCTCGATGTTAGGACACGGGAGAGGCGACATGAAAAAAAGTCGCCTCTCCGTGGAGGAGGCGACCGAAGCGGTTTCCCCCTAACCCCCCCACACAAAACACACGAGAAACATTAAAAACATACATTTAAACACACTAAAAAAAATTAAAAAGTTGAAAAAACTGACACGCTGCTAGCAGGGCTGCCGGCTTGCCCCACCGACCAGATTGAGTGAACTGCCAGCCCACCAACCCTGAGTGACTGATCTGCCAGCCCACCAGTCCCGGGTGACTGAGCTGCCAGCCCACCAGCCCTGAGTGACTGAGCTCCCAGCCCACCAGCCCTGAGTGACTGAGCTGCCAGCTTACCAGGCTTGAGTGACTGAGCTGCCAGTCCATTCGGCCCACAATGTCCATATTAGCCCTCTGGAAACCAGTCCCTTCGGCCCACAACACCCATACTAGTGCTCCAGAAAGCCCCCCCCCCCCACTGGCCACCAATATTGGAATTGGTGGAGAGGTGGAATATTGCGTTGGGGGTCCCACTTAGTCTAGTAATGTTTAAATGCATCTAGATCTTGTTTCATATAGGTATGTTACAAAACTTACCTTCAGCGGCGCTGCAGTTCTGTCACTGCCCGTGTGCGTGACTTTGGTGCCTTTGAGAGGGGGGCAGGTTTAAAATGCGATATTTGTGCAGTCTAATCAAATCGATGTCTGTCAGGCTGTTTAGTCGCTAAAGAAAAATCGCTTCGACTGCCGTTTTATTAAGTTTATTAAAATTAGCGCTTTATAATTTAATTGTTGGAGTAAAATTAAAATCATCTTCAAATGCTGTCAACGCCGACAACGGGGACGGATTTCACGTAGGGGACAAGGAAAGGTACACCGTTTATTTTTTCATATAAACTTGCTTCTTAGGATGCCTTTAATAACAATTTCAAGTTGCGAAAATGTGATTATGTAAATATACGAACCGGCAATATTTTTCCTGCCGATATGAGGTTTAAATTCACTGCAACCACAACGTTCCAAACCAGCGCATTCCACAAAAACCCACTTGCAAGATGATTTAAATGCCCATTAATTTACAGGAATTAAACACTAAATTCCTTCCATTTGGCCTATAAATTCATGACAATGTGATTTAAAAATCATGTTATATTGTGAATTCTTGTGTGACTGTTATTTGGACACAGGCTTTTTTTTATGTTAAACTTTTCTTGAGAAATGGATAGATGTTTAGATCTAGTAATTGAATTTTGTAATTAGCTACAATTGGGTAACTAACTAATTATATGCTTTAATTTCAGGTCATCCAAGTAAGATTGTTTCATATTTGTTTCAGAATGCTTCAATCTATAATAACAAATATTACAAACTTTATATGGGACTATAAATATGGGACTATAAATCCCACAGAATCCAAAGAAAACATTTGTGTAAACCTAAGGAATTTGGTGGATTATCACTCCCCAATTTTTTATATTATTATTGGGCCACAAATGTCAAAAATATGATTCACCTGTTGGACAATTCGGCCCAGCAGGTGGATTGGATAGTAATGGAGAGAGAGGACTGTTCCCCTTTTAACATAGGAGCGATCCTTCTCTCACCAACAAAAATGAAGAATACAATATATAGTAAAAATCCAATTATTCATAGTACAATTAGAATTTGGAAACAAATAAAATTAACGTTAAAATTAAGAAATCTATCACTTCTTTCACCTATAATGAATAACCCTTCGTTTAAACCTATGATAGATAGAGCTTTTATAAATTGGGAAAGAGTAGGAATTAAAACGTTTGGAGATATGTATGATAATGGAAGTTTTTTAACATTTCACCAATTACAACTTAAATATAACTTGAATAGTAATCAATATTTCAAATATTTCCAACTACGTGACTATTTGAAAAAGAATACACGAGAATATCAAAATATGTCTCCTGACATATTAGACGGGATAATGAATATAAAAGCGGAATCAGCTAATTTAATATCATACCTATATAATTCCATTTTAAATATAGAAATTCCATCATCGGACGGGATTAGAAGAGAATGGGAACAGGAACTAGCTATAAAAATCTCGAAAGAGAGTTGGGATAAACATCTATTATATGTGCATAAATGTTCGATTAACATAAGACATACTCTGATTCAATTTAAAATTTTACATAGATTATATTATTCAAAAGCTAAATTAAGTAAATTTTACCCAAATACCTCTGCTAACTGTGATAAATGCCTAGTCCAAGAATCAACTATAACATATTCTTTTGTTTTCTGTATAAAAATTCAAAAATTTTGGAATGAAATTTTTGAAATTTTCACTAAATTACTTAAAATAAAACTGAAACCGAATGCAGAATTGATTATTTTTGGAACAATAGAAGCAAGTTTGGAGCTGACTACGTTTCAAAGGAGTTTTCTTAGTTATGGCTTAATAACAGCAAAAGAATTGATACTGAAATTTTGGAAAAATGCTCCTACGCCAACAATAAAAATGTGGACTTCTAATATGTCGGAATTGTTACATCTAGAAGATATGAGATTCCTCCTAGCAGGTAAACAAGACCAATTCCAAAAGATTTGTTCTCCATATATCGACTTATTACAAACATAGGGTGCAACAAAATGTTGATAATAAATGGTTTTAGGACCTGGCGAGGGGTGAGTAAAGATAAGAAGTAGGTGCATCCTTTCATATTGTCCTATCTTATTTTCTTTTTTCTCTTTTTTTCTTTTCTTCTTTAACTACTTCTTGTGGTTTAGGTTCACATGTGTGTTCCTGGGCCACTTTTTCATTCACTCACTGACTGTCTTTGCTAGCTCTTTCTATCCTTTCTTTCTATTAAGGTTGAAAAACAGAAGTGTTACAAGAACTGTATAAATTTAAGTTATTGCAGATTACTGTAATGTAAAATACTTCTAATTAAATATATATATTTTTTTAATCAAAAAAAATCTATAATAACTGAAAATGTCATTCAGTTCTCTTAATTTTTAAGGAAGTTATGGGCTTTTGACTATCCTTGATTACAGCCTTTGTGTTGTCAATGGAAAAGCAATAGGGAACAAGATGCTAATTTCCGAGTATGAAAAAAGCCATAACGTTTTTAATACTGAAGATATGAAAGTGAATTAGGTGTCAAATTAAACTTCTTTTTATGTTTTATCTGATGGGATAAATTGCAAACTTGATTTTTAAAATCTCAAAATTTTGTAACATTGCTATTTCATATCTGCAGCCTCACTAAAGAAGACTACCTCGGAAATTCAGCATATATTTCATTCTAATTTTACCATGCACTGCGATTAGAGAATAATCCCTGCAGATGGGTTTAATCAGATTTTCATTATATTCTTTATGTTTGCTTTTGGTTTCATTCCAGTTGTTTTACTCAGTAGTGGTGTGAAAGTAAATTCTGTGGGGAAAACTTTAAAGGTACACATTTAAGTGTCCCAGAAAAATATGTAGGCCCATCCTTTCATAGATCACTGCTGCATACATTAATACAAAAGCAAGGTTGAGAACAATTTCAAATATCCATCAAACCTGAGACAGCAGAGTGGCGCAGCTGGTAGAGCTGCTGCCATGTGATGCCAGAGAACTGTGTTTGATCCTGACCTCGGGTGCTGTCAGTGTGGAGTTTTTGCATTCTCCCCATGACCTCCCCATGGTTTCCTCCGGGTGTTCCGGTTTCCTCCCACATCCCTAAGAAGTGCGGGTTTGCGAATTAATTGGCCTCTAAAATTGCCCCGAACTTGTAGGGAATAGTTAAGAAAATGGGGGTAATAGAATTAGTGTGAATAGCTGATTTATAGTCGGCATGGACTTTGTGGGCCGAAAGGACTGTATCCATGCTGTATCTCTGAACAAAACTCTAAATTTATCTATCCGCTGTTTCACTGAACTTGCGCTCAGTCCGCAAGGGCTGCTAGATCTCATGGTTGCTAACCATTTTAACTCCTCTTCCCATTTCCATGCTGACCTTTCTGTCCTGGGCCTCCTCCATTTCTAAAGTGAGGCCACACACAAACTGGAGCAGCTTCACCTCATATTCTGCATGGGTAGCTCACAACCCAACAATAGATTTCCCAATTTTAGCTAACTAGGCAAACCCCTCCCACCCCTACCCTCCGCCCCTGATACCCAACCACCATTCTTTTTATTCGGCCATCATCTCTTCCCTGTGCCCGATCTGGATTTGTGCCCATTACGTCCCTCTCCCTTTCCTCTATCTACATTCCTTCCTCTGGCTTCAAGTTTCACAGCTCCTCTAGCCTTATCCCATACCTTTTGTCTTCCTATCCCTGGCCTTTGTCCAACAATTAAAACCCTCGCCACCTTGCCACCTCGCCACCTCCCTCCCCCACCATCCTGAAACGTCACCTATCCATGTTCTCCAGAGATACTGCCTGACCCATTGAGTTACCCCAGCACTTTGCATCTTTATTTCCTTGGAATAGTTGTGGCAGAAATTTGGCAACCTTTAGTGAAATGATGGGAATTATCCGGCACTCTTACAGTGCCCGTGTTAGGAGGCTGAAATAAGAGTTTTTTGTAGCAGATTCTAAAGTGTGAAAGTATTTATTTCCGAATGATTTATAGACAATAATACATGATCAGTCTATCATCAAAACGTATATTGTATATTGAGGCATTTCAGCGTGCGGTGGCAAGGTGGTGCAACAGTAGAGTTGCTGCCTTGCAGCACTAGAGGTCCAGTTCGATCCTGACTATGGGTGCTGACTGTGTTTGTACGTTCTCCCGTGACCTGCGTGGGTTTTCTCCGGGTGCCCTGGTTTCCTCCCACACTCCAAAGATGTACAGGTTTATAGCTGAATTGGTTTTGTATAAAAATTGTCCCTATTGTGTGCGTGTAGGATAGTGTTAGTGCACGGGTATCGCTGGTCGGCACGGACTTGCTGGTGAGACAAAGGTCTGTTTCCATGCTGTATCTCTAAACTAAACTAAACTAAAAATCTCTAGTCAACCAACAGTCATAAAGAGATTGAAACAAAAGTGTTTGAAATGTTTCCAACAGTAGAAATAATGTGCTGTATCATGCTCAATCTGACCTGTTCTCCACACTTCATCCACAGTTATTAGGTTGAACCCCCATGGAATGGACTGAGGTGAAGGCCTGAACTTAACCCCATTGACTATTGGGCTGTGAGTGCCAACCAGACCACCAGACAGAATCTTATCAAAGGCCCCCACTCTTCAGAGCCTTTGATCAGAAAATTTGGCAAATAATTTTCCATTCTTTCCAAATGCCTCTGATATTCAATGAAAATTTAAAGCAGTTGAAAAAAGATTAAAATAATGCACCGAAATGCACATTTAGTTTAGTTTGGTTAAGTTTAGTTCAGTTTATTGTCATGTGAACTGAGGTACAGTGAAAAGCTTTTTTGTTGCGTTCGATACAGTTAGCGGAAAGACAATACATGATTACAATCAAGCTGCCGCACTGTACAGATACAGGTTAAAGGTTATAATGCTTAGTGCAAGGTAAAGTCCAATAAAGTCCGATTAAAGATAGTCCAAGGTTCTCCAATTGTAAATAGGTCGTACTAAACTCCCCCTAGTCAGGTTTCAGTCAATAAGATACTGAGTCAAGCACTTGCGCATCTAAACTTTATTTTGGAAAAACACAATAACAGTTCTCCACTACTATACCTAACCACCGCGGGTTTGATTCTTGTATCTGCTTGGCCAAGCCCTTCTAGCCTTGTGCAAGCAGAGACACTCCAAAAGGTCACGCAGTCCCAAGCATTCTTCCAGAAGATCAACACAGGATCTCATGGGAGCTACCTTTTTATAGGTCCCTGAACCTTGAGGAGCCGAACCATACGGGGGTGGTCTCTTTACAGTCCAATAACAGATATCGATTAATACAGTATATGATAGACATTTCCCTAACACAATAATACAGTGACTAATACAATGTACTTAAAAGAAAGTTCTAGAAGTGTAACGGGTATACCTTGGACCCGATAGCAGCACAGAATCAGGCAGGTATAGTTGGTAATGAACTTTATTCCGGTACTGTAACACAGGAATGGGTACACCGTACGCACACAGAGGCTCAGGATTGAGCGAGGGTTCCGAAGAGGGGCAGGCAGGTTCGAATCCGTGTAGGCAGTCGGGAAATCGCTGGAGAGTCTTGCATGAATGCTGAGAACAATCTGGCACTGTGGGAACGGTGAGGAGAGTCTATATACCGGATTAACTGGTGATCAGAGGCAACTGAGTGCCACAGGTGAGGAGAGTTGGGCTGATGAGAGGGGAGTGGCAGGCAGGCAGGAGAGGGCAGACTGTGACAAATTGGAAGCAAACAAGAATTGAAACATGTGCCCTGAGATTCAAACAGTTTCTCCAAGGCTCAACAGTTTGACCAATCATCAACCAACAGGATGACAGTCTCGCAACATTATTTATTCTATTTACAATGCCCTTGCAGCGATCCAATCAAAATGATGCATTTAGGGTTTGCAAAACTGCTATACATTTTATCAATTTAGGAGAAACAAGGAGAACACCTGGAACCCTCACCATCCTGCATAGGAGTCTTAGCCTAGACTGGCTGGCGCCGTTCAAAGCCTGTACATTTCAGCTGACAATGGTTAAGCAATTCTGACAAGTGCAGGGATCCTCCATTTCAAGGTGTCTTTAATTTGGCCAGTATTAACATTCTCCCATTTTATCATTCTATATACCGGATTAATTGGTGATCAGAGGCAACTGATTGCCACAGGTGCGGAGAGTTGGGCTGATGAGAGGGGAGTGGCAGGCAGGCAGGAGAGGGCAGACTGTGACAGAACCCCCCCCCCCCTCAAGGGACGGCTCCTGACGTCCCAAAACAAAAGGAAAAAAAAAAACACAATAAAGAAAATAAACCAAATCCCACGCAGAGTTGGGTGGGAGGAGGGGGACTGGAGGAGGGCTAATATTCGTCCGAGACATCCATGTCCGCATCCTCCTCCATAGCATCAGAGGAAAGCTCCATCTCGTCGTCACTGGGCGCCTCAGACGGAAGAGGGGACAGAGTCTCAGGGGCGGCGACCCCTCTAGGAGTGGCGGACTTGGACGGCTGGTCGGGATGACGCCGGTGAAACTCCCTGATGAGGGAGGCGTCCAGGATGTGTCAGGCAGGAACCCAGGACCTCTCCTCTGGACCGTAACCCTCCCAATCGACCAGGTATTGGAGACCCCTCCCGCGACGGCAGGAGCGCAGGAGGCGGTGCTCCGTAAAGGCGGGGCCTCCGTCGATGAGACGAGGAGGTGGAGGAGGAGGGACTGCGGGGACCAGGGAGCTCGCCCGGACTGGCTTTACTCTGGACATGTGGAACGTAGGATGGACCCGCATGGAACGAGACAACTTGAGCCTCACAGCCACTGGGTTGATGACCTTCTGGATCTCAAAGGGACCGATGAACTTGGGTGCCAACTTCTTGGACTCCACCCTCAAGGGAAGATCCCGGGTCGACAGCCACACCCTCTGGCCCGCGAAGTAGGTGGGGGCCTGGGTGCGGTGATGGTTGGCAGTCGTGGCGTAACGGGCCACGAAGCGGAGAAGAGCCGCCCTGGCTTGGGTCCACGTCCTGCGGCAGCGACGAATGAAGGCCTGGACGGACGGGCAGGAAACCTCTTTCTCCAGCGCCGGGAACAGTGGAGGCTGGAACCCGTAGGCACACTGGAAAGGGGAAAGCCCAGTGGCCGAGCTTGTCAGGGTGTTGTGGGCGTACTCCACCCACAACAACTGTTGGGACCAGGAGGAAGGATGCTTGGACACCATACACCGTAGCGCCGTCTCCATCTCCTGATTCTTCCTTTCAGTTTGGCCTTTGGACTGGGGATGAAATCCGGACGTCAGACTCACGGTGGCCCCCATAAGCGTGCAGAACTCCCTCCAGAACACAGAGGCAAACTGGGGTCCTCGGTCGGAGACCACATCGACGGGGAGACCATGGAGCCTGAAGACATGGAGTGACATGAGCTCGGCAGTTTCCTTGGCTGACGGAAGCTTGGGCAGGGGCACGAAGTGAGCCATCTTGCTAAATCTATCGACCACGGTCAGGATGGTGGTGTGACCCCTGGATGGGGGCAGGCCGGTAACGAAGTCCAGGGAGATGTGGGACCATGGTCGATGGGGTACAGGCAGTGGAAGCAGATGACCCGCAGGAGCTTGGTGTGAGACCTTGTGCTGGTTGCAAACGGGACAGGCGTTGACAAACTCCCGAGTGTCCTCCTCCAGCGATGCCCACCAGAACCTCCGTAGCACCATCTTCTTGGTCCGCTGAATGCTGGGATGACAGGTGAGTCGAGAGCTGTGGGCCCACTGAAGGACGTCGGACCGCAGGGCAGAAACCACAAACAGGCGATCAGGAGGGCATGCGCTGGGTCCCGGCTGGTTCTCCAAGGCTGCCTTGACCCTCTCCTCCACCTCCCAGGTGAGGGAGGCAACCCTGTGCGAGGACAGGAGGATGGTTTTGGGGCCAGAGGCAGACTCCTCCTTCGCCAAGAACTGTCGAGAGAGGGTATCGGGCTTCACGTTGCGGGACCAGGTCGGTAGGAGAGGGAGAAGTTGAAGCGGGTGAGGAAGAGAGACCAGCGGGCCTGACCAGAGTGAGCCTCTTTGCTGGACTGGAGGTATTCAAGGTTCTTGTGGTCAGTCCAAACCAAGAAAGGCTGCTCGGTTCCCTCCAGCCAGTGACGCCATTCCTCCAACGCCAACTTATCCGCCAACAGTTCTCGGTTGCCAATGTCATAATTCCTCTCAGCAGGGGTCAGGCGTCGGGAGAAGAAGGCGCATGGATGGAGCTTCTGGTCCCCGGCAGCCCGCTGGGACAGAACAGCTCCCACCCCCACGTCGGAGGCGTCCACCTCCACCATGAACTGTCTCTCTGAGTCCGGAACTTGGAGGATGGGGGCCGATGTAAACCGTGTCTTGAGTGTCTGAAAAGCTTCGTCGGCCGCGGCAGACCACCGGAACGGAACCTTGGAGGAGGTGAGTGCCGTGAGGGGTGCGGCCACAGTACTGTAGCCACCTATGAACCGTCGGTAAAAATTGGCGAACCCAGGAACCTTTGGAGCTGCTTGTGGGAGTCAGGAACGGGCCAGGTGGTGACAGCAGAGACCTTGGCAGGGTCCATCTTGATGTTCCCTTGGCCAACGATGTATCCTAGGAAGGAGACTGACGGGGAGTGAAACTCGCACTTCTCAGCTTTAACGAAGAGCGAGTTCGCCAGGAGCCGATGTAGAACTGCCTGGACGTGGTGTACGTGTTCCTCCTTGGTCTGTGAAAAGATGAGCATGTCATCAAGATAGACGAACAGTACTTGTTCAACATGTCTCTGAGAACGTCATTGACTAAAGCCTGGAAGACGGCCGGGGCGTTGGTGAGGCCAAAGGGCATCACCCGGTATTCATAATGTCCCGTGGGAGTGTTGAAGGCTGTCTTCCACTCATCTCCCTCTTTGATGCAGACCAAGTGGTAGGCGTTGCGTAGATCCAGCTTCGAAAAGATGGTGGCCCCCCTCCAGGAGCTCGAAAGCAGAGGAGATGAGTGGGAGAGGGTAGCGATTCTTCACCGTGATGCCGTTGAGCCCCCGGTAATCTATGCAGAGATTTGTCCTTCTTCTCCACAAAGAAGACCCAGCCCCAGCAGGAGACAAGGAGGGACGGATGAGACCAGCAGCCAAGGAGTCGTTTATGTATTTCTCCATGGCGCCTCTCTCAGGGGCGGACAGGGAGTAAAGGCGACCCCTAGGAGGAGCGGAACCAGGCAGGAGGTCTATGGCGCAGTCTTAGGGCCGATGAGGAGGAAGGGAGGTGGCCCTAGACTTGCTAAAAACCTCCCCAAAGTCATGGTACTCGGCTGGGACCCCCGTCAGATCTGGAGCAGCACTGGAGCAGGTGGCCGGGTTGGGGAGCTGAGGCTTGCTTCAGGCACACTTGGCGGCAGGAAGGGCTCCAACCCAAGACGAACCCCGTCCTCCAGTCCGATGTTGGGGTTGTGTCGCCGAAGCCAGGGGTAACCCAGGATGAGGGAAGACGGGGAGACTGCAGGATGTGGAACTGGATGGTCTCATGGTGATTACCAGACAGGAGCATGCGCACTGGGATCGTCCGGTGAGAAACTTCCCCAGGCAATGGCCGTCGAGGGCGTCGGCAGGAACAGGTTCAGGCAGGGGAACACAACTGATGCCTAGCTGGCGGGCAGGTTCCTTGTCCATACGATTAATGTCACAACCAGAGTCTATGAAGGTGGCGAGGGTGTGAGGACCATCAGACAACAGCAGACGGGCATGACAAAGAGGGCGTCGGGCAGAGGAACGTTCCCGTTCCTCGGGGGTGAGACTGGTGCGACCCACCTGCATGGGTTCGGGTTGCCTCGACAGTTGCCCCGACGAGGGTAGTCCGGTCTCCGGAGGAAAACGAGCTTGGGTGGATAGCTGGCGGTCCGCCGGTCCCTGTCGCCTCTCCCGACGTCTCGCCAGGATGCGTTGGTCCAGACGGGTCGTTAGCTCGATAAGCCCATCCAAGAAGAAGGAAGGTCGTGGGACACCAACTCATCCTTGATATAGTCATTCAAACCCAGCAAGAAAGCGTCACACTGGGCCGGGGGCGTTCCAACCACGCTCACGGGCCCTGGTGCGAAAGTCGATGGCGAAGTCAGCGACGCTCTGGTTCCCCTGGCTCAAACCCAGCAGACCACCCGCAGTGTCCGGACCCATCGAAACCTCACCGAACACCTTGTGAAGCTCCGCGGTGAAGGCCTGGAAAGAGGAGCAAGCCGGCGTGCGTCGCTCCCATTCAGCCGTTCCCCACAGCCGAGCTCTGCCAGTCAGGTGATTAATGGTATACGCCACTCTCTCCGCTTCCTGGGCGAAGGTGTAGGGCTGTAGGGTGAAGAGAATGGAACAGTTCATGATGAATGGGTTGCAGCCCTCCGGGTTTCCAGCGTAACGCTCCAGGGTTCCCACCCAGGCTCAGGTGATGTTCCTGGCGGACCGGGAGCTGGTGCTGTCGGAGCCGAGGCGAAGCATGGGGTGTAGCCTGGGCGAGGGTGGTCGTCAGCTGTTGGACCTGGGTGACTAGTGCAACCAATGCTTGTTCTTGGTTTGACACAGCCTGTCGAATCTCGGAGTTGGAGGCAGTGAGCATAGCTTCGTGCTGCAGGAGCGTGTGCTCAATCCTCCCGAAGCGGTTTGATGGAGACGTAGTGTGCGCCGAGTCCATTGTTGGCCAGATTGTACTGTAACGGGTATAGCTTGGACCCGATAGCAGCACAGAATCAGGCAGGTATAGTTGGTAATGAACTTTATTCCGGTACTGTAACACGGAAATGGGTACATCGTACTCACACAGAGGCTCAGGATTGAGCGAGGGTTCCGAAGAGGGGCAGGCAGGTTCGAATCCGTGTAGGCAGTCGGGAAATCGCTGGAGAGTCTTGCATGAATGCTGAGAACAATCTGGCACTGTGGGAACGGTGAGGAGAGTCTATATACCGGATTAATTGGTGATCAGAGGCAACTGAATGCCACAGGTGAGGAGAGTTGGGCTGATGAGAGGGGAGTGGCAGGCAGGCAGGCAGGCCAGACTGTGACAAGTTGGAAGCAAACAAGAATTGAAACATGTGCCCTGAGATTCAACCAGTTTCTCCAAGGCTCAACAGTTTGACCAATCATCAACCAACAGGATGACAGGCTCGCAACATTATTTATTCTATTTACAATGCCCTTGCAGCGATCCAATCAAAATGATGCATTTAGGGTTTGCAAAACTGCTATACATTTTATCAATTTAGGAGAAACAAGGAGAACACCTGGAACCCTCACCATCCTGCATAGGAGTCTTAGCCTAGACTGGCTGGTGCCGTTCAATGCCTGTACATTTCAGCTGACAATGGTTAAGCAATTCTGACAAGTGCAGGGATCCTCCACTTTATGGTGTCTTTAATTTGGCCAGTATTAACATTCCCCCATTTTATCATTCATGATAACCCTCATCATAAATGATAACCCCACAATACAATGATGACTGCTATACTTTAACAAATGTTCTAACAAGAAGGTGTTGATGTAGCTTCTCAGAATTTTATCGAGCTTTCCGAGTTTTTGTGGGCGTAGCTTCATGATTTCTGTCTGATGAGTCTTCACCTCCTGATTTTTCGTGGACGCGAATCCCATCCATCAATTTTGATAGTTCATTAGTCCTTGATTCATGATAGTGTGGAAAAAAGTTAACCACTGATACCTTCACTAATACTTTTACAATGATGAAGATGCACCCAGGCATTTCTTCCCTCTACTTTTACTGCTGTCGGAGTCATTAGAAGAACTTGGTAAGGTCCTTCCCAACGAACTTCTGATCCTTTCCTCACCCAATTATTCACTAAGACATAGTCTTCAGGTTTTACTTTAATGGGAGTTACTAAAGAAGGCACATCACCATAGGCTACTCTCACTCTACAATGTAGATCTGTTAAGGCTCTGGTCAAGGCTAAGATGTAGTCGGTCATCTCTGCAGTCATATGGTGGAAATTAACTATTTTCATCGCATTTTGGTTCCATTTTTTTTTTTAAATGTCTACCGTAAATTATTTCAGCTGGGCTTAATCTCGATTTCCCTGCAGGCGTGACTCTCATCTGAAATAGGGTTATTGGGAGTAATTTAATCCATCCAAGTCCAGTCTCCGCCTTTAATTTGGCTAATTTAGTTTTAAGGGTCTGGTTTGCCCTTTCTACAAGTCCAGCAGCCTGTGGTCGATAAGCACAGTGTAATTGTGCTGGATCCCCAGCTGTTCACAAAATTCTTTATTGATTTGTCCCATAAAGTGTGGGCCGTCATCTGAGCTAAGTCGAATGGGAATGCCAAATCTAGGGACAATTTCTCTCATTAGCACCTTGACAACAGTAGCCGCTTTATTGTCAGGGGTTGGGTATGCTACGATCCCCAGGCTGAATACATCGACTATGACAAGAACATATTTATATCCTTGGCATCTTTCTAGTTCAATATAGTCCATTTGCAATGTCTCAAAAGGACCCATAAGCAATGGTGTTTTCCCTCCTTCACATCCTATTCCTTTCCCTGGATTGTATTTCTGGCAGACCAGACAATTACTGCTTACCTTCTGAGCAAAAGATTGTAATTTTGGATGCCACCAAGTAGCCAATAGAGTGTCCCCTACTGCCCTTGCACCACAATGGGTTGCATAGTGCATACACTCTATAACCCATACGGCTAATGAGTCTGTCATGCAAGTTTGCCCTGTTGGAGTGGTCCACAGCCCAGTCATACAATCCAGTACACATCCCAGTGTCTCCAACTCTCCTCATCTCCATCAGTAGCCTCTTTCTGTAATCAAATGATTTCTTGGATGGTTGGCATCAGTTTCTCCAAGGGGGACTTGTTAGTTACACTTTTAGTCTGCCTCATCATTTTAGGTACCACCACCTTGCATTCCCATGATACTTTCTTAGCTACTAAGTCGGTATTACGATTTCCAATGTCTACTGGGGTCTGTCCTTTAGTATGGGCACTACATTTCATTACAGAGATTTGTCTGGGTAGCATTAAGGCCTTCAATAAACCTGCCACCAATTGTTTGTTTGATTTCTGGGTTCCTGCAGGTTAGGAATCCCCTATTTTTCCATAATTGTCCAAAATCATGTGCTGAATAGGGTGATTCAAAGGCAGCTGCTTCTACAATCTCCGTCTTTTGATCAACAATTGCATACCCAGACAATCTCTCACCCCACGGTTCAATGGATGCACTACCGTCCACATATAATGTGATGTCAGGGTCTTCCATGGGTACATCCCTCAAGTCCTCTCTCACTGATGTTTCTTCCTCTATAACAAATAGACAGTCGTGTCCTGCTTCTGATTGGTCTTCTGAGGGTGAAATAAGAAAAGAGGCTGGGTTAATCAATGTACAATGATTGAACTGCAATTTCGGATTGTTCAACAGATAGATCTCATACTTATTTTGGCGGGCCATTGTCAAGTGCTGGGTTTGAAGCTGCCCCAACAATGCCGATACCGAATGTGAACTGTACACTACAATTTCCTGCTGGAGTGTCAAATTAGCAGCCGATTGTAAACTATTGTAGATTGCAGTTAAGATTTGAGTGCAAAGAGGATGTCCCCTAGCTACTGGATCTAATTTAGAGGAGTAATATGCAACTGGTCTATGTCTATCCCCATGCTTTTGCATTAGTACCGAAGTGGCACACTCAGATAGAATTGTACAATACAGCTGGAAAGGACGATCATATAATGGCCTTCCCAATGCCGGAGCTTGCATCAATGATCTTTTTAAGTTCTCAAATGCCTCCTGTGCTTTCATTGTTAATTTAAATGTGCCCTCCTTGCTGGTATAGGGTGTTCGCTCCTTGGTTTCTAGAGCTCTATTTGGAATCCAAGGTCTGCAATAATTAACCATACCCAGCCATTGCTTCATTCGTTTGACTCCTTTTGGGATTGGAGATTTGCAGATAGGTTTGAGTCTGCTCTTCTCAATAATTCTTTCGATGGCCGAAATTATAATTCCTAGAACTTTTACTTTCTCCTGAGCTACCAGTACTTTTGATGATGAGACCACATATCCTAGATGAGACCATCAGCTAAATGGTTTAGTAGTTGTGCAGTATCTTTCCGATTACTGGATTCATTTTTGCTGGCCTCTAATAGATCATCAACATACTGCACTAATGTTGAATTCATTTTGAACTTCAAGATACTCAGTTGATCCTGCAGACACCTGGAAAAAAATGTATGTGAATTGATAAATCCTTGAGGCAATCTGGTCCAGGTATATTGTTGGCCCCTATATGTGAAGGCAAACAAATATTGGCTGTCTTCATGAAGAGGAAGAGAAAAGAATGCATGTTGCAAGTCGAGTATCAAAAATACTTTTGCTTCAGCCAAGAATAGGGGGTGTTACAAATTGATTGGCACTTCACCAATATTCCTTGTTCTAGCAAACCTCGAATTAATTTGTCAATGCTGCTGATGGCCTGTAGTTTTAATGGTATTGTTGGATTGAAGGAAGTGTCACCCCTTTCTGGAGAGTTACACGGATGGGATTGATGTTCACACATCCTACCTGAGCTGTGTCCACATATTCGTATACCTCACTCCCCAGATGATGACGTAAGTGGGTAACAACTTTCCTTTGGGCCTGATAAAATTAAACAACATAGTGATTAGACAAATTTTGCTTTTGATAATTATTCGGATCTGCCAAGGTAATTGCCTTTCTTACCATCATTCCTAGGTCTTTAGCTTTGGCCGGGAAATTAACCTTTCGGGTGATGTGAGGAGCAACTTCTTCAGGTCTTTTCCATAACTATGCTGGTATTTTAGCATACTCGGCAGCTCCCTCTTTTCCTTCCACTAGTGCCAACACTTCTATCTCCCAATCCTGTCCTTCGTATGATTTAAAGAAGGTTTCCAGCTCTCTGTCCTTCCCACTCCTATCGTAAGCCAGTGTAATGTGAAGTGGGGGGTTTTCATCCAGATCTAAGGACAACCATTGAGGGGTCACTATGGAATAACATTGTCGTACGGGAGCCCAGGGGTCACTATTATGCCTCTATCACCACATTCTATTTTTAGTTGGAAAGCACAGAGTAGATCTCTCGCCATCAGGTTGCAATCTAATCCGGTGGTTATCACAAATCTATGTATGATTGCCTTTCCTCCATATACTACTTTGACTGGCTCAGAGACAGGATACTGGCAAACCTGTCCTTGAAACTCAGACAGGTTCTGAACTTCTCTTGATTCTGGTAAATTATAAATTGATTGAAGAGATGACATGGATGCGCTTGTGTCTACTAGGAAGGTGCATATTTTATCTTCTGCCTGTAGAGACAACATAGGTTCCTCATCAGACTTGCATCCAGTCACTACTAGGTTTGCTAATCATAGGCGTGTGAATGGGTAATTCTGGGAAAAGGAGATTCGTCCCCTTGGCTCTTGAGTTTCCTGCCAGTTCCGTCTGTGCTCTCTAGGATCCCATTGATCCCTCCATTCTCTTTGATCTTGGAAATTTCTTCTGTGACCCCCGCTTTCGTTCTTTTCTTTATTTGGGCACCCCCTACTCCAGTGACCTACCCCTCCACAACTATAACACTGGCCCATTCCTGATGACTGGTATGTCCTCGACCCTGGTCTTTGGAAGACTGGCTCTAGGGCAGATGCTTCTCTATAATATCAGTCTGGATATTCCGGGACTCTAATTTCTCCCAGTCCATGGTTTGCTGGTACTCTGGTGATCCATGGTTCAAGATAGAATTTTGGTACTTCTTTTCTGATCACATATTCAGTTTTTTGTTTTACTGCAGGCGGGTTATCCTACTCCTTTAAGTTCCTCCAGTGATATCTTACAGCCCTAGCCATTTGACTGGCATTATTTTCTGTCCAGTCCATGTTATTGGTCTTAATGGATTCTGCTACGTTGGTGGGAAGGCAATTCAATAAGATGGCACAATATTGAGGGGAATTTACTTCATTTCTGTAATTTATGTCACCTGATTGGTCCATATATAATTCAGAGAATCGCTCTAAAAATTCATCCACGCCTTCTCCCCTTTTTAGTCTTACATCTAGTATTCTGGCCAAATCGATTGGTTTTTGAAGGTTCTCTTGCACCATTGTCCGCTATTATATTTGGGAGAGCTTCATGCGACGGATGCCCTCAATTCGTTAGGAATCTGATGTGCTCGCTTGGGGTAATTATTTGCTGGATCACCGCCCATAAATCTCGGAAATCTGTGTGATAAATGCGCATTGTAGTTCTTAAGTGATCCACAAAAGAAGCGGGTGATTTCTTACGATCGGGTATTTGATTTAAAATAGCCATCATCTCGTTAGGCTTCCATGGGGAATAGACTCTAATTGTACGGGGATTATTTGCACTCACTGCATTGGTTGGATTAAAAGAAGGATTAGGCATTTCCCTTACAGGGAACAGTCTAAGGATTGTTTGTTTAGTTACAAGATATACCTTGGCTTCTTCAATGGTTGTCTCACCCCCAGATGTATCTTCCCCTTCACCAGGGGGTTCACGGTACCTTCTAAATGATTTATTTCCTTCTCTAACTGCTCGTCCAACTTGTCTAGGGGTACGCTCTTCTTTCTCCTTAACTAATTGAGATCTTTTTCTAGTCTGGCTTCTGGTACCGTGAACTCTTGGACTATCTGTAATGGATGGAGAGGTCGGGTTTAACGAAGTCTGTGCCATGGAATCTAATTGTCTATTCCATTCACAAGCTCCACAATGTGTATTGGTGACATGGGGAATACACGATGAATAAGGTGGTGGATGTGAATTCCTAATTTTAACACTTTCCCAATTTTCAAAATAATCATCGTCATCCCCCTCGTAACCAGTGCCAACCATCGGATCCTCATGCTTAAAACATATGGATGCCAGTTTCTCTGTGGAAGATTTTCTTTTCCGCTTCTCTTTAATACTCTCAGGCTCCTCCCTAAAGGGCCTCTCCCACTGCGGCGACCTAATTTGCGAGTATAGAAGAGTTTGCCCTCGACTCATACTCGCAGCATGGTCGACACGAGGTCCTAGGAGGTCTTTGTAAAGCCCCTGTCCCACTTTTCCGAGTTACTCACAAATTCTCCCGAGTTTTCCCCTTGATTCAAACTTGGAGAATCAACATGCTGAAAAAGCATCCCGACATACCTACGGCTGGCATTACGAGCCACTACGAAATATCTACGGACGCCTACGGCCTCCCATGGACTCGCTACGGACTTGCTACGGACATTCTCTGAGTTTGAAGCAAGGGGAAAACTCGGGAGAATTCGTGAGTAACTCGGGAAAGTGGGACAGGGGCTTTAACTCTCCTTCATGCTCGAGAGTAGTCCCCGTGTACTCGAGGCCTCAGCTATGTCGCGGCATTTTTTTCAACATGCTGAAAAATGCCTGCAAGTAAAAAAAGGTCGCCATGGAAACATCGATATTTTTTTACTCATAGGTTTAGTCGAGGTAGGTCGTAGTAGGTCGTAATGCTATCGTAGGTAATCGAAGGCAATCGCAGGTAATCGAAGGTAAAGCTCATTGAGAAAAAAAAGGTAAGTAAATTGACCGGTAATGTTAAATGCCCACTAAACTTTATTAAAAGTTGTCTGGCTTCTTAAAAGTGCCTCTACTCCTTCTCCCCCCCACCCCTTCTCCCCTCTTCTCCCCCCCTTCTCCCCCCCCCTTCTCCTCCCCCCTTCTCCTCCCCCCTTCTCCTCCCCCCCTTCTCCTCCCCCCTTCTCCTTCCCCCCCTTCTCCTCCCCCCCTTCTCCTCCCCCCTTCTCCTTCCCCCTTCTCCTCCCCCCTTCTCTCCCCCCCTTCTCTCCCCCCTTCTCTCCCCCCCTTCTCCCTCCCCCTTCTCTCTCTCCCCTTCTCTCCCCCCCTTCTCTCCCCCCCTTCTCTCCCCCCCTTCTCTCCCCCCCTTCTCTCCCCCCATTCTCCCCCCCTTCTCTCCCCCCTCCCCCCTTCTCCCCCCCTTCTCCCCCCCTTTTCTCCCCCCCCACCTTCTCCACCCCCCTTCTCCCTCCCCCCTTCTCTCCCCCCCTCCTCTCCTCCCTTCTCCCCCTTCTCCCCTCCCCCCTTCTCTCCCCCTTCTCTCCCCCCCCCTACTCCCCCCCCCTTCTCTCTCCCCCCTTCTACCCCCCTTCTCCTCCCCCCCTTCTCCTCCCCCCCCTTCTCCTCCCCCCCTTCTCTCCCCCCCTTCTCTCCCCCCCTCCTTCTCCTCCCCCCCCCTTCTACATATCAATCCCTTTAATGTATCTATGCCCCCTTTGGGCCATAATTCGCTCCCTAATTCTCTATTTAATACTCCAGAAAGAATTCTCAATCGATCAGCTTTTTGTGGAAATTCACTGCATATTTCTTGTAACGGATATATTTCTTGTCAGTGGTCATATCTTTATTTACATGGTTCCCCATTCTATTGGATATGGAAGCAACTCTCAAGCTACTCGCACCTCTTAACAATTTTCCCCTTTCTAATTTCAAAATGACCAAATTTGTTTTTAAACCATATTCAAAAATTAAGGTGCTCCAGGAAACAAACCACCACAATCACACGCGTTCCCACAGCACGTTTCCTATCCCCGACCTTAATCTAAACACATGCAAATGAGCTCTAAACACGCAAGCAAAATCTAATACAGAAAACAAATTATTCAACTTATTATAAGTATGCCTAACCACATTCCTGTATAAACCATAAGCATTCGTCTAATAGATTTGTTAACTATACAGTCTCAAAATTAAATCGCAGTATTCTCAATCCCTCCTCGTGGTGTGCTCGGTCAACGGAACGATCCCTTCCCCGACTCAGCGATCGAAAGAATACGAACCCTGATCAAACCACCAAGAATCCACGAATCGGATTCTAACAATACTACACTCCCGATTTAAACAGATACAATACGAACCCTGATCAAACCACCACAAATCCACAAATCGGATTCTAAAGGGCCTGTCCCACTGTACGAGGTAATTCAAGAGCTCTCCCAGTTTTAAAAAAATCTAACTCGTGGTAAGTACATAGAATGTACGTAGTGGCTACGTCGGAACTCGTGGATGTCTCGTAGCAGCTCGTAATGCTAATGGCAGGTACTCGGGAAATGCGGTAATTCGTGAAGTTTTTTCAACACTGTGAAAAATGTCCACGAGAGCCCCGAGTACCTACGAACGGCTATTACTGTAATTCTCCGATTTTGAATCAGGGGATACTCGGGAGAACTCTTGAATTATCTCGTACAGTGGGACAGGCCCTTAACAATATTACAATCCCGATTTAAACAGATACAAATATTCAATTCAAATATACTTTTACTCCAATTATCTAACACTCAAAAATCCTTAAGCACCCACACAGACAATACAAGTAGCGGTCCGCGATCTTAACACACTCTAAATCTTAACACACTCTAAATCTTTTTACATACACAAAGTACTTATACAATTCGGATCCGATAAAGATGCTAAAAAGACAATGCTGGATTCTTACAATTTATAATAATAATTTAACATGCTAGCGCACAGTTTACAAACACTCGATCTCAATGCCGCGTCGTGCTGTTATCAATCAGGGAACCTCTCCCTCTGATACCAAAGATTTTCCCCTTCCTCGGGTACTCTTTGTTGAGGGGTACTACTTCTTAAATGGACTACTTTTTGTCCTAAATGTTACTTTCCCCTGCTAAGACTGGACTTCAATTGGGGGATCTCTATCCTTCCTCTCTAAGTTCTACAGAATTAGGGGTACCTCTCACATCCGGGTACTTTTCACCAAGTAAACCAGGTTCTCGTCTCTCAGTTACTCTTCGCCATCAGGTACTAATCAACAATCGATCACAGGATTACTATTCACTGTTGATCAGCCGCTATTCGAAATCAATCTCAAACATGCACGAACTCTGAAGTTCTATTTACACAGAATACGAATTCTACCGTACGGGCAGAACTTCAATGTGAAATTCTGTATTTGGAAATTTGATTCTGCAAATCTAAACTCGTTCTCGGACCAACTAGTTTTGGTGCATACCACTCATAATATGCGGGCTCTCGAATTCAAATTAAATTGCCCAATGAAATCTCGTATGGACTAGAGTATTCCCATTCAATCTATACTCTAGCCACCGAGCCCAGTGCCTTTACGAGATTCCTCGTCCGTCACTTCAGGGAGGGATTCAGATATCTTCACACAGGCGTGGCCTCCAACCAAACTAGGTTTTACCTCTTCAAAAGGATTTCCTTTACACCTGCTTGGCACCGGGTGTCCGCGCCTAGCCTCTTCGAGCTGGCAGTCGATGCAGATTTTCAGAACGCACCTTTCCAATTAGCGCTCCCAGCAATGACAGGTCAAATGCTTCACCGCTTAGCATGTAAACCAGACTTGTATTTCAATACCCCACCAATTGGATACCAAATCTGGGACAGGATGCATGTTTGGCTCTCGTTGAGCAGCTGCAGTCTGCTAACTACGACCATGTTTTGGGCTTCTAACCCCACTCTGGTTTTATGGGTCCCTAACCCAAAGAAGTGCTATCCAACCCCCGTGCTTGCTAGACTCTGTTCTATGATCTCGTTGGGACCCTTTCCCAAGCCCGTGAATAATCGATCCACCCCGACTAGCGAGGTGCCGAAAATCAATGCGAAAATCGCACGGTGGCGCCGATTTCTGCACTCGCGATCGAGACAGCTCAACACCCTTAATCGCAAACTTGTGTTTGGGGGTCCGTTGAGATCCCAGACAAGCCCCCAATGTAAATAGATCATTATAAACTTCCCCCAGTCTAGTTTCAGTCAATAAGATACTGAGTCAAGCACTTGCGCATCTAAACTTTATTTTGGAAAAACACAACACAATAACACTACTATACCTAGCCACCATGGGTTCCCTGTATCTGCTTGGCCAAACCCTTCTAGCCTTGTGCAAGCAGAGACACTCCAAAAGGTCACGCAGTCCCAAGCGTTCTTCCAGAAGATCGACACAGGACCTCGTGGGAGTTACCTTTTATAGGTCCCCGAACCTTGAGGGGCTAAACCATACGGGGGTGGTCTTTTTACAGTCCAATAACAGATATCGATTAATACAGTACATGATAGACATTTCCCTAACCCAATAATACAGTGACTAAAACAATGTATTTGAAAGAAAGTTCTAGAAGGAAGCAAACAAGAATAAACATTGAAACATGCGCCCTGAGATTCAAATAGTTTCTCCAAGGCTCAACAATTCGACCAATCATCAACCAACAGGTTGACCATCTCGCAACATTATTTATACTATTTACAATGCCCTTGCAGCGATCCAATTGAAATGATGCATTTAGGGTTCGTTTCCAAAACTGCTATACATTTTTTTATCAATTTAGGAGAAACAAGGAGAACACCTGGACCCCTCACCATCCTGCATACGAGTCTGACCTAGACTGGCTGGTGCCGTTCAAAGGCTGTACATTTCAGCTGACAATGGTTAAGCAATTCTGACAAGTGCAGGGATCCTCCATTGTATGGTGTCTTTAATTTGGCCAGTATTAACACAATGAGGTAAATGGAAACTTAGGGCTACTCTCTAGTTGTATAGGCTTGTTCAGTTGTCCGATCACAGCTAGGAAGAAATTGTCCCTGAATCTGGAGGTATATGTTTTCATATCTCTTATCTGATGGGCGAGTGGAGAAGAGGGAGTGTCGTCCTTGGTGAGGTGAGAGAGTGGTCCTTGGTTATGCTGGTGGCCTTGCCAAGGCAGCGTGATGTGTAAATGGAGTCAATGGAAGGGACATTGGTTTGTTTGTAAAAGTAATTAAAAAATAAATCATAACGAATTTGGTGAACAACATAAATCGAAAACATAAATATACAGTAAAATAAAGAAAAATAACAACAAAACCTAGTTTTTCATTTTTTTATTTAGAGATACAGCATGGAAACAGGGCGTTTGTCACACCGATCCCACGCCGACCATCGATCACCCGCTCATGTTATCCTTAGTTCTATGTCATCCACGTTCTCATCCACGAGCGGCAAGTTTACAGAGGCCAATTGAACTACAAACCTGCATGCCTTTTTGATGTGAGATGATACCGGAAAACCCAGCGGAATTCCATGTGGTGACAGGGAGAATGCGCAAACTCCACACAGCCGCAGCTAAGGTCAGGATTGAACCTGGGTCTCTGGTGTTGTGTGGTGGCAGCTCAACCAGTTGTGCCACTGTGTTGGATCTATTGTTTTAATGAAGTTTAAATTAATGTGCAGGAGTGCAGGAAGAAACTGCGGATTCTGGTCTATACCAGAGAAAGACACAAAATTCTGGAGTAACTCAGCGGGTCAGGCAGCATGTTTTGGTTCGAATCCCTTCTTCAGACCCAGAGTTAGGGGTAAGGGAAGCTCGAGGTATGAAAAGATTCAGAACAAATCAGGGCAGGCACTGATGTCTAAGGAAAGGTGGAGCCCACAATGGGCCACCTGTTGGCTGTGGAAGAGGTGATAACAAAGGGGTATATGGATGTGAACAGTGGAACAGACAGGAATACTAGCGTGGGGGAGGTCAGAGAGAAGGAATGGTTACTTGAAATTAGAGAAATTAATATTCATACAAGTGAGTTGTAAGCTGCCAAAGCAAAAGAGGTGCTGTTCCTCCAATTTATTCTCCAAAGATGCTGCTTGAACCATTGAGTTACTCTAGCATTTTGCATCTTAAATTAATGGGTTCTCCATTTAGGTCAAATGCAATGCTGACTCCTTCAGGTCTGTTCATTCTGGAGCTGACACTGGAGTCAATAACAAGATACATGCCAGAGTCGGTTGATGGTGCAACGACAGCAGAAGGCAGTAGCTAAGTAGTCAACCTCTGGCAACAATGAAACACTATCTAGCCCAGTGTATTCCATTTCAAAATGCTCCAAATGTTATGAGTAATCCTATTGAAAAGAAAATTACACCTTGGAAAGAAGATACTTGTTCTCATGAGCACTCACAAGGGAAATAGAGACACACTCAAGGGGAAAATAGTTCCATTTAATTTGAGTTTTCACTTAAATAATTCACAGCAAACTTTATAAAATGTGACAAGTAATAGACTCCTTGGTAAAAAACGATTATCGAGTTATTTCAAATTGTGAATAGGCATTTTTTATGTCTTCTAAATGTGGAATGCATTCCTCCAATGTTGATTATTTACTGATAATATCTTGGTGAATCACTCCCGTTATTATATTATGCTCTTTGCCTTTTTTCTTGTAATAGTTAAAATGAAAAACAAAGCCAATTTTCATATTGGCAGTAAAATAAAAAGTATGCAATAAAGTAAAAAAAATTATTATAAATTTCTGCTGAGTATCTTTTAATCTCCCACCATGAATATTCCACAATATGAGAAGGACTTGTATCAATCAAAAAAGATATCTTAGATAGACACAAAATGCTTGAGTAACTCAGTGGGACAGGCAGCATCTCTGGAGAAAGGAATGGGTGATGTTTCGGGTCGAGACCCTTCTTAGAGATATCTTAGAACCATTTAAATATATCTAATGAATTTAATGGCAGTAGATAATATAAAATGTTATATAATGTAGAGAATCACTGCCGACAATGAAACACCATTTAGCACACCATTGATCACATTTCTCTGTGTGTTCCTGTGATTACCGTTGAATTTACATTGGAAGATGGGAAGACTGTGTAGTTTCAGGGCTATAGAGGAGATGTTGTGCAAGATATGAGAAATTTGAGTCATTCGAATCACCTGAAATTATGTGACTGCTGCCACTGACACTGTGTCGCTCTTTGACCCTAAGCAGAATTAGGCCATTTGTCCCATCAAGTTTGCTCTGCCATTCAATCGTGGCTGATCTATCTCTCCCTCCTAACCCAATTCTCCTGCCTTCTCCCCGTAACCCCTGACACCCCACATTCTGCCCACATTCAAGCAAAATAATTTTTCATAAAGTCATAGAGATATAACACCGCTTAGTTCATGCATGCAAACTAACATGCTCCATCTAAAGTTACTCCCATTTACCTGTATTTGGCCCATATACCATTAACGTTTTCCTATCCATGTACCTGTCTCAGCCTGCCCAAACTCTCCCTATAGCTTAGACCTCACGTCTTGGCACCATCTACTTTATGGCATCTTTCCAAGAGCATGGTGATCGAAGCTGAACACAATACTCCATGACTTGGACAATTGCAAAATTATGTCCCAACTTCTAGACTCAATTCACTCTGATGAAGCCCAGTGTGCCAAAAGCCTTCTTCACCACCCTATCTATTTGTGATGCCACTGTCAGGGAACTATGCACTTGCTCCACAGAGGTCCTCAGGGCCCTACCACTCACTGTGAAGGTCCTGCCCTTATTTGACTTCCCCAAATACAGCACCTTACACCTATCTAAATTTAACTCCATTAGCTATTCCTCGGCATAGTTGCCCAGTTGATCAAGATCCCACTGTGTTTTGTGATAACCATTTTCACTTGTCTGACACTACCAATTTTACTGTCGTCTGCAAACTTACTTCAATAAGAAAATACAATGTCAATGGTTCAGCCATTCTGAAAACTGTCCACTTGTATGCCTCAACACTTACCCCGTGAATTTTGAGGTCATTAGATTTGCATTGCAGCAGTTTATTTTTTTGCAATTGACCCAGAAAAATTGGGACAATGTCGAATTTCACTGGACCTTGAAAACATAGTGTTTTGTAATCAAACCATTACAAAGTATTAGGTGAACCACAAAGCATTTATTAAAACCCATGCAGATAGAACAATACATACTGTTACACTCATCGCATCATCTTACAGACTACCAAACTAAGGGACCAGCAGGCTGTTATCAGTGGCTGCATTCCTATTCAAATCCTGGACTGCATTACATGGTGGAATGTGTATCATGCATAATATATGTGGTGAAGGTTATATTGACAGAGATTAATGTGGTTGATCTACATCCTTCCTCTTAAAGAAGCAAATCATAATTAAACAAGCATATGGTGGAGTATATAGAAAAACACCAATATGAGGGGTGTGCACTTTACTTAACATAGTCCTTGTACTTTGGATTCGGCTTGCAGACGCGACCTGTGCGCGTACGGTACCCACCGTTTTCTCCCTTCATTGGAGATTGAATAGGAGAAGGGAGTGATATTGCAGGTCGGACCGGTGTTGAGGGTGAGGATGGAGATCTCGGCAGCAGCCGGGGAGGCAAAGCATCTGGACTGGGGTCAGCAGGCAGTTGTGGGACCGTGGGACTGGAACCGTTGGGACCGTGGAGGAGACACAGCTGTGTAGTCAGGATAGTGTCGAGGCGGCACTGGCTCATTGACCAGACGAAGGTGTTGTTGGGTACGTCTGTAGGTGACATCATCAACAATGACCAGGTAAGAGCACGGCTCAGGAGTAGTTCCTTGAATGACGTCCAGCCGGTCGTAGCTTTTTGCCGTTTGCAGGCGGACAATCTGTCCCTTGGTCAGGGGCGGAAGCGGTGTGTTTGACTTGTCATAGTATCTTTTCTCAGTATCGCGTCGCTGTTGGAGTTTTGCTGGATCGCAGCAGGGGCACGAATTTGTGGTTGTAACATCTGCTTCGCTACAGGTAGCGTAGTGCAAGTCTGCCTTGACATAAGGCGCTGGGCAGGGGAACACAGAATCGGATCACGAGAAATGTTCTGTAAATTAAGCAAGTCGAGTTAGACGTCGGAACAGGCCCAATGGGACCGTTCCATCACTTGTTTGGGATTTCTCACCGCACGTTCGGCCAAACCATTGGACTGCGGGGTTTCGGGCTGCTGGTGATGTGGCGAAAATCCCAGCGTTTAGAGAAGTTTTGAAGTGCTGACTGTAGAGTGTCATCTGCAGCTGTTTGTGCTGCCAGATCGTCCAGACACGAGGATGGGAGGTGGGTCTCCAATTGAAGGCGTGGGTTCGAATCCCACTTCCGACATATTGACAGAGATTAATGTGGTTGGTCTACACATAGTAATCATTAGACATAAGAAATCTTTAGGAAGACTTTTGGTAATGTGTATGGCTGAGAAAGAATCAGTTTCAGGGAGATAAATGAGGGAA
>CM075984.1:17928755-17958732 GCA_038087875.1 Malacoraja senta | reverse complement strand
AATGACCCACCCAGATTGATTTTGTTCACAATAAATGAATGGAAGCAAGTAATACAATCCTCAAAATTCTGCTTGAGATCCTAAACTCCCGTGAAATGAAATAGAATAGAATTTGATTTATTCATACATTTCAAGATACCACCCCACAATAGTATTTCCACTATCCATTGCAAAAGTGAATCAGGAAGCTTAAGTATGGTAAAAATATTTGAGAAATGGTGCTATGGCGCAGCAGTTGAGTTGCGACCATACAGCACTAGAGACTCGGGTTCGATGCTGACTACGGCTGCTGTCTGTATGGAGTTAGTACATTCTCCCCGTGACTATATGGGTTTCCCCTGGGTGATTTACTTTTCTCCAAAGATGTACAGGTTTGTAGGCTAATTTGGCTTTGGTAAAATTTGTAAATTGTCCCTAGTGCATAGGATAGTGCTAGTGTACAGGGATCGCTGGTCGGCACGGACTCGGCGGGCCGAAGGGCCTGTTTCCACGCTGTATCTCTAAAACAATTTTTAAAAATTAAAATGCGTCATTTCCACAGCTGTCCTGCAAATGGATGAAGGGACAATAAGGCTAAACAATCAAATGAATTGAAATAAGATGATTTCAATTAACAGATGCCCGCCTACATTATAAAGTGTCCATGTTAATGCTGTAATTTGTAAAAGTTCAATTGAATATTCTGGGAAAACAATCCTGTCTGAACCATTTCTAATGTAAACTACCAGCAATTTTAATCAAGGGATTACTGAACTTTGATAAAATGGAAGACTCAAATGTCTATTCCAATTTTATCTGAAGGAGCATTCACACAGCAATTAGATTACCCATGTTCTATGGTAATTCATGAGTGCAACCCCAGGACGCCTAGAAAACAATTTAACAATTTCAATATCAAATCTACTGGGGAAGGGGGTTGAAAATCAGAATGTTTTAATGAGGCAAAAACCTACCTGAAATGTTTCCTGTTGCCAGCTTCAGATCACATTCATCAGTTATGAGTTATCATGCCTTATTTTCTATTCTGATCTGGAGATGCAATCTTAATTTATAAATTCAAATTATGATTTGGCATTTTAAGATGTGACAAACAGTGCAGCCTTTCAAAGTTCCCACAGTCACTAATAGGCATGAAAATAGTTTTCTGTCACAAGCAGCTATGCCAATCCATCAGACATTAATTAAAAACTAATTCCAAATTAACACAATGGCTTCGAATTTGCTATTAAAAATTTGTCAAAACTTGTTGCCATCATTAACTCCAGCAACTTTGGAACTTTGATGGCATTCTAAAGATTAAACTATTTAGACCAAAAAGTCTCTTGTGTGTATAGATCTTATTTTCTTTGAATGTATATTTCAAAATCTAAAAATATAAGGCGAGAAGGGAGGGATTTATGAGGAACCTCAGGGGAAACGTTTTCACTCATGGGTTAGTCCGTATCTGGAATCAGCAGTCAGCGGAAACTATAGAAGCAGATACATTTATGACTTTCAAAGGGTAGACACAAAATACTGGAGTAACTCAGCGGGTCAGGCAGCATCCTGGGGAAAACAATGGATGACGTTTCGGGTCGGAACACCTTCTTCACTTCTCCCGTCTCCAATGGTCCTCCTCCCCTTGGTTCTCCCCCGGATGGCCTTCTACCCTTTCATTTCTAATGGCCGTCGGGATATCAACCGTCTTAACTATGACTTTAAAAGACAGATTCATGGATAGGATATGGGTTAAATGCAGGCAAATTGGACTAGCCCAGAATGCCAACTTGGTCAGTATGGACAAGGTGGCCAAAGGGCATGTTTCAGTGCTCGATTTCTTCATGACTAAATAAAGAATTTCAAAATTAAAGTTCACGTACAATGTTTCGGCTTCACCGTTGGTCACAGATTTGTTCCAACTTTGGCTTAAAATGAAGTAAACGTGTTTTCATGTGTTTGGCTCCTCAATTCACTTGATTTTATAACAGCAGGTGGGCCTCAGGGAATTGCTAGAGTTCTCATAGGCAGATAAGGGGAAGATCCTGTCACAGAATCATAAGTTCATATGGTTCATATGTTCATAAATCATAGCAGCAGAATTAGGCCATTCGGTCAATCGAGTCTACTCTGCCATTCAATCATGGCTAATGTAACATTTCCTCTCATCCCCATTCTCCTGCCTGGTTAAATGCCCGCTTAACTTTATTATACTTCATAAAAGTGTCTCCACTACATCTCCCCCTCTTCTCTCCCCCTCTTCTCTCCCCTTCTCTCCTCCCCTCTCTTCCCCTCTCTTCCCCTCTCTTCCCCTCTCTCCCCTCTCCCCTCTCTCCCCTTCTCTCCCTTCTCTCCACCCCCCCCTCTCTAAAGGACTTACCATTACTGTGCAGCCATCTTTTACCTTCTTCTTCATCCCGGGTGTGAATTTCAGGCAGCGCTCCCCTGTTTTCCCTGGCCCCCGCCTTTGCGATGTGTTTGTGTGTGTGTGTGCGCGCGGTCGGTCGATCCAGCTCGCAGTTTCATCGCTGACGGTCAATCCAGCTCGAGGTTTTTCAGGCGAGTGCCCTCGAGCTTGAAGGTCGAAGACACTCTTCTGAACTCGCGGATTATGTCGCCGCAGCACCTTAAAAGTGCGTCCTTTTATTCTGAGTCTGTGCCCTCTGGTCCTTGACTCTCCCAGTAGTGGATACATCCTCACCAAATCCACTCTATCCATGCCTTTCACTATTCAGTAAGTCACTATTATCAAACTTATTTTTCAAAGGAATATGACCAGATGCTCTTTTCCTTGTTCTCGGTACTGCCAGCAATGCAGTCTGCCAAGTGGATCTGCCTGTTAAACTATGAAGGGTTATTCAATCAGCTTCTTTGTAAATGATTCAGGTATACTTGCAAAATCCAGTATTCAGGACAGATATTAGAAGGTACTAGATTTTAGACCAGACTTTAGAGATACAATGCCGAAACAGGCCTTTTGGCCCACCAGGTCCGTGCCGACCAGCAAACACTCTGCACACTAGCACTATCCTACACACTAGGGACAATTTACAATTATCTTTTTACCGAAGCCAACAAACCTACAAACCTGTACTGTTTTTGGAGTGTGGGAGAAAACTGGAGCACCCAGAGAACACCCACACAGTCACAGGGAGAATGTACAAACTTCGTACCGACAGCCGTAGTCAAGATTGAAACTGGGTCTCTGGCACTATAAAGCAGCCACACTATCACTGCGCCACTGTGCCATCTGTACTTTCACCCAGAAAGTATTACATCTTTGAAGTCACCCAGAAAGTATTAAATCTTTGAAAGTATTCACACAAATGGGTGTGGAGATATGGTTGCTGACTATATCCAAGACCAGAGATGCACAGATTATCAGATTTTAAGGGAGATATAGGGTTAGTGCAGGGAAGTGCCACTTAAGTAACAGAGCAGTCCTGATCTGGTTTAATGATGGAGCAGATCAAAGGGATTGAACAGCCTCCTCCTAGTTCTGGTATTCCTCTCTACACAAGAATGATGGTGGAAGGGCCCGAAGAAAGCCAAGCATTGCAATGAACTGTTCCAGCCCCAGCCATGTTCAACACAACATGAATATCTCGCCACCAATCAAATCCCTAAAGCACAACCATGCAGAGAATGTGTGGACAGGCACCAGGCTTTAACCATCTCTGAGCTGCAAAGCTGTCCAATTACGCCAAGACCTGGTGCATCCAATCCCAGGACTAACAAGAGTTTCCAGTCTCTTTCATTCCCATCATGCTCGAAGAGAACTAAACATCATGATTAACATACAAGTAAAAGCACGATACACAACAATTTTTAACACTAAATGAACACTACACACAAAAGTCAGAAAAGTAGGAAAAATGGCTGAAGATTATGACATGTAATAAACCTGTAAAACTCAATCCTCACATTTTTTTGTGATAAGGAACTAAATGTTTGTACCCCATTATATCAAGTCAGCAACACACAAACAGGCCACTTGTCCAAGTGGACTGTACAGGTCATAAAATGGCACAAAGTGTTGGAGTATCTCAGTTACTCTGGTCAGTTCAGTTTGGTTTATCGTTATGTGTATCGAGGTACAGTGAAAAGCTTTTGTTGCGTGCTAACCAGTCAGCGGAAAGACAATACATGATTACAATTGATCCATTTACAATGTATGGATACATGATAAGGGAATAACATTTAGTGCGAGTTAAAGCCAGCAAAGTCTGATCAAGGATAATCCGAGGGTCACCAAAGAGGTAGATAGTAGTTCAGCGCTGCTCTATGGTTGTGGTAGGATGATTCAATTGCCTGATAACAGCTGGGAATAAATTGTCCCTGGATCTGCTGGTGTGCGTTTTCACACTTCTATACCTTTTCCCTGCATTTAGTGTCCATCTTGGGTGTTAACCATCATCTGCAGTTCTTTCCCGCACATAAGCCTGCCTCTGTTGGGGAGCTGTGAGAAAGCACCTCTATTATGTATGCCACTCTGACATTCTTGTGTCATTTTGTTGCTCTGGCATCAGTAATCAACCAGAGAGTGTAGTGTTATGACCACACCAGAGACCAACCTTATTAATATTTTTCTAACTAAGCATGACCTCCATGGAGTCAACAAGCACAATTGAGGTCTCTGAGCAAAACGAGCCTGTAGTTTAGTTTAGTTTTGAGATACAGCACAGAAACAGGGCCTTTAGCGCATCAAGTCTGCACCGACCAGCGATCACCATTCACCAGTTCCATCCTACACACTAGGGACAATTTACAGAAGCCTATTAACATACAAACTTGCACATCTTTGGAATGTGGGAGGAAACCAGATCACCCGGAGAAAACCCACACGATCACAGGCAGAATGTACAAACTCCATACAGACAGCACCCATAGACAGGATCGACCCAAGGAAATTTAATTTATATTTTTATTTTTATTTATATATATTTTTATTTTTTAGTTAGTTAGTTGTTTTGTTTTTTAGGAGTTCTATTCATTTTTTAAGTGGGGGTGGGGGGGAAGGGGGGAACTACTTTCTAGGGTCCCTACCTGGTCGGAGAGGCAGCTTTTCTCCGGGCTGCAACCTTCGACCCGTCCTCGCGGCCTACCAGCGGGCCTGGAAGCGGCGTTTCCTGAGGGGACCGCCCAGGACCTCGGCTTCGGCGGCAGCGCAGTGCTGGAAGCGCTATCGCGAAGCGGAGTGGGCGATGTCTTGCCCGGGTCGCCGCGCTGGAGTTCCGGTGAACTGAGCCCGCAGGTGAAACATCGCGGAGCTGCGGGTCTGCGGGCAGCGGCGCTGAACTTTAACAACGGAGCCTGGGATCTCTCGCCGAGATCGCCAGTAGTGGAGCTCCATCCAGCGCGGCCTGTTGGCTTCGGAAGCCGCGGTCTCGAGTAAGGAGGCGGCCGTTCCAGGTGTCCCAAGCCGCTGAGAGGGTTCTCCCGACACCGGAGCACCATCACCCGACGAGAACGGCCTGGAACATCGGGCCCCCGTGAAGGCCACTGTGGAGGCCTCAATAGGCCCGACTATGGGTGGACATGGGATGGGGACTGGACTTTGTGCCTTCCCCCACAGTGGGAACCATTGTGGGGGGATGTTTTTATGTTTTATGTTAAATTTCTTTAATGTTGTGTCTAATTTGTGCTGCATGGCAAGACAAATTTCACTACACCATTTGGTGTATGTGACAATAAATGTCCTTTGTCCTTTGTCCTTTGTCCTTTGACTCGGGTCTCTGGCGCTGTAAGGCAGCAACTCTACCGCTGCGCCACTGTGCCACCCTTAATTTTAGTCCAATTTTAATACTGAAGAAACCAAGAAACACACCTTGGGTAGGCAATCAAACTCATAGCAAGGTCTGTCATTTGCACCTGGGACAGGTGTAGATGGAGGCATTAAAAACATAATACCAAGTATAATAGTCAAAATTGTGTGAAATAGATTTCAATGCATGAAATTTTCAAGTCAGCTGGGAAACATTCTATACTATTTGGTTTTCTTTTAATTCATTTCAAGGAGACTTACACGTGGGTTAATTTTAACCAACAAAGTATGTTTAAATGGTAAATATTCTATATGGGACATTTTATATGCCAATGAGCTTTACCTCAAAGGCAAGCCAGTGTAGTTTTTTTAAGGAAGGAAGGCTGGAGATGGATTTTGCTTTCTGTTAAAGCTAGGAAGCAGTTTAATATTTTTTAGATATCCTAGACAGAGAAACAAATTTTAAAATACCTGTAAATAGTCAAAGGAAAAATAGAATAAATAAAATAAATAAAATTATTAAATTACTAAGTGAAAATTAAACAGATTAAATTACCTCCTATTCTCCAGGTTAGAAATCCCAATTCAGATGAGTGGAGGTTTGGTTGGCTTGAAGATCACAGAGGTTGATTCCCCATTGTAACCCATTGATTCTGCTGCTGCTCACCATGGAGTCCAATGTGACAGATGGACTCAAGGATGAGATATTCAAAGCTGGGGCATTGCCAATGGTAGAGTCTATTTGACCGGGTTAGTTCCTGAGATTATAGAGACATAGTCTCTTTCCATCCCTGTTGAAGATTACTCTTCTGGCAGGGAGCTCCGCACTCATTTATTTGCAGAATCTACATTTCCCACATTTCTTTATAACAGGGAGAGTGGCCATTTGTCCCATCAGTCCATGCTAGCTCACTGAGAAATCTGCTTATCTTCCCTGTAAACTCCTGCCTCCATATTCCCATCAATTCTACCTGCACAAGGGGTAATCTACAACAGTCAATTAACCTATGAAGCTGCATGTCTTTTAATCTTTAGAGATACAGCACGGAAACAGGCTTTTCGCCCCACTGATATCGTGCCGACCAGTGATCACCCCATACACTAACACTGCCCTACCTACACGCTGGGGACAATTTACAATTTTACTGAAGCCAATTAACCCACAAGCCTGTACGTCTTTTAGAGTGTGGGCGGACACCAGATCATCAATTGGAAACCCATATTGTCACAGGGGGAACGTACAACATCGTACAAACAGCACCCATAGTTAGGATCGAATCCCGGTCTGTGGCACTGTAAGGCAGCAACTCCAATGCTGCGCCACTGTGCTGCCCGAAATGTCTTTGGGATGTGGGAGGAATCAAGAGCACCCGGAGGATAAGCACGTGGTCACAGGGAGAAACTGCAATCTCCACACAGACAGCACGGGATGTCAGAATTGAACTTTAGCTGTGGAGCTATGGGGCAGCAGCACTGCCCGCTGTGCTACTGTGCCAAACAAACCCACACGATGTTTTAATCTGTTGACAGCAATAACTGCTTAAGGAATGAATTCCACATCCTGCCTTACCATCCACTCCTACACCTGGACATGTACGTCTTCCATTATAACAGTAAATATAAAAGAATATCCATTGGGAATCCTATATTTAGTCCTTAAAATCTCTCTCTATGGGTGATGCTAAAGTAGTTATCCACCAGTTCCTTTGAGAATCAACACATGTCCTGCACTGAGTGGGAGTGATTGGTGCTAAATTCATATTCATAGCATCATAAGGAACTTGTCAATCTCTTAAAATACTTCTTAGCTCTAACTGATTAAGAATACACTTTGTTTCTCTGTCTTTGCTTCCCTGGTGCATTTTAAGGAAACCATGTGGGATTGTATGGAACTGGCACCTTTCACCCCATTTAATGGACGTTAATGAGTTGGACAAGATCTCAGCGGGTGAATTGTACGGAGCCCAGACACGCATTGGGTTTTCCTTGTAGCACCAGAGATAAATGGCTACTTCCCAAATTCGTGAGCCAGAAAATCATGTTTGCTGCAATTTAGTGTCACATGAAGTCCAAAAATGGAAGGAAGATGAAAGAAGTACCCTTGTATGTTTCAGCTTTTCACAATGCTGCTGGCTGAGAGATAGAACTGCGGGTGAGAAGGTACTCACACTATCAGTTGACAGCCAAAGAGTTACCGAGTTTACCCAATTTTATCTTATCATGAATTCCTATCCAGCAGAAGTCCAAATAGGGTGAGAAATCCTGGGCTCGTTCTGTCTGTTATGCGCAGAATATTTTACGGTGTGGGGCAATGATTGTTCGGTATTGTTGACAATGCAATTTAGTAAAACCCCAAAATGTGTTGCATCTCCTTACCAAGTTTTGATGTAGGAGGAAAAACACATCACACTGTCTGAGTTGGGCCGTTTTAAACATGTGTAAAGGCGGCTGTGGTATATTACTGTGGTTAATTCTCTCTCCCTCCCCCATCACCTCTTCCCTCCCCCTCCCCTCTCCCTTCTCCCTTCCCACCAACCCCCACTGCCCAAGTCTGAAGATTTATTTTTAAAAAGAGGAACAATAAAAGGGGCGGCACGGTGGCACAGCGGTAGAGTTGCTGCTTTATAGCGCCAGAGACCCGGGTTTAATCCTGACTATGGGTGCTGTCTGCACGGAGTTTGTATGTTCTCCCTCTAACCCACCTGAGCTTTCTCTGTTTGCTCCAGTTTCAACCCACACTACAAAGACGCACAGGTTTGTAGCTTAATTGGCTTCGGTAAAAATTGTATGTTGTCCCTAGTGTGTAAGATAGTGCTAGTGTATGGGTATCGGTGGTGGGTGCAGACTCAGTGGGCCGAAAGGCCTGTTTCCGCGATGTATCTCTAAACTGAACTAAACTAAACTAAAAGAAAGAAGGTGAAACAGACTCATACAATGCTGTGGTTCTGATCGAAAGGGTAGCAGAGGATAGCAGAGAGACAGGACCATTGGCACATCCAAATATAATATCAGGAATAAAAATAAGGGAAGGGAAATAAGGTATATGGTAATTCCAACACGTGCTAGGTTGCAACAGAGAATGACAGGAGCAGAATAAGTAGCATTGTTGGGCAGGCAGCAACTGTGTTTTTCCGATGGAATACAGTACATGGACCCACAGTGCCACCTACTTATTTGATGTTAAATTGCACTGCCCCTTCATAGTTGCTGTGCTTTTTCGCTCACAGCTTCTCTCCAAGAAGAATAATGAAGAGAACCCTCGCCAGGCTTGATCAAGTACGCCTGGCCTCTGTCGGCAGAATCCCACACATCCCTGTACAGGCGCAACCACGAGGCCCTCAAAGGACTCCCCGACGGAGGCAAAGTCCAGGAGCAAACTATCCGCTTAGAAGTTTCCCACCTTCCCTGAACCGTATCTGCACAGCCACCGCAGGAGAAGCGGGAGAGAGAGAAAGAACAGCTTTGAAAAATAACACCTTTGTTATTGCAAGTGTTAGTAATGAAGTTGAATTTGCAGATGGCCCCATGGTTTCTGTAGTCTTCACCAAACACAGATGGAAAATGGTCCCTTTGAACTGTTCAAAAAAAAATCTGTTACCACAGCTTTCTATGGGGTCTGAGAGGCAGCCTTCAGTGACTTCAGTCTGCCTGATTTTCAGGGGCAGGTGCTGAGAGAAAGTCTGATTTTTATTTTCCTTTAAAAGACAGATGTACTCATAAAAAGGCTGCTGAGTAAACAAGGATGAAAGCAAGTTTGAATGTAATTTGTTTTTTTGTTTCATGTTTTTCTTCTTGTTCATGTCTCAAACATATAATTGAATCAGAGTACTACAAAGAAGAGTAGTGGACTGACTTTGAAATCTTTGAAATGACACCCAGATGAGGAATAGGGTTCAGAAGGGTTTTACTTTTAAGTTGTGGCATTTTTTTTTCTCTTTCTCTCTGGGACTGAAAGGATTCTTGATAGCATTTGATATTATCATTCCATTTTCAGGGAAGTTAATTTAAAATGCATAATAGTTCAAGGATTTAAGGGTTATTATTTTAAAGTCTGTAACAACTGCACATGCTGTGTCTGATGTTGTTATCAGGCTTTTTTGAGCCTGCAATGATTTTTCTATTGGTCTGTCAAACCTACCACGGCTAAATCCCTTTTGGAGTTATGCTTGTGTAATCACTCTTATGATCAATTTCTGAGCGAGAAAATCAGGCAGCCTGATCTTTCTGTGTCCCTGCAGGTCTCACAATCAGGCTATAGAATGCCTGATTACAGACTGCTGCTAAGTGTCCTGCTTTACATGAACAAAATCATACCAAGGTCCGCTATATTATATATGTGAGGGATGGCTGGATATTTAGAGAAGGATAGAGATAGCGGAAAAAGAGAGAAGAGAGAGTTCTATATGATGGAGAGAGAGAGAGAAGAGAGATACAGATAATGAAAAATATAGAAATAGATAGACTATACCATGGAGCAGACTAGTTTAGTTCAGTTTATTGTCACGTGTACTGAGGTACAGTGAAAAGCTTTTGTTGTATGCTAACCAGTCAGCAGAAAGACAATACATGATTACAAACAAGCTATCCACAGATGTACAGATACATCATAAAGGGTATAACATGAATGATCTTTAGTACAAGATAAAGCCAATAAAGTCCGATCAAGGATAATCCAACGGTCGCCAATGAGGTAGATAGTAGTTCAGGATTCTGCTTGTTGGTAGGATTAGAGAACTATAGGAAAGATGTATTTAAGCGAGAGAGGATACAGTAAAGATTCACAAGGATGTTGCCAGAACTGGAGGGTTTGTGAGGGCTAAAGAGGGATTGGCTAAGCTGGTAGACAAAAATGCTGGAGACACTCAGCAGATGAGGCAGCATCTATGGAGCGAAGGAATAGGCAACGTTTCGGGTCGAGACCCTTCTTCTGATGTGAGGGTGGGGGGCGGGTAGAAGAAAGGAAGAGGTGGAGCCAGTAGGCTGAGGGAGAGCTGCGAAGGGGAGGAGAAAGTAGGGACTACCTGAAATTAGACAAGTCATGTTCATTCCGCTGGGGTGCAAACTGCCCAAGCGAAATATGAGGTGCTGCTCCTCCAATGTACGGTGGTCCACACTCTGGCCAAGGAGGAGGCCCAGGACAGAAAGGTCAGATTCGGAATGGGAGGGGAAGTTGAAGTGCTGAGCCTCCAGGAGACCAGGTTGGTTATTGCGAACTGAGCGCTTGGTCTCACCGATGTAGAGCAGCTGACATCTATAGCAGCGGATGCAATAGATGAGGTTGGAGGAGGTGCAGGTGAACCTCTGCCGCACCTGGAATGATGCTTGGGTCCTTGAATGGTGTCAAGGGGGGAGGTAAAGTGACAAGTGTAGCATTTCCTGCAGTTGCAAGGGAAAGTGCCCGGAGAGGGGGTGGTATGGGTGGGAATGGACGAATTGACCAGGGAGTTACGGAGGCAGCGGTCTCTGCGGAAAGCAGATAGGGGGAGGAGATGGGAAGATGTGGCAAGTGGTGGGATCACGTTGGAGGTGGGTAAAATGTTGGAGGATTATTTGTTGTATGTGACGGCTGGTAGGGTGGAAGGTGAGGACAAGGGGGACTCTGCCCTTGTTACGAGTGGGGGGATGGGGAGTGAGAGCAGAGTCACGGGGTATAGAAGAGACCCTGGTGAGAGCTTTATCTATAGTAGAAGAGGGGAACCCCCGTTCCCTGAAGAATGAGGACATCTCTGATGCCCTGGTGTGGAACACCTCATCCTGGGTGCAGATGCGGCGTAGATGGAGGAATTGGGAGTAGGGGGATGGAGTCCTTTAAAGGAAGCAGGATGGGAAGAAGTGCAGTTCTGATAGCCATGGGAGTCAGTGGGTTTATAGTGGATGTCGGTCAGTAGGCAGTAGAAATGGTCCAGGTGTATTAAGTGCCGGATGGAAGTTAGTGGTGAAATGGATGAAGTCAGTGAGTTGTGTATGGGTGCAGGAGGTGGCACCAATGCAGTCGTCGATCTAGCGGAGGTAGAGTTTGGGGATAGGGCCATGGTACGCCTCGAACAAGGATTGTTCGACGTACCCTACAAAGAGGCAGGCATAGCTAGGGCCCATGCGCGTGCCCATAGCTACGCCTTGTCAAACAATAACAATAGAAATAAGTACGGTAGGACATGAACAGGCAGAAACAATGGGTCTGTTTTCCCTGGAGAAAAGGAGGCTGAGAGGTGACACTATAGAGGTATATAAAATGATGAGAGGCATAGATAGGGTAGACAGCATTGTCTATGGTGGCTAAAACTGGAGGACATAGGTTTAAAGTGAGAAGGAGGCGGTTTAAAGTGAGAAGGAGGCGGTTTAAACGGAATCAGAGGGGTATATTTCTTCTCAAAGCTTGGTTGCACCTGGAATGAGCTGCCAGAGGGGTTGATGGAAGCAGAAGCAGTAACAACATATTTAAAAGACATCTGGACGGGTACTAGTGCAAGGCTTGGTGGGAAACCAAATTAATGAGGGCATGTAAACTAGTATAGGTAGACATGATTGTCGGAATAGATGCGGTGGGCCGAAGGACGAGAGAGGGAAAAAAAGAGAGAGAGAGAGAGAGTGAGGGGGAGAGAGGGGGGAGAGAGAGAGGGGAGAGAGAGAGAGAGAGAGGGGGAAGAGGAGAGAGAGGGGAAGGGAGAGAGAGAGGAAAGAGAGAGAGAGGGAAAGAGAGAGAGAGAGAAAGAGAGAAAGAGAGAGAGAGAGAAAGAGAAAGAAAAAGAGAGAGAAAAAGAGAGAGAAAAAGAAGAGAGAAAAAGAGAGAGAGAAAAAGAGAGAGAAAAAGAGAGAGAAAAAGAGAGAGAAAAAGAGAGAGAAAAGAGAGAGAGAGAGAGAGAGAGAGAGAGAGAGAGAGAGAGAGAGAGAGAGAGAGAGAGAGAGAGAGAGAGAGAGAGAGAGAGAGAAAGAGAGAGAAAGAGAGAGAAAGAGAGAGAGAGAGGAGAGAGAGAGAGAGGGAGAGAGGGAGAGAGGAGAGAGAGAGAGAGAGAGAGAGAGAGAGAGAGAGAGAGAGAGAGAGAGAGAGAGAGAGAGAGAGAGAGAGAGAGAGAGAGAGAGAAAGAGAAAGAAAGAGAGAAAGAGAGAAAGAGAGAAAGAGAGAAAGATTGATGGAGTTTTATTTAGGTCGAGTGAGTAATAGCATGCAAGAAAGAAAGGGACATAGATGGATTGTAAAGGACAGAGGAAAAGCGACAGGGAAAGATGGATAGAAAGAAGATAGAGTGAGATTAATTTAAAAAAGATTGAGAATGAAAGAAATAAAAATGAAGTGACATCAAATAGAGAGATAGAAAGAGCAAGAGGAGATAGAAACAAAGATAAGCAGGATAATCACAGAGATATCAAGCAGTAATTGAATCTTGTGTTCTAAAAGATAATACTGTACAAGAGCTAAACTCATGTATTTGTAACAGCCCTGGAAACTCCTTTGATTGAGATCCTGCCAAATGCTTTATAATAGATATGCCAAAAACTGATTATTTCAAGGACGTTTCCAAAGGATTAATTCTTCATCCTTCCTGCTCCCTTCCTTATCTTTGTCAGTGAGAAGGCAAATCACTGCCTCCAGAACCAAATATTCAGAAAGCTTGTAATCAAGAAATTCATCAGACCTCTCATATCTGTTGTCATTTAGTTATTGAAAAGCAAATTCTATAATATATGCTCCCCATCACATTGATACAATATCGTTGCTTGTGATGAAAGCAGTTGGCCATTGGATGTTATATTTAGCTCAGTCTAGTTTCTGCATTGAACAACTCAGTAGAATAATTCAATTTTAAATCAGTAATACAACCTTCCTACACAGTCCCTCCATTTGTGTCATAGCCTGGTTTCAGCAAGTTATCTGCTCAGATGCTTATCCTATTGTGGCTCTGTATAGAGACATCGTAATGCATCAATTTTTGGTATCTTCCAACATGGCAGCACCATCCATTCTGATCATCACTTCTTGTTGATGATCAAGATAAGAGAAGGAGCTCAGAACTTGGCCAATGAAGTCACAATGTATCAACGAAGTTTCACTAATATACTACTCTCATTTGAAATTAGCAACATCTTAGCCCAACTCTAGAAAGAATCCTAATTAGAATGAAGGCTAAGACAATCAGAAAATAGTTGGAACCTGATAAAGCAGTGGTGGAAGCGGGGCAAAGGGTTTAAAGGTGAGGAAAGAGGGGAGGGTTACTTAAAATTAGAGAATTTAACGTTACCCAAAATACCCAAGCGAAATATGAGGTGCTCAAATTTGTGTGTGGCCTCACTCTGACAGTGGAGGAAGCCCAGGACAGAAAGGTTAGTATGGAAATGGGAAGGGGAGTTAAAGTGGTTAGCAACCGGGAGGCCACAGTAGGCCTTGACGCAAGCGTTCAGCGAAACAGATGCCGAGTCTACGCTTGGTCTCACCAATATACAGGAACCTTCATCAAGATGCATTAGATGAGGTTCGAGGAGGTGCATGTGTACCTCTGTCTTACCTGGAAGTATGTCGGGGACATGGGATGGAGACGAGGGAGGAGGTATAAGGACGGGTGTTGCATCTCCTACAGTTGCAGGGTATTGTACCTGAGGCGGGGGAGTTTTGGGTGGGAAGGGATGAGTGAATCAAAGAGTTGTGGAGAGAGGGATCTCTGCAGAAAACAGAAATGGATGGAGATAGGAAGATGTGATTAGTGGTTGGAATCACATAGAAGTGACAGAAATGTTAGATTTTAAATCGGTAAAAACCTTACTACATATTGGCACAATCACACTCAGGTAAAAGAGTGTAAGAATAGATTACACTGGGGTAGTACACAAAAGTCGCCATATTTTTGGCACCATCTTGTGCCTTCAATGGAACCCCACCCATCAGGAAATTGGACAGTACTTTCTGGTACGATTGCAAAGGTCTTTTCCTTGCCATACCTTGCACAAATGATGATGTCATCAAGGCACATTAAATGTTTTATTTGCTTGACACCAGAAATTGTTTAAAAGACCCAAGTTTTATGATCTGCGTTATTTTCACACAATTCAACAAATCACACTAGAAGTTCTGAAACCTGACTATACAGTAGGTATGTTACAAAACTTACCTTCAGTCGCGCTGTAATTCTGCCACTGGCCGTGTGCGCGATTTTGGCGCCTTTAAGGGGGGGCGGGGTTAAAACGCAGTTTATCCTTCCCCTGTCCTGGAAATATTTTGTTGGAGTACAAAACTTCGCTGACAAAATCGTTCCTACCGGCTTTTTGGGAATTTTTTTTAAAATTAAACCGTCAATGTCAGCGCTACAGTCATTTTAAAAGCAGCTCCTGAAGCGTCAACGCCAATAACGGGGACGGATTTCACACAATGGACAGGTAAACGAAAGTGCTTTCTTTAAATGTATAAAAGTGCTTCTTAAGAAGCCTTTAATTCACATTTTGTCATGCGACACGGTGATTTTATTCCCCGAATTAACGGCAGTATTTTTCATGCCAATACGGGGTTAAATTCACCGCAAATCAACGTTCCAAAAGATCGCGTTCCAGAAATTCTCACTCGCAAGATGAATTAAATGCCCATTAATTTACAGGTATTAAACATTCAATTCCTTCCATTTGGCCTGTAAATTCATGAAAATTAGATTTAAAAATTATGTTATATTGTGAATTATTGTGTGAATGTTATTTGGACACTTAGGCTATTTAAAAATGTTAATCTATTCTTAAGAAATTGATAGATGTTTAGATCTAGTAATTGAATTTTGTAATTAGCTACAATTAGGTAACTAACTAATTATAACGCTTTACTTTCATGTCTTCGAAGTAAGATTGTTTCATATTTGTTTCAGAATGCTTCAATCTATAATACCCTGAAAATTTCTTTCAGTTACCATAATTTTTAAGAAAGTTATTGGCTTTTAACTGTCCTCGATCACAGCTTTTGTGTTAAGTCAATGGAAAAGCAATAGGGAACAAGATGCTAATTTCTGAGTATGATAATGGCCATAACTTTTTTAATACTGAAGATATGAAAGTGAATTAAGTGTCAAATTAAACTTCTTTTTATGCTTTATCTGATGGGATAAATTGCAGACTTTATTTTTTAAATCTCAAAATTTTGTAACATTGCTATATACAGAGGTTCATAAGTGATAGGAGCAGAATTAGGCCATTCACCCCATCATGTCTACTCCGCCATTTAATCATGGCTGATCTATCTCTCCCTCTCAATCCCATTCTCCTGCCTTTTCCCCACAACCCCTGAAACCCATACTAATTAAGAGTCTATCAATCTCTGCCTTAAAAATATCCATCGTCTTGGCCTCCACAACCTTCTGTGGCAATGAATTCCACAGATTCACCACCCTCTGACTAAAGTTATTCCTCCTCATCTCCTTCCTAAAGGTACATCCTTTTATTCTAAGGCTACGGCCTCTGATCCTAGGCTCTCCCCCTAGTGGAAACATCCTCTCCACATCCACTCTATCCAAGCCTTTTACTATTCGGTAAGTTTCAATGAGGTTCCCCCTCATCCTTCTAAAGTACAGGCGCAGCGCCATATCAATAGACTTTGTTTTGCATAAATAATGTTCAGTTCAGATGTATTCTAATATGTGATAGCCACGCATGACATTGGGCTGGATTGCAGCTCATTGCTCATCTCGGGTTGTGCTTTCTGCTAACTATAATCCCCCATCTTATTCCCTTGTGTACACACACCCCCACCCCATGCCAGCAGCCATAGCTCTTAGCCCTTTCTGGTCACTCATAGCTGTTCTATTGCTATGGGAAATCATTTACTCCCACTTCTAACTTCCACTGCCCCCAATTTCCTTCTTTTCCCTGATTTCATCCTTTCCAGCCAGTTCTCCACCCAATTTCTCCTTTCTCTGAAACTCACAGCATATGAACTGTTTCCCAAGGGTTTCTTCACAAATGAGGATGTTGTTCAGTCCTTTTTTTGGTCAAGTTTGTGTAAAATGCACAGGTTAGTTTTTGAAGCATGCAAATCACATTTACATTTTCTTAAGGAAGAATGTCCCAATTCTGTGGAGGTTTTTGTTTGGTGACCTCTGGTTTGTCATAGGGTGCTACCTTTATCACAAAGTTAGCATACCAAAGGTAAGTCCAATCCAATCTATAAGCATGTGTTTGTAAATAGTGTTCCTCCTGCAAGGTCATAGCCCATGGAAACAGACTCTATTGAGTCCACACCAACCATCGATCACATTTTCGCACTAGTTCTATGTTATCCCACTTTCCTAACCATTCCCTACATGTTAGGGAGATTTTTACAAAGGCCAATTAATCTACATACCCACCGTCTTTGGGATATGGGAGACAAAAATAGAACACCTAGAGGAAACCTACCCATTCACAGGGAGAACGTGCAAACCCAACACAGATAGCATCAGAGGTTAGGATTGAACCCAAGTCTCTGGCGCTATGAGCCAGCTGCGCCACCGTGTCAATCTTATGACTTAGTAAGAGTGTCAGGGGGATGGGGAGAAAGCAGAAGAATGGGGTTGAGAGGGAAAGATAGATCAGCCATGATTGAAAGGCAGTGTAGACTTGACGTGCCAAATGGCCTAATTCTGCTCCTATAACTTGTGAACTTATGAACTTCCTCTTCTATTCCATGTTGAGAGAGTAAGAGGTCAGAACTTCAAGTTCCTTGTGCTAACTTAGACTGGAGGGACGATGGAAAATCAGGAGATACTGAAGTCCACAATAATTTATTTATTTTCTGTCCCTGGGTGAAATGCTTTATTGCTTCTGCCATCTGCAATTACATGCCGTTAAATAGAAAGCTGGTAAAGTGGTTGTTTGTCCCATCCAGGCTCTGATCAAGCACACAAGCAGTATTCATAACCTGACCAAAATTCATCAAAACTCATTCATGGACAAAGTTTGGTGTGGTCGCCAGGGATCCATGTTATCACCTATCCATAGAAATGCAATTAAATACCGGCAGAGCTATCTAGTCTTATAAACATCAAAATCTGTTATATTAAATTTCTATGCTGGGTATTGTGCCTCACTATCTGCAACTTGTTTAGACATTAGACTTCACTTTAGACTGTCGAGATACAGCGTGCAAACAGGTCCTTCAGCCCATCGAGTCTGCACCAACCAGCGATCATCATATACACTAGCACTATCCTACACACTAGGGACAATTTACAATTTTACCAAAGCCAATTAAGCCACAAACCTGTACATCTTTGGAGCATGGGAGGAAACCGGAGCACCTGAAGAAAACCCACATAGTCACAGGGAGAATGCATAAACTCTGTACAGACAGCACCTGTAGTCAGGATCGAACCCGGGTCTATGGTACTGTAAGGCAGCAACTCCACTACTGTGCCACAGTGTCGCCCCACACCCATAAGAAGTGAATCCCACTGTGACTCTGTGGTAGCTAATGCATTCCCAAAATAGCTCTTCAAACATCTTAGCTTTACAGCATGGAAACAGGTCCTTTGGCCCACCGAGTCCTCACTATCCATTCACACTGGTTCTATGCTATCCCACTTCGCATCCAGTCCCTACACACCACGGGTAAGTTATAGAGGCCAATTAATCTGCAAACCTGCACCCTTGGCATGCAGAAGGAAACAGGAGCACCTGGAGGAAACCCACACAGTCACAAGGAGAACGTGCAAACTCCACATGGACAGCAACAGAGTTCAGAATCAAACCCGGGTCTCTGGCACTGAGGCAGCAGTTCTACCAGCCTTCCAAATAATGCAAAAACAAGCTTTGATAACTGTGGTAACGTGTTGTACACTGGTATCCCTTTTAACTCTAATAGAAATGTTGTGGGGTTCCTGTCACCGTCTCCGATAACTTGAAGTTAACTCCAGGCAGACACTGCATTGGAGCACTGATGGAGCGCAGCACAGCTGGAAGAACCATCTTTCAGATGAGGAGTTCCATCTTCCATCTCCAATAGATGTAATAGAACCCATGGTACAATTTTAAAGAAAAACAGTGAAATGTTCCCTGGCGCCTTAGCCAAAACGTAATCCTCAAGTCATCATTAGAAGAGATTATCTGTTCGTTATCACATCACTATGGATCCTTGTTTGGTACAAATTAGCTGCTGTGTTTCATACACCACAACAGTGGCTACACTTCAAAAGCACTTAATTGGCTGTAACATTGCAAGTGCTTTGTTGTATCCTGTTGGGAAAGGCACCATAGAAAAGCAATTTCAATATATGTGCAATTCTGGACACTTGTGGTTCCCTCATTTCTTTCACCCCACTTTCAGTAGCTGTGCCATCAGCTGTTTAATCGCTCATACCCCTCTCTCTTTCTTTAAGACTCTTTGTCCACCTGCCTCACTGATCACCTGTCCTAATATCATCTTTTTGTGACTTGTCCTAAACTCCTTTCATCTGATTACATTTCTACAAAATGCCTTTTAATGCTTTACTATGTCATAATTGAGTTATCATTATCTGTGGTCCATTTGTAATATAGTAGAAGCTTCCTTGTTACCATCCCTACTGATAACCACCCAGCACAGGTACTTCTTCAGACTGATCATGTGATCAGATCAGACAGATCAGGAAGAAGGGTCTCGACCCGAAACGTCACCCATTCCTTCTCTCCAGAGATGCTGCCTGCCCCACTGAGTTACTCCAGCAATTTGTGTCTATCTTCGGTTTAAACCAGCATCTGCAGTTCCTTCATAGTAACCATAGTAACCTTAGTAACCATAATCCGGTGGCGCTGTTACTGGCTGCCTCCGCCTTCAGTCTGGTATCTTTTTTATTTTTTGGTGTGTTTAAAGTATCTTTAGTTTTTTTTTGGTGTTTTATGTGGGGGGAAGAGGGTATGGTAAGGGGAAAACCATCCTTCAGTCGCTTCCTGGCGAGGATGCGACTATTATCCGAGCCGCGCCCTCTCCCCCTCCTCGCGGCCTACAAACTGGATTGGCATGGCCTTTCCTACCGGGACGGACCGGAGCTTCAGCAGCAGCGGCGCAGCGCTGGATACATCGCGGAGCGGGCGATGCCTCACCTGGGATCGCCGTTTGGAGCTCCGGAGTGTTGAGCCTGCTGCATCGACATCGCAGAGCTGTGGTTCGCAGAGCTCCCAATGCGGGCGGCGCTGACTAACATTGCGGAGTCCTGGGACCCTTTGTCGGGGGTCGCCAGCGTGAATCTCCACCCAGCTCGGAATGTGAACTTCGGGAGCCGCGGACTCCGTTGGGAGGTGGCCGATTCAGAGGTCCAGGCAGCTGAGGATGTCTTACCTTTTGACGTCGGGATTTCATCGTTCCCGGCGAGAGGGCCTGAACATCGGGCCGCCCGTAGCGGCAACTGCGGGGTGCTCAGGAGGCCACGACCATGGGTGAACATTGGGGATCATCAGCGAGGAGGTTGACTGGACTTTGGTTCCTTCCCTCACAGTGGGGAACTTTGGTGCCGTTGTGGGGATGTTTGTGTTGAGGACTACTGTTTTCTGTGTTTTGTGTTTTTTTTATTTGTATGACTGTAAGGAAAATAGTATTTCATTGTCTCTTAATTGAAGACAATGACAATAAATTGAATCCAAATCCAAATCCAATACACAGCACAGGTACTTAGTAACCTGGTGGTCAGATGAGCATTTAGTTTTAGAGAAACAGGTACAACGTGGAAACAGGCCCTTTGGCCAACTGAGTCCGTGATGACCAGCGATACCCATACACTATTACACATTAGGGGCAATTTACAATCTTTACTGAAGCCAATTATCCTAAAAACCTGTACGTCTTTGGAGTGTGCAAGGAAACCAGATGACCCGGAGAAAACCCATGCGGTCACAGGGAGAATGTAAAACTCAGTAGATGCAGCATCCGTAGTCAGGATCAAACCTGGGTCTCTGACGCTGTAAGGCAGCAACTCTTTAAGCAGCCCAAATCTCCTTGCAGATTGCCTTTGCGATTTTCGTTGCAGATACCTGTCACAATACAAATTCAAATGGTGGCTTCCAAGATGCCTGCACTGATGAATATCTGGGTCAGGCAGCATATCTGCTGAACGTGAATAGGTGATGTTTCGGGTCGGGACCGCTCTTCAGATTGATTGTAGAAGGGGAGAAGAAAGCTGGAAAGGGGGAGAGACGGGACAAAGCGTGGCAAATAATAGTTCGACAGGCAGAGGGGGGGGGGGGGGGGTTGACATGCAGATGGTGGGAACAAATGACAGAGATAAGGGCTAGGATAGAAAATCAAATACTGGAGCGTATAGCTTTAAAATGAGTGAAGCAAAGTTTAAAGGAGATGTGCAGGGCAACTTTGTTACACAGAGGGTGGTGAGCACCTAGAATGTGCTTCCAAGGTTGGTAGTTCAGGCAGATTCAATAGTGGTATTTAAGAGACTTTTAGATAGGCATATGGCTATGCAGGAAATGGAGAATTATGGATTATGTGCAGGTGGATAAAAGATGGTCTTGGTATTATGTTCAACACAGACATTGTGGGCTGAAGGACCTGTTCTTGTGCTGTACAGTTCTATGTTCTTAAGATGGGACCTTTACATCAATGCAAAATGACATCATTCAGTATTCCAAATGATTGGGGTCAAACCTATAAAAGTCCACTGCCACGAGGTCCAGCATCGATCTTCTGGGATAGCGCTTGGGACTGTGTGACCTTCTGGAGTGTCTCTGTTTGAGCGAGGCCTAGAGGGCTTGATCAGGCAGATACAAGGATCGAGCCCGCGGTGGGATAGGTACAATAGTTGAACTGTAATTGTGTTTTGTCAAAATAAAGATTAGTTGTTCAAGTGATTGATTCAGTGTTTTTTGACTGAAACTAGATTGGGGGAAGCTTAGAACGAGCCGTTTACACTTGCACATATTCCATGAGAGACAACACTGTCAGGCAGTGCCAGGCAACAGAGCTGGGCAGTGAACAATGCGCTGTAGAATGTATTTATCAGGATGCATCACTGCATGGTTTGGGAACAGCTCCATCCAAGACCGCAAGAACTTGCAGAGAATTGTGGACAGAGCCCAGTCCATCACACAAACCAACCTCCCTTCCATTGATTCCATCTGCAGTTCATACTGCCTATGCAAGGCCATGAGCATAATCAAGGGCGAGTCGCAGCCTGGTCACGACTCCCTCTAAGCCCGAACCCGCTTAGAGGAACTGGGATTTTAAAATGGTGCCAAACTGGCAGTGATGCATATTGTCTCAGTGTACTACTGTTATACATTTGAACTGTTTCTGAGATGCTTACCTAATATGTATCTATGTGCTTATGTATAGTGACACGTACTGAACTGTATACAAAAATGCATTTCACTGTACCACGGTACATGTGACAAATAAAGTATCATACCATACCATAGACGAGTTGGGACAAAGCATCTGTTTGCATGCTGTATGCTCTATGACACTATAAAATAGCTATAGACATGTGAATCCCTGGCCTAAGGCTGTTAAAGTGGAGAAAGAGCATTTTGGGATGGTATTGAAGGACTGTAAAGGCCTTTTTCAAGAAAACAATGAGTTTAGCATTTAGATTGTCATCCAAACAATCAAATGCTACCTAAGTGTCTAGCTGCCTAACCTTGATATTCAATGACACAGTCATAGAGTCAGTCATACAGCATGGAAACAGGCCCTTTGGCCCAACTTGCCCACACCAACAAACATATCCCATCTACACTAGTCCCATCTGCCTGTGTTTGGCTCATATCCCTCTAACCCTATCCTATCCATGTACCATTGTGGATTCAATGGGCAGAAGGGCCTGTTTTCATGCTGTATCCTTCAATCAAAGTCAAAGATCGCCTTCCAAAATGTTTACAATTGAAAGTTTTAAGAAGGCTCCCAACCCGAAGGGCTGTAAATCCATGTTCTCGAGACACGCTGCCTGACTCACTGAGTTACTCCAGCACTTTCAAACAATCAATAATAGTGCAAAAAGACAAAACCAATGCCCCCAATCTATGTAGTTCAGAGCTTATTTGGAGATTGTAGTGTTTAATAGCCTGATGGCTGTGGGGAAGACGCTGTTCCTGAACCTGGACATTATAGTTTTCAGGCTCCTATATCTTCTTTCCGATCCAGCATTATCCAATGCAGATAGCTCCATCTGCTTCATAAGATCAGGATTGTCCTGTGCCTCAGTTCCATTTTGCTGCTTTTGGTCTGCATCCCTTGGTCCTCACCCTAAGAAAAATCAATTGAACTCTGCCTCAGTGGCATTTCCATTGTTTACATGTCTGTGGCCCTTCTCTGATTGCATCACTGTGATTCCCAACCAGCCCCTGATTGCCTGATAGTCATTAGAAATGAATTATAATAATTTTACAAATCAGACCCACTCTAATTCCAGCACAGTGCCTGAGGCAGAGGCGAGATGAAGCATTGATATGCAGCTCCCCAGTTAGAGCTCCAAAATAGAAAATGTTTAGCATTCAAAAGAAGCGACAAAAACGAATCAATGCTGGGTTTGGTTTCAGTCTCCTCTGCCCCTCTGTTATTGATTTAATTGCTGATTTTCCACTTGGCTGATGGCGCCTAATAGTTGCAAATAGTTCACTGCACAAAATATGAATTCACAACTGTGATGTCCAAAGTAGATTCGCCAGCCAGGAAAGCAGATTTCCAGTTAATGCTGGTGGAATGAAAACATTCTCACATCCATTAACCATATACCCTGTGTGCAATATATTATTCACAATCTCCCTGTCCAAACTGGTCACCCACACCCATTTTATTGATCTTGGTTTAACCCACACACATTGAATTTGCAACTGTTCTTTCCACCGCCATCTAGTCAGTACTTCTACCTCTACCCATCCATTACAATCACCTACTGTTCACCCATCCATCAATGTCTTTCTACCTTACCTAATCACCCATATTCATCCACCATCTTCCCATGTGTTTCATACCTTGCATCTGTCACTCTTTACTGGCAATTCTGGAATCATCAACTTTATTATGGTCATAGAGTCATACAATGTGGAAACAGGCCGTTTGGTTCAACTTATCCACACCGACCAACATATCCCATCTACACTAGTCCCGTCTACCTACATTTAGCCCTGATCCACCTAAAGCTGTCCTATTCATGTACCTGTCCAAATGTTTCTTAAAAGTTGCAATGGTACCTGCCTCAACTACCTCCTCCGGCAGCTTGCTCCATCCATCCACCAGCCTTTGTGTGAGAAAGTTACCCCTCAGGTTTCAATTAAATCTTTCCTCCCTCATCTTAAACCTATGCTCTCTAGTTCTCGATTCCCTTACTCTGTGCGCCTACCCAATCTATTCCTCTCATGGTTTTGTAATATGATTTTGTCTCCAGTCACTCCATATCTGTTCAGTTAGGACCTGTCTATTCTGTGCAAGTTAAGCATAGTCATTTATTCAGTGGCCATCCACCCTGCACCATCCATTAAATGTTATATGCCCTGCATTTGTGTGCTCTTTACTCATCCATTCAGCACCCATCTGCTGGCATTGTCCACCTTCTCCTGCATTGTGGCTTCTCCTGCAGCCTGAAGAGTGAAACGATATAAACCACCCTCATATTAGTCGATGTATTTTAAACAAGTTGCTATGTCTACAAATGGTGATGTTCTTCCATTTTAAGAGCACCAATACAATGCAACATATTTAAAGATGTCATGCAGAGCAGTTTAACTTTAGACAGATAGACACAAAATGCTGGAGTAACTCAACGGGATAGACAGCATCACTGGAGATAAGGAATGGATGATGTTTCGGGTCAAGATGCTTTTTCAGTCTGAAGAACGGTCTTGAACTGGAACATCACCCCTTCCTTCTCTCCAGAGATGCTGTCTGTCCCACTGAGTTACTCCTGCATTTTGTGTCTATCTTCAGTCTATAACCAGCATCTGCAGTTCCTTCCTACAGTTTAACTTTGATCACTTTCATGGGATTTTTAAACAAATGCACATATGTTCTCTACATGCCCTATGATTATCACAGGGGATATACAGTATGTTCCATCTTGTTCCATTCTGTGGAGCAAGATGGTTGAAATCCTGTACCACATACCACAACCTCATAGACATATTGGTGACAACCATGCAGAAGTAGCAACAAAAGACAAGAGCTAGGCTAGTCTGTCCTTCAGATCCATTTCATAGTCATAGAGCGAGGAAACAGGTCCTTCGTCCTAACTTGCCTATGACACCAAAATACACACCCACACTAGTCCCACCTGCCTGCATTTGGTGCATATCCCTCTAAACCTATCATAGAGTCGTAGAGAGTCATAGTGATACAGAGTGGAAACAGGCCATTTGGCCCCACTTGCCCACACCAGCCAACATGTCCCAGCTACACGAGTCCCACCTGCCAACATTTGGTCCATATCCCACCAAACCTGTCCCACCCATGTACCTGTCTAACTGTAAGAAACAGTTGGGATAGTGCCTGCCTCAACTACCTCCTCTGGCGGCTTATTCCACACATCCACCACCCTTTGTGTGAAAAGGTTACCCCTCAGATTCCTATTAAATAATTTCCCCTTCACCTTAAACTTATGTTCTCTGGTCCTCGATTCACCTACTCTGGGCAAGAGACTCTGTGCATATCCTATGTTATAGATGGGATCCATCCTATGATCCCATCTAGGTCCAGACTGCACTGAGATCATGGGGACCTACATCTCAACTCCATTTATGCATTTGAACCTGTAAAAGAAAATGCAATTATTTTTCAAACAAAATGTAACCAGGACATTGTTACCTATTTCAAGTATGCACTCTTGATTCCTTCCATTCAAATTCACCTGTGTTGCTGAGTAGGGAACACTGGGCATATGATGGTTGAACATAAAACAGTACAGCACAGGAACAACACCTTTGGCCCACAATGTCTGTGCTGAACATGATGGCAGGCTAAACTAATCTCCTCTTCCTGCAAGTGATACATAGGTATCCCTCCATTCATGTGCCTATCTAAAAACTCCTCGATTCCCATTAACGTATCTGCTTCCATCATCACAAGTGGCACCCACAACCCTCGTCCTCCGACGCTCCAGAGAAAACCATCCCGGTTTGTCCAACTTCTCCTTACAGCTAATAATTCTAATCTAGCATTCAGTTCGCACTCAACCTTTTGGTGGTTTCATAGCTGAATATAGAGATGTGAGAACTAGGTGTTTCCCAAGCCTACACAGTCTGGAATAGACTTGGGAGGAAAAATGGCATTAGTGTGGGAATGCTTCATGTTGTTTTCTGATGCAAACCATCCTAATGGCTCTGGTCTTTCCCAAAATGCTGCTGCAATCTAGTGCAGGGTGAAAGAACAACGGACTGTTGTAATTTGCAACGAGGGGCCACAAGTGAAATATAATATCTTGTACATGGGATGAAAGGTTTACTTCATCTTACAGAAGCTGAAAGAAAATGCCTGATGGAATAGAAAAATTAAATTGCATAAATGAATGAAGTTAACTAATGATGAGGCACAAACTAGATCCTGTGGCCAAATGAAAAAATATTGCAATACCATACAGGAATGAATCATGCTGTTGAATGGGTTGGGTGTACAGACATTTCTCCATTGCATTCTCTTTAGAAGACATCAGAGAACTGAGCAGTGTATGGGGCAGCACAGTGGCCCAGCGGTAGAGCTATTACCTTACCATGCCAGAGACCCGGGTTCAATCCTGACTATGGGTGCTGTATGTAGAGTTAGTACATTCTCCCTGTGAGCACGTGGGTTTTCTCTAGGTGCTCTAGTTTCCTCCCATGTGCTAAGGACGTACAGGTTTGTAGGTCAATAGGCTTCTGTAATTTGTCCCTGATGTGTAGGATTGAACCAATGATCGCTGGTCGGCATGGGCTCATTGGGCCTACTGGCCTGTTTCCAAGCTGTATCTCTAAACTAAATGCAACTAGTTCCAGTAACTAAATAATATGAATTTAACGAGAATCTTAAATGAGATATACTTTTAAGTATCAAAAGCTGCTTCGTTTTATATATGGGTAAGCGTGCATGGGGAAAATCAAGCTAATCAATTCTTCCAATGCTAAATTCAATGTAGATGCATGTAATGTAATCAATCATTCTCATTTTTTGGAGGCAGCAATCTTTTCACAATATGGCTTTGTATTTCAGAAGTGATTTGTGACGAGCACTGGGATACTTCAACACTAACTTTAACACCACGGTCAGGGCATGCGCTATGGGCAGGCACGGTGGCGTAGCGGTAGAGTTGCTGCCTTACTGCACTTGCAGCGCCGGAGCCCCGGGTTCGATCCCGACTATGGGTGCTGTCTGTATGGAGTTTGTACGTTCTCCCCGTGACCTGTGTGGGTTTTCTCGGAGATCTTTGGTTTCCTCCCACACTGCATAGACGTACAGGTTTGTAGGTTAATTGGCTTGGTATAAATGTAAATTGGCCCTAGTGTGTGTAGGATAGTGTTAATGTGCGGGGATCGCTGGTCAGCGTGGACCCAGCGGGCCGAAGGGCCTGTTTCTGCGCTGTATTTCTAAACTAAACTAAACTAAACTAAACCCTACAATACTTGACAGGTGTAGGAAGTGGAATGCTGAATGACGGAAACAAGTAATTGGTGTTTAGTAGTTGCTGACAGCAGATTCTGGGAGCTGAGTGGCACAGATGCAGGAATGAGCAAGCAGCGAGCGGTGACGTGGTACTTTTCTCAAATGGCTGAACAATTTCAATGATTTCAACAGTGACAGTAGTTATCGGTGCCTCGTGACATTTCCATTCACAGGGCAAGAGCACAGTGAAATTTCACTCCTGAGTATTCACTTGATGAAAGCAATCTATTTTCTTGACTCGGGCTCACAAACAGAGCTGTTAAACGTCCATTACGGATTACCAAACTGGGACACATTATAAGCCACTGTCGGAATTGTCCCTTTCGAAAGGCCCTGGAAAGCAAACAGAATATAAAAAAATCTGTAACGGTTAAGGTTTATCAAATTGATGAGATGGAGCAAAACTGTTCATTCATAAAACATTATGCATGCGTGACAAAGGATAATATTCTTCAGCAATGCATTAAGAGTGCAAAGTAATTGCTTGATGGAGCCATGACAGGTATTGGATAAATAACTATTGTTTTGACACCAACAGGCTTTTCCACTATAGGATGAATCAATGCTTCCACTAATAAATAGGAGGCTTTCTCGAAGAAGCATCATTAAATGGACAAGAGCTTCTTTGTAAAGAGCCATGAAGGGAAATGAATTCTTTTGAGAGCAGATGCATTCATTTAATGGTACGCACATCAATGTACGATTATTTGAATTGAATCCAGTGAAGGGAGTCCTCAGCAATGTGAATTTTGTGAGTTTGTATTGTGTTATTTTGGTGCCAGAAATTACATTTTGATGAAATCAGTGACATTTCATTTCCGTCCATGATGATGTTAAATTTGAAGTACACTTTCCTCCAGCAGTATCTATCTGTGCATGAGCTCAATGGCTAATTTTTAATTCATATGATTTTTTTCCAATCAATGTTTATAGATCATGGACATTCTAGTAAAACAAGCACAAGAACAACAAACAACCTGCACAACTGCTTTATATTTGAACTGTAAGAGATGCTGTTGGGTGCTGTTAAGTGTGGCATTGTGGCCTCATGATCTGAAAGGTTCATAAAATAATTCGGGGGCAAGGCCCAGCATCATTCAGACTCCTGAGGAGTCCTGAACCTGATATTTAATGGGCCTGTCCTACTTACGCAACTTTTTCAGCGACTGCCGGCACCCGTCATAGGTCGTTGCAGGTCGCCGAAAATTTTCGACATGAATATTCAGCGGCGACCAGAAAGATGCTATGACTCTTTGGGCGACTGAGGAGACTACTCACGACCATACAGGCGACACCCTGGCGACATGTCGCGGGGTGAAGCCTGTGTGGTCGTGAGTAGTCGCCCAAAGAGTCGTACCGTGTTCTGGTCGCCGCTGCATTTTCAACATGTCGAACATTTTTGGCGACCTGCCACGACCTATGTTAGGTGGCAGCAGTCGCGGAAAAAGTCGCGTAAGTGGGACAGGCCCATTAGTCATACATGGCAGATGATAGAAGTGACAAGGTAGCCATTTTCTCTCAGCAACCTCCGTTTATTGAGGGCAATAGTCTCATGTGCAAACATGAATTAATTGTGCCGCCTGGGCCTTATATAGACGTTGATGTCATCCTACAATTCATTTGTTATGATAGGTTTCATCTCAGTTAAAGACACAATTTAGTATGAATATAACCATGTTTTCTTTTAATAGTGTGTGTAAAAGTATGACTTCAGACTTTAGACATACAGCGTGGAAACAGGCCCTTTGGTCCACTGTGTCCATGCCGCCCAGCGATCACCCCGTGCACTAACACAATCCTACACACTAGGGACAATTTACAATTTTTACAAAAGCCAATTAACCTACATGTAGATCAAACAGTATTGTTGATTTGATCCATGTCTGGTTTTGCTGCTGAAGACCTGATCCAAATTCCATGTCAGGTTTTCCACACCACCTGGTTAGTTCAACATATGATTCGGAGCCTGCAGTATGCATTTTGATAGTTTCTGTATGTATTCTAATTAAAGTACTTGTTATGATATATAATGACTCTGTATCATAAGTACTTCGCACACTACAAACCTGTACATCTTTGGAATGTGGGAGAAAACCCAAGGGAGAATGCACAAGCTCCGTACAGACAGCACCCATAGGTAGGATCGAACCCGGGTCTCTGGCGCTGTAAACCAGCAACTCTGCTGCTGCACCACTGTGCCGACCTTGACATGTGCACAGTGTCATTAGAGTTGAATAAACTAGATGTATGTATTTTAGCAACGCATACCTTCATGTTTATCCACAGTGTTCAGAAATGGAATTAGGGAAATGTAAAGTACAAATTGATGGCAAGGAAAAATCAAAGGAAGTCTTTCACACACCTACCTGCATGCAGGGCTGCCAACTCTCACGCATTGAGCATGAGACTCACACATTCGGCGAAATTCTCACGCTCTCACGCTGATCACAAATTTCTCACGCTCTGTCGTGAGAAATTCTGTGATCAACGAGAATTTCAAAACTCATATCAACTGCATGGGCCGCGGGTGTTGGAGAGCCGGGACTGAGGGAGGGATGGAAGCACAAGCAGCGGCGGGGACAGATGCAGATGGGGAGCCGGGGCTGGCGAGTGTTTGCCGGGCTGGCGAGAGTCCAAGAGTCCCGGGCCGTCGGAGGCGTCGGAAGCATTGCGCCGCTGCTGTTAGA
>CM075984.1:17857742-17928555 GCA_038087875.1 Malacoraja senta | reverse complement strand
TTTTCCTTGTGGGGGGTGATGGGGGTGATTGGCTCCAGAGGGCGCCTGTCTCTGGGGTGTGCGTCGACGCCACGCCCCAAAGGGTCCCACTTGGTCTTGTTTCTATTAATATTCCTGTTTCTTTAAAGAGACTTACATCTCACTAAAGTTTATAAAATGTCTTGTTCAAATAACTACTGTCACTATATGTTATTAATACCAAACCTCACTTGTTTTCAGAGAGGTTTACAATAGATGTTTCCTTCTACTGGCCAAATAATAAAACTGACTTGGACAAGTATATGGATAGGGAATGTTTAGAGAGGTATGGGGAAAACACAGGCAAGTAGGGCAAGCATAGATGAGGCATCTTCGTCAGCATGAGCAAGATGGGCCAAAGTGACTGTTTCCATGTTGTATGACTCTGACCCGATTATGTGCTTCTGTCCTGATTGACAATTCTCTCATTCCATAAGATATCACTCAGTCTATCATCTTCAACTGGATTATGTTATGTCATGTAAAAATCCAAATGGATAGGGCCAGTGGCAATTTCTGGGTGCAATTGCATCCATTGTAAAATTCGAGCATAACTATAAAGCAGGTTTCTCATATTTTGTACAATTTTTCCCACTTTTCCCTTAACTTAATGCAGGTTGGAATGTACAAATCAACTGGAACACTATTCCTTTCCAAGTTGCTATATTGCATCTCCACACAAACCCACCGTCCCATTCACTCTAGCCCCTTAAAGAGACCTCCGTCCTTTGTCCCACTGTTTAGAATCAACAAACCAGAAATAATAAGATTAAACGAGAACCTACCAGTTTGAAGTTTGATCTTTATTTTATGAGGAGTTACGATGAGCGATTACGTGAAGATGAGCCCGCCAGTGGGCATGCGTGTCAATCTTCAAAGCAGCGGTGTGAAATCACAGATAACAGTAGTTGAAGTGACATAGTAAGATTAGAGAAAACGAACTACCAGATAACCTTTATGATACGAGGGTTGGGAGCGGAGGGCACGTAATCGCTCATCGTAACTCCTCATAACATAAAGATCAAACTTCAAACTGGTAAGTTCTCGTTTAATCTTACTATTTTACTTCGGAGTCACGTGAGTGATTCCGGGAAGATTTCAAAGCTCTGTGATTTCATGCCGTGGAAAAGTCCACACAAACACAACTGCATCAGTTGACCACAGATAAGGGAAACATTGATAATGCATACAGACATGACATGGATTTAAAACATGCTGATGCTATTTAATGAACAAATAATAATAATAATAATAATAGTAACCCCTCTCATCCGGGAGGAACTATAAAATAGAAACTAAAATAGAGTTGGTAAATACCCCCGGTCTGGCTATGGGTTATTATAAAATGTTTGGAAAGCTCGCTCGTTAGACCATCCTGCAGTCGTTAAGATGTGGTACAGCGGAACGTACATAACCCTTGCTGCTGATTTTGTAGCAGCCCTGGTGGAGTGAGATTAGAAATATTAGTATCTACTCCTGCATAAGCCAAAACCCCGTTTTAACCACCTGGAGATGGTCTGAACTGATACCTTCTTATGAAGTTTTTCGTAACTAACAAACATTGCTAGTATCAGGCCTCTAAGGCTCTAGGTGACTTTGACGTATTGTTGTAAATGTTTGACCACACATAACCGAAGGTCCATGGGGTATGCCATGAGAACTAGTTTGAGACCTGACACCCCTGGGCTACTCTACTTAACTAAATCATAAACGTAAAATGTTATATTATTTGCAGGTGTAACCATCATGTCCAGTCGCAATTCATGTAGTGACTGGACCCGTTGCGCTGAGACCAGTGCCCTGTGGATAACTACCTTATGAGAGCCGGCCAATGATAAGGATGTAGCTGGAGCCCCCTGGCGAAGTAGTGTTAACACAATGTCAATATCCCATACTTCCGTGTGCTTGGGCCTGGGAGAACTTGTGTTAAAGATATCCTTTATAAACTGGATATCAGAGGGTGATACCCAACAGAGTGGGTCCTGCTCACTGCAGCAAATATGATGAGAGGGCACGTTGGGCACAGTTAATGGCTTTATAACTTAATTTATTGTCAAGGACCCATTTGAAATGAACTCCAAGACGTCAGTAATCCGTGCCGTAGTATATGTAACATAGTATTTAAACAAAATGCTTCCCATCTCCTGAAGAGGAAATGTATTGATTTTATGGTGCTATCCCTGCACTCTGCAATGAACACATACATGGATCGTTCTGACAATCCGAGCGCAGGAGCAGTCTTCTCAGAGTCTGCAAGTTAATGACTTGTATGAAACTGGAAAATTACTTTCATTTCAACAATTACAAATAAAATATAAACTCGGAAATAATCAATATTTTAAATACTTTCAAATATGCGACTATTTGAAAAAATATATAAAAGATCATCATAATAACCCAGCAGATGTACTGGACGAGGCAATGCAGACAAAAGCGGAATCAGCAAACTTAATATCATATTTGTACAATATTATCTTAAATGTACAAATACCATCTACGGAGGGTATCAGAAGAGACTGGGAACAAGAGTTAGCTATTAAAATTTCAAAGGAAAGTTGGAATGAATACTTATTAAAAGTACATAAATGCTCGATTAATGTAAGACACACTTTAATACAATTTAAAATTTTACATAGATTATATTATTCGAAAACTAAAATTCATAAAATTTTCCCAAACGTATCATCTATTTGTGATAAATGTCAATCCCAAGAAGCAACTATAGCGCACTCATTTGTCTTCTGTACAAAAATTCAAAAATTTTGGAATGAAATTTTTGAAATCTTTACAAAGTTATTTAAAACAAGACTGATACCCAAAGCAGAATGGATTATCTTCGGAATAACGGAAGATGATCCAGAACTAAATGTGTTTCAAAAGAAATTAATGGATTATGGGTTAATAACTGGAAAAAAGCTAATTCTAAAATTTTGGAAGAAGGCTCCAATACCAACTATAAATATGTGGATTTCAAATATGTTTGAAACACTACACCTTGAAGAGATAAGACTCCTCCTAGCAGGTAAACCAGATCACTTCCACCTGACGTGGTCTGCATTTATAGAATTATTACAAACATAGGGTGCAAAAGTACTTTAAAAAAATAAAAAATTGAGGTCGGGTAAGGGGGGATGATAGTTGAAGAGTTGGTATGTCCTATTTACGTGATGCTCAAAAAAAAAACATTTGTTTTTCTTTTTTTCTCTCTCTCTTTTCTTTTCTTAGGGCCTATTTCTTAACTCTTTTTCTTTTTGTTTTTAATTTCGCTCTCATAGGGTCCTCGTCCTTTTTTTTTGTTGTTACATTTTCTACACTTTTCTACACTTGCACTTTTTCCTTCACTTTCTTCTCTCTTTCAATCTTTTCTTTCTTTAGTGTAAAAAAATAATAATAAAGGGAGTACATTAATTGTAAGAAGATATAAATGACGAGTATTAATGTATGTGGCTGTGATGTAATGTACTTCTAATAAATAAAAATTAAAAAAAAAAAAAAAAAAAAAAAAAAAAAAAAGTTAATGAATTGATTTTAACATGCAGGGGCTGGTTTCTTGAGTCACAGGCTGAACCAGCAAAGTTTTATGTTTAGAATAACCATATAAGGTTCTATTATATTCCCAACATAAGCGGGAACCATGGCTGCATAGGCCAGTCAGACAGTATGAAAACCCTGAAGCAGGACCTTGCTGAATTTCTTGCAAGACCCAACTGATGAGGCAAAATGGAGAAAAGACATAAAAGAACATTCCTCCCCCGTGTAGCGAGAATGTATATCTTGCCACTGTGAACCACACATTTTTGCAACCGGTGAATGAGCCTGGATACAAACATATCGATATTCGGTGTTCAATCGAGCCATAATGTCATAAAATACTTTGTGATCCAACATCCATTCTGTGTTGTCATTGATTTTACGTGATGATACACCAGCGCCAAATGAGGTTACGTAAATATGACAGGATACTTTGACTTGCCACCACCACAGTGTATCAACTTGGAATTAAGCATGCAAATTATGCATATTCGCACAATAACCCTTTAACCCATAGAATGCACATAGTGTCTATAGGTAGTTGATAACAATAACTGAGGAATTGGTAACCTCATGCAAATTCCATCTGCCTCCATGACTAGAGATGGCATTCATAATTTTCCATCTTTGAGCACTAGCATCAGTTTGTAATATAAACCTACTGGAGCAATGCTTAATACTGGTCGTCCACCATTGTGACTTTTGTAGCTTCAGCTGGTAATAGCATAGGTCTGTTAACAATGACCTACATGGCACCTGAGAGGTTACTACTTTGCACGTTGTAAGTTCTGATAATGCAAAGGTTTTTGAAAAATTTGGTTAACATTGCAGGGTTTTGCAGATTTTCAAGCTATCAAGTCAAGTCGTCACATTTGTTTATATAACACATTTAAAAAACAACTCTTGTTGGCCAAAGTGCTTTACATTGGTGGTCCAATTTGCACAGCTGAAACACAGCTGCTAATTGCCAATTACACTTGATGAATAGAAAGCTGCTTCATAACAACAAGGTTGTTACAGGCTTCAATTGTTTCCAATCTCTTGCCCCAGGGTGGAGTCACAGACAAATTAACAATTAAAGGTAAATCCCAATAATCAATAACGCCAGTTGGTATCAACTTACATTTACTGGATGGATGAGGAACCTTAATTTCTCAATTATAGTTTGCGGCTGAAACAGTTGATTTTAGCAAAATACAGCGTTTAGAATATCATCCAGTTAAGCCAGAACAAGTGTTTTTGAGCTTTTGGCAGTCCAAGCACCGGTTTAGTAATTTGGTAAATACCCTGGGAGTGAATTTAGCCCATTTTGCAATGCTTTAACTGTTATCATTGTCCCATCCAGATAAATCTCAAATGTCTCCGGTGATCCCTGAGAATGGAAACCAGTTGTTTAACAGTAACGAAATTCCATATTCTGAAAAGTCTCTGTTGCACATGCGAGTTAAATCAAAGATGAACCGACATCCTCCATTGTTCACAATGAACAGGCCACACCTGCCATAATTCCGTGCCTGCCTCGAACGACAACTCTGACCAGATTCCCGAGCCTGTCTCGAAAGGTAATTCTGGCCATAATACTGGGCCTGCCTTGAAAGACAACTCCGGCCATAATTCTGAGCCTGCCTCGAAAGACAACTCTGGCCATATTTCCGAGCTTGTCTCGGAAGGTAATCCTGGCCATAATACTGAGCCTGCCTCGAAAGACAACTCTGGCCCCAATTCCAAGCCATGCTTGGAACCCTTGTATACTGTGCAAAATAAACCAATCACATGTTATCATTTTAGTTTATAAACGGATCTGAATCTCATGTTATCATTGTCATTTGTGCAAAACACAAATGTAAATATTACCAACTTGTAAATGGTCCACATACCCCATGTTTCGGAAGAAGCAGACCCACCTACCTCCATGGTTACCGGTGGTCTTATGGTAAGCCCAAAGGCCCCTGATGTGGGTTCTATTCCCGTCCTTGATTGGAGAGTAGGACTGGTAGGGTGTGTGGATTCCATATTTCCTGAGACCGGCTTGGACCTTGGCCTGAAAGACCTCTGCCCAGCTTTCAAGCTGCCACCATCTTCAGTGAACTGCTTACTGCCGATGAGGCGGGGGGGTGTCGTCGCCAAAATGATGACGCTTTGTTCGTCGTTGGTACCTTGATTAGTCCGACAGCTTTTGCTTCCTCATCCAGGTATACCTGTTGGATAAGTCTTACCTGAAGAGAAGATTCGGCGGCTGGTTTCATTTCTCCAATGTCACCCCTGATAGCACTGTTCACTGCCGGCACTTCTAGTGTGAGGGGAACTCTGGCCCCTTCCAGGTTTTCTGCCCACGGCTGGAACCAACTCTTCCGGCAGTAACCCCTTCGTTTGCGAGTATTTCCTTGGAGCTATATGCATGTGTTCCAGTATGTTCCACAGACATACTTTCAAATTTGAAGTCAGTTACACACTGACCACTCGCACTCCCCTCCACAGAGAGGGAGATCCGTAGGCAGCCCTGAAAACAGGTGCTGCCGCAGGCCCCTGAGGATACCTGCGCTGATACGGCCCCTCCTACGGACCTATATCAAGATTTTTGCTCTGAGTCAGGCAGGAACTGACCCCGAATGCTCCTCTCCTCAGAGAGGGAGACATTGTGCAGCCCTGAAACAAGTGCCGCTGCCGCGGGCCCCCGAGGAGACCCGCGCTGATAACTCCCTCCTTTGGAGTATATCATTGTGGAGCAACCTCTCCATCAGGTGCTCCATGTGGGTTTAGACGTCCGCAGATGCTACCCATTGAAGGAGGGAAGCCTCCTGGCCCGACTCGTCTGAGTCCAAAGGCCTGACCGACTTACTTCTGGCTTTCCCCCATTTCTGGGGCACCATAGCGGTCTGGGAGCCGCTACCGCACTGTCAGCGACTCGGGTGGCGAGACCGACTTGGTTTTACCCCCGTTCTGGGGAACCATAGCGGTCTCGGAGCCGCTGACCCCATTGTCAGCGACTTAGGTAGCGAACCCGACGGCCGCCGGTTTCCGCGGTCCGGACCAGGATCTCCCCACGGTCCATAACCGGTTTCCCCGCGGCCCGTCTGGACTTCCCCCCCGAAATCATCCAGCAGGAAGAACTCTGTAAGAATAGTTTCCGAAGTGACTCCGAAGTAAAATCTCCCTCTGTTATCTCCTCCCTCCTTTAAGAACCCCATTCTTTAGCCTAAATTACTTCTTTGGTGCACACTTTACACTCTCAATGCATTTCTGTGAGACACCAAGAGACATTTGTTTTAAAGGGTCAGTATATGTCACGTTGAAAATATATGTGTATTTCACAAAAGAATTATGAAGATGAAATGGAATTTAAAAGATTTCAATAAATGAGATGATGTTTGCAATAACAAATTCAAAATTGAAATATGAGAAAAAAGGGAAGACCAGAACAATCCATCACACTTCTCCAATTAGATATCCACAATTTAACCCCTCAATTTTTGCCAAAATACTATCCAACTATCTCTTTCCTTTGACTGCATCATCCTTTGCTGAATGTGATGTTCGGTTTCATAGTCTCACAGATTATTTGAAAACGAACAAAATTGTAGAAAATTAAGATTTTAAAATTTGTTTCTCCTAACAAAAAAAAAACTAAAATAAAAAAAGAGAGACATAAATAATTAAATAATTAGATAAATATCTTGAAAGGAAGTGAAATAAATGAAAAAAATGTGACTTGTTATCTCGTGAACGTGAACCATACAATCTCCAATCAAATCATGGTTCTCGGATCCTACTTTAGAACTGACGGTGCAAGTTGGCAAAAATTTGTTGGCAATGCTTGATGACGTGGATTATTATGCTCAGTGCTCCATGTGAATGCAAGTTGTTGTTGTCATTTTTGTTTTTAACCTCATTGACTTTCACCACTGCACATTCACTTAAACAGGAGAGGAAAACAACATCCGTAGCAGCTCATCTTGACAGGTTATTTTCATTTGGAATAAGATCCATTTTTATATTTATATATTATCTAGATGCTGAACCACATCTAATAGCACCTTCAGAAAGGAGGCATTAACGCACAGTAGAATGTTTGAATATTAAGCTATTAAAACACATTGCACACATTCTATAAAATATGAACATAAGTCACACATTGTGCTGTCTGTACAGTTTTCCACAATTCTTAAGTCCATTACAGTGGAATACAATTTACTGTAACTTCATTTCCTGTGCCTAATGAGCCCCATGGACCTGTTGTGATGCCTTCATTTCAAGCCATACCACTGAATGTAATTTTGTTTAGTGAGGCATCTGGGCAAAGATTCTGCCGCACTCTCACATTAAAGTTGAAAAATTAATGGGTAGAGACAGTTGTTATGTGAAACGATTAAGTGAGGAACATGCATACATTAAGTGTAGCAAAGGGAAGGGGAAAAAAAACATTGCAAGCGTACAAATGTTCTTCCTGAGAGTGCGGTGTAATGTCATCTTAAGAGCATATGACTATTTGCCAGTGTCTTGACCATCCTAATGGTTGCTCATAGTTTGAAAATGAAATTGATATTCTACTGAATATTAAAAGCAATTCTCAGGAACTGCAAATAACTGTCTATATGTTTCATAGAAGCAGTGATCACAAACAGAGTGGCTGGCTTGTTGGATTGGTTCCAATATAATTATAGTTAGTCCCTCTAGTGACTAGTTGTGTTGGCAGTTTGAAGCTGTTTATACTTAGCTGCAGCCGTTCTTCAAGATAGCAGCAGTGATACAAGGCTTTTATCCAACTGGAAGAAAAAAAGCACATTTGCAGAGATATTCCGCATGGAAATTTCACAGAAATAGGCACGAGAATGCTACCAACAAGATGTTTTACAGACATATGATTCACAGATGCTTGCAAAGATATGCATCTGCTGCTCCTGTAGAAATAAATAAACCTTTTGTATCTGCCGAATTTTCATGGACGGTATCCCGCATGAAGCATTTTATTGAGATTAAAGGTTGCTCATATTTTTCCACACAGAGTAATTACCAGGGTAATTACTATTACTGAATATCAATTATACTTCATGAAGCTAACGTGTAACACACACCATACCGACACTAATCCATTTTCACAACACTTCTGTACATAACCATGAGGCCTGCAATGTTAACACTGACATCTGGAGCCAATTTGTGAGCTCAATAACTCTTCACTAAATTTCTTATGCGTTTTGCCGATTATTAAAGAATAAATCTCACCGCCAGGTCCTCATTAAATCTAAAAGAAAATCAGTTAAAAAGAATTACGATGATCATTAATAAAGAGCTGGTAAATTTCTCAAAGCTGCTTCCATCCTTGAGTGTTACTGCCTCCAAAAATGCTGCAGGTGTCAAGTTTACACAGGGCCTTGTCATTGTTTGTTCATTTCTGACTATCTCTGTCACATTTTGAATGCCTTTGTTTAAACAGTGAGTGATGTTGACATCTTGGGATGGGGGGGGAAGGGAAAGTACTGAAGTGAATCAATTTGAACCTAAGCAGTGCGAGGGAACTGAATTAAAATGATTGCTGAGGCACCCTTGGGTTAATGGCTGCCCTTACCTGACATTAATCCAGCTTCCTTTCACTGTCACACTGTAAATTCCTTCCAAATGCTGTTCAGTCTTGTCTTGAGTGCTTTTCTCTTTAATCAAAGATTACACACCCTTTGTAAAATTGGATATCCAGAAACACTATATTACAGCAAATTAATAAGTGTTTTATCAAATTGAGTTGATTGTCAAACAGTTTCCTGCACACATCTCTCATCCTGCCCCAAATATCCCTTATTGAAGAAAACACAAAGTGCTGGAGTAACACAATTGTGAGGCAGCATCTCAGGAGAACATGGAGAACATCCCTCACTAAAGATTCCAAGTCATGCTGTGGTAAGGTTCAATAGCCATTATCCATCCTCCTGTGTGGCCCCAATGGCCATTTTTCAAAGTGGCGTAATCATAGCTAGTATAACAGGCATTTTAATTCATGAAGTTGTTGTAGCCAAGTACAGTCCTATCCTTGCTTGTAGTAGCTGAGCTATTTGATGCAGTTCCATAATTCAATTTGATCATGATTGACTCTTTGCCTCACTGACACACCTTATTCCGTAATCCTTGCAAACAACACATTGTGAGTGGCACAACTGGTAGAGGTGCTGCCTCACAGCGCCAGAGACCCAGGTTCGATTCTGAGCTTGGGTGCTGTCCGTATGGAGTTTGCACGTTCTAGCCTGTGACTGCTTGGGCTTCCTCTGCATGATCCGGTTTCCTCACCTACCATTTTAGACCCAGGCTATCTTTGATTGGACTTTACTGGACTTTATCTTGCACTAAACGTTATTCATGTTATTCCCTTGATTATGTATCTGTACACTGTGGATGACTCGATTGTAATCAAGTATTAACTTTCCGCTGGCTGGTTAGCATGCATCAAAAACTTTTCACTGTATCTCAGTACACGTGACAATAAATTAAACTCATAAACTCATAAAACTGGGCTGGAGACTCAGCTTGTTCTGGAGTGTGGTTCATCTGGAATGTTGTTTGGTCCTGTAGTCTTTGCTGCCTTCTGTGCTTCCAGCTGATCCTAGATATCACAAAGAGTGAAACAAATTGAGTGAAGATTGCCTTCTATGATTATGGGATTCACAGGAGGGAACTGAGATGGATCATTCACGCAGCACCTGCGGCTGAACATGGTTGCGAATGCTTCAGCCTTTATTTTACCACTCAAATGGTGTGCCCTGCCATCATAGATCATAAAGATGTTGTTAGTCCTTCTTCTACCTGTTGTCTGCTATTTGACCACTGCTTCTTGAATGGATGTGGTATGATCACAAAGCTTTGATCTGCTTTGTTAGTTGTAAGATTGCTAACAAGCTTACAATCTTTTGCTGCATACTACTTTCATCGTTGAGCATACAAGTAATTACAACAGGCTGGGACTTTATCATTTTAACTCTGGAAAGCCCTTCTGCATGCCTCATTGAACTGGGGTTAATCACCTGACGATAGAAATTGTAATCATGATGCTTGGGATTGCGGAAATGTCCATTTCTGCTACTGATGTTTACAGTGTCTTATGGTTGCCAGTTCTCTGTTCCGAGATTTCCCGCTTGTACCGCCTTATTATCATGATGAGGAATATAACAGTCAAAATCAATAAGAACCGCTGAATACAACTAAAGATAGTATCAGACATTAACATCACTAATCACAATTGGACACGATTATCACAGTACCCAACCGGAGCTAATGTCCCAAATCAAATCTCTGACTACTATTGGAGAATATTATAGACATGAACGCCACCAAACAACAACTGGAGATCATATTGGACATAAACATCCAATGGGATATCAAATCAGGCATGAAGACAATTTAAACATGAGAGGAGACAATATCAAACAAGAGCATCACTAACCATCACTAAAGATACTTTCAGACATTAACATTACTGGCAATTAATGGTGGTTTAACCAGACATGAAATGCCACTGAGCACAATTAGAAATAATATCGGACAAGAACGATACAAGCCAGAACTGGAAATAAGATTGAACCTGAACATCACTCACCACGGCTGGAGACTTATTCAGACATGGACACGCAGAGCTCAATTGCATATAATATCAGACAGGAACACTACTGAAAACAACGGAAGATAATATTGGACAAGGACATCATTGAGATAATATCAGTCCTGAACATCACTGATCACAGCAGGAAATAATGTCAAAACGAACATCACTGAATACCCCCCAAGATAATGATGGAGATGAATTTCACTGAATACAAATGGAGATAATATAGACAGGTATATTACCTAACATGACTGGTGCCAATATTGGATGTAGAAATCACTGAGCATAATTAGAGATAGTAGACAATAGATAGACAATAGACAATATGTGCAGGAGTAGGCCATTTGGCCCTTTGAGCCAGCACCGCCATTCAATGTGATCATGGCTGATCATCCCCAATCAGTACCCTAATAGACAATAGGTGCAGACAATAGGTGATGTCCCTATCCAATATTATCTACCGTTGTTTTCCGTAGTGTTTCAAACATGAGCATGGGTGAAACTGAAGTAAGGTTCTCTTTCCCTCGTCATTTCGATAATATATTCTGAGGCATCAACCAAACTACAGCCTTTAGGGATTAAAATCATTTGCATTGATATCTAATTGTGTTGTGTAATTAAGTCAAAGCTCTACTAAATGTGTATGTTGATATCTGTGGAGCACTAGCAGTATATTTCTTTATGTTTTCACTGTGCTTGGAATCATTCCTCTTTTCAGTGGCATTTGTAATATTTGAACAAAGTATCTATAAAACTTGGTTCTCTGATGTTGCTAAATTATGGAATTCCATTCATTTAGGGTGGAACAGTAACAAAGCGGTAGAGTTGCTGTCTTACTGCACCAGAGACCTGGCTTCGACCCTGACTACGGGTGCCATCTGTATGGAGTTTGACCATTCTCCCTGTGACCGTGTGCGGTTTCTCCGGCTTCCTCCTACATTCCAAAGGCGTGCAGGTTTGTAGTTTAATTAGCTTTTGTAAATTGTCCCCAAAGTGCAGGGAGTGGATGAGAAAGTGGGATAACCTAGAATTATTGTGAGTTGGTGAATGATGGTCGGTGTGGACACGATGGGCTGAAGGGCCAGTTTACACTGTAACTGTATCGCTAAACTAAAAACATTCCAGGGTAATCATTGTTTTGACCATCATTGATCCACTGAAGTTTAAATGTATAATTATTGAAGCAGTATCATAGGAGCCAATGACAAACTTTGCCCAACAAAAATATCCTTGAAAATCCAGGAATCCTTGCCTTGTTTATGTTTAGACTTTTAATTTACTTGTGTGTTTGAATTTCAGAAAAGCTTTTGAAGAAGCAAATGAACAAGTGGAGCCAATGGGAAGCTTCCTCATCCCACTTGCCAGAATAAACAGTGATGGGGAATGACCCAAGAAACAAGAAGAAGGCTAACGTTATCAATAATGACAATGGCAGGCTTGGTCAAGTTAATTAAGGATAATTGATAAAAAATAAATCTCTTGATGCTCCTGAACACACCATCAGTGACGTAACCTGGGGTCATTGGGTGTTTCGGGTCTTTCAACATCAGACACCCTCACCCAGGCGACCCAGCCGTGGTTGATCAGACCACGACTTGTGTTCAGGTGGCACTCGCTCCTCCCCATGGACCTCCTCTCCTGATCCAGAGCCATCTCGAGGCCTTCTCCGCTGCCTTTGTGGTGTTCATGATGGCTCTTCTCCTCGCCACTCTGTTGATGCCCAGTGCACTCAAGGCTTTGTAGAGTGATTGCCCTGCAAAACCTCTGCAACCAACCTCGATGGGCATACACCTTGCCTTCCAGCCCTGCTTTCTGCAGTCTATGACCAGCTCTTCATACTTGGTCTTCTTCCTCTCGTGGACCTCCTCCAGACGGTCCTCCCATAGCACTGTCAGTTCCAACAAGACGATGTTTTGGTCGCCTCTGAGACCAGGAGGATGTCTGGCCTCAGGGTGGTCGTGGCAATGTGCTGTGGGAACTTCAGCTGTTTTACCAGGTCTACAGAAAGCTGCCAGTCCTGCTCAGTCGCCAGGTTTCCTGATGGATTCCTGGCTGCTGTGGTTCTTGGCAGCTGCACTTTCCGTCCTTCACGAAGGTGATCATCTGGGTGGTGGGCCGTGCTCGTCTGCAGCTGCTGATTCCCACGCTGATGGCTTCTGCAATGGGTTTAAGAACTTGGTCGTTATGCCAGGTGTCATTTGAAGAAGCAAATGAACAAGTGGAGCCAATGGGAAGCTTCCTCATCCCACTTGTCAGAGTAAACAGTGATGGGGAATGACCCAAGAAACAAGAAGAAGGCTAACGTTATCAAGAATGACAATGGCAGGCTTGGTCAAGTTAATTAAGGACAAAGATATTACTGTAAAATTAAAATAATACAAAGAACATTGTTTTTTCGTAATCCTGTGACATGTAGAAATGAGGGCTAGAATTTGCAACGGATACCCTGACCAAACTCAGCGGGTGAGGCAGCATCTATGGAGCAAAGGAAATAGCAAAGTTTTGGGTCGAGACCCTTCTTCAGACTGATGTGAGGGTGGAGGGGGGGGGCAGGAAGAAGAAAGGAAGAGGCGGAGACAGTGGGCTGAGGGAGAGATGAGAAGGGGAGGAGAAAGCAGGGTCTACCTGAAATTAAAGAATTCAATGTTCATACCACTGAGGTGTAAATTGCCCAAGCGAAATATGAGCTGCTGCTCCTCCAATTTACGGTGGTCCTCACTCTGGCCATGGAGGAGGCCCAGGACAGAAAGTTAGGATTTGGAATGGGAGGGGGAGTTGAAGTGCTGAGCCACCGGGAGATCGGGTAGGTCAATGCGAACCGAGCGGAGGTGTTGGGCAAAGCGATCGCCAAGCCTACGCTTGGTATCACCGATGTAGAGCAGCTGACACCTAGAGCAGCGGATGCAATAGATGAGGTTGGAGGAGGTGCAGGTGAACCTCTGCCGCACCTGGAAAGACTGCTTGGGTCCTTGAATGGAGTCAAGGGGGAAGGTAAAGTGACAAGTGTAGCATTTCCTGCGATTGCAAGGGAAAGTGCCAGGAGAGGGGGTGGTTTGGGTGGGAAGGGACGAATTGACCAGGGAGTTACGGAGGGAGCAGTCTCTGTGGAAAGTAAATAGGGGAGGAGATGGGACGATGTGGCCGGTGGTGGGATCCCGTTGGAGGTGGTGAAAATGTTGGAGGATTATTTGTTGTATGTGACGGCTGGTAGGGTGGAAGGTGAGGACAAGGTAGACTGCCCTTGTTACGAGTGGGGGGGATGGGGAGTGAGAGCAGAGTTACGGGGTATAGAAGAGACCCTGGTAAGAGCCTCATCTATAGTATACTACTGACCGACATCCACTGTAAACCCACTGACTCCCATGGCTATCTGGACTACACTTCTTCCCATCCTGATTCCTGTAAGTACTCCATCCTCTACTCCCAATTACTCCGTCTACGCCGCATCTGCACCCAGGATGAGGTGTTCCACACCAGGGCATCGGAGATGTCCTCATTCTTCAGGGAACGAGGGTTCCCTTCTTCTACTATAGATGTTCTATAGTATAGATATATACTATAGATATATATATTCCACCCTACCAGCCATCACATAAAACAAATAATCCTCCGACATTTTCACCACCTTCAACGGGATCCCACCACCGGCCACATCTTCCCATCTCCTCCCCCGTCTGCTTTTCGCAGAGGCCTCCCCCTCCTTAACTCCCTGGTCAATTCGTCCGTTCCCACCCAAACCACCCCCTCTCCGGGCACTTTCCCCTGCAATCGCAGGAAATGCTACACTTGTCGCTTTACCTTCCCCCTTGACTCCATTCAAGGACCCAAGCAGTCTTTCCAGGATTGGCAGAGGTTCACCTGCACCTCCTCCAACCTCATCTATTGCATCCACTGCTCTAGGTGTCAGCTGATCTACATCGGAGAGACCAAGCGTAGGCTTGGCGATCGCTTCGCCGAACCTACCTACCTACGGTTCGCATTAACCTACCTGATCTCCCGGTGGCTCAGCACTTCAACTCCCCCTCCCATTCCGAATCCTACCTTTCTGTCCTGGGCCTCCTCCATGGTCAGAGTGAGGACCACTGTAAATTGGAGGAGCAGCACCTCATATTTCGCTTGGGCAGTTTACACCCCAGCAGTATGAACATTGACCTCTAATTTCAGGTAGACCCTGCTTTCTCCTCCCCTTCTCAGCTCTCCCTCAGCCCACTGTCTCCGCCTCTTCCTTTCTTTCTCCCCCCCCCCCCCCATCCTCACATTAGTCTGAAGAAGGGTCTCGACCCGAAACTTTGCCTATTTCCTTCGCTCCATAGATGCTGCCTCACCCGCTGAGTTTCTCCAGCATTTTTGTCTACCTTATATTTTCATGTTGTGCTTTGTGTGATTTATCCAAACCTCCCCCCATCCGGCATCCTCCAGCTATACATAGACCTTCATCTATTGCAGAGCAGAGCATGCTTTACACACTGGCTTATGATAAGGCAATGGCTGTAATTAGAATCTCTAGTTAGACTATTTTTATACATTTGCTTTCTCTGAAACATTGGAAGGGGTTATGATTTTTTTTTAAACCAGAGCATAAAGAGCAGTTAAATGCATACTGTGAAACTCTTCGGTAAATCACTAATGTTGGGAGGTTCGAGATATTTGCATGATATTTTTAGCAAGGTGTTTGTTCCATTTATCTAGTGCAGGCCTTTGCAAAAACGTGGCATTTAACTCAGTAGTTCTGGATAACTTGCATAATGTTCTTTTGAGACAGAATGTAAGAGTTTATTGTTGGCACTTAGCAACAGAAACCTGCTGTATCTGATATAAATGCGATTACTACTTGGACAGGAAATGACAGCGGTGTCTCATACTTGGACCCATCATGTTGACTGTCAGAACAAGAATATAACCAAAAAGATAAAACCAATCCGAAAGAAGTGTTCCTGCTGTTCACTGGATAATTTTACACAAAATTTATACAATGTCTAAGGTTGCTACAAAGAAACTCGTCACTCTTTGTTTTAAAGTGCTCATTATAGTGAAGGATCACACAGCTGGAAAATGCTAAGTATTTTTCCATTGCCCTTCATTGAGAGCACCAAGCATTCCTCAGTCAGTTCTAGCACTAGGGTGTCCCATTAACATTTCACACTCTGAATGCAACTCGACTTTGGGAATGCAACCCACTCAACAAAGCCACCATTTTTATTTCTCAACAAATTAACTTCTTATTGGATATTACAGTCCAAGAGCTGCTAACTTGTATTAGTTTTATTACAACTCTGACAATTTGCTTCAGTCATATTAGAAGGAGACAACTCTAACTCAATGACATTTGGCTGATTCACTGCCACTCACACTTTGAGTTTGGCTTGATTGTATTTAGGTACAGTATTATCTGATTTGATTGGACTGCAACCAAAACAAAGCTTTTCACCATACATAAACCTTTAGCCAATAGTTCATTCCTTCACACCAACATTAAATGACCTGTGGTCCTCTTCTCTCCTAATCTGACACCTTATTTTATCCTTTTGATCTCCAGCCTCTGTCATCCATCTATCAATCATCCACCCCCCCCCCCCCCCACACACACACACACACACACCTGTATCCACCTATTCACCAGGCTTTGTCCCACCACCAGATGGACACAAAATATTGGCGTAACTCAACGGGTCGGGCAACATTTCTGGAGAAAAGGAATAAGTGACGTTTTGTGTCTGAACCTTTCTCCAGACCCTTTGTCTCACCCCCATCTCTTTTTTCTTGCTTTCTCACCCCCACTACAATCAGCAAGATTAAGGGTCCTGAACCAAAACGCTCTTGTCCGTTCCCATCACATATGATCATGCCTGTGCCTCATTGATTCAGACCATTTGATGTTGGGTTGAAGGGATAAAATGTTGGCTAAAAACATGAGGATCACTGCCTGTAACTAGTTGGAATGATTTACTGTACTATCCATAATCAGCAAGATATGCATAGAACACCCATCTAACTGTGAAGCATGCAAGTTTCTGCTAAATTGTCAAGTCACAAACAAAGACACGATCCGTGGCATTCTGATTTAGAGGCAAGCTAATGCCATCACTGAGTTAACAATAAAAATTTCTGCGATCTTATGCACAAGACTTTTCAATGTAAAGGTAACATACTGTCCAGTTCTGCTCACCGCACCTTAAAACAGATATGAATTTCTTTGAGAGAGGGTTCCAGGAATCCAGCAATGTGACATTTAGCTACATGTTTTAGACTGATGTAGCTGGGATTATTGACCTTGAGGTAGAGATCGTTAATGGAGATTTGACAAAGGTGTGCAGGGTTACGAAAGATTCAGGTAATGTAGATAATAATAAATTGCTCCCCTTAATTTATGGTACAAAGACTGTGGGACACAGTGCCAAGGTTTTCATAAGCTGCCTTAAACCCCTGTCCCATGGTACGAGTTCATTCGAAGAGTTCTCCCGAGTTTGCCCTGATTCGAACTCGGAGATTTACGGTAATGGCCACTCGTCGGTACTCGGGGCTCTCGTGGACATTTTTCATCATGTTGAAAAATCTTCACGAGTCTTCCCGTGCTTACCTGCCGTTAGCGAGTCTTCCAGAGTACCTGCCGTTAGCGTTAAGAGACGTCCCCGAGCTCCGACGTACCCACTACGTTCATTCTCCGTGCTTACCACGAGTTTGATTTTTTTAAAACTCGGGTGAGCTCTTGGAATGAACTCGCACCGTGGGACAGGGCTATTATAGGAAAATGATGGAGAGCTTCTTTTGTCGGTGAATGATATTGACCTGGAACTCACCGTCGATGAGGATGGTGGTAAGGGAGATAATTAGTAACTACAAAAGGAAATTGGTCAAATATTTGAGGGTAACACATTTGCCAGGGAAAATGACTGAATGGATTGTTCCAAACCGAGATAGCATTAGTACAATGAGCCAAATGGCATCTAACTGTGCTGTAATAAGTCTATAACTCCTCACTCTTCCAGTTTCAATGAAATGCTGGGAGATTGCTTATGAGCCTTGTGAGATTGTATGGTAAGAATGGACAGGATGATTGGTAAAGCAGGGCAGTGACACCACAGATAACAGGCTAATAATGCAGAGTTCTGGGATAACAAGTGGTTTAGTACCTTCCCACAAAGGCAATTAAGGAAGAGTAATAAATGGTGGCCTCACACCATGGAACCACATTCCATACAGGAATAAAATAAACAATTGTCTCCAAAGGTTTTTGTTGTAATTTTCTTCCTAGCTTTTGAAAATTGTTGAGCAATATTTCAAGATATCTTTGTAACCTTGAAACTCACATCTTCCAACTTTGTATCTCCATAAGGAAGGACTTCTGGCTCCACCAACTTAACTCCACCATTGGCCCAGAGGGAAAGATAAATGCTTCACTCTGGATTTAGGGACATTTCTGTCTTTATCTCTTTCCCAAGATAAAGGAAAAGCAATTCATAATCAGTTTTAAGAAGTTAATCAACAACAATTACTAGTGCATACATGGAGAATTTAAGCATATTGAAATGTTTTTATTTCTCAGGATCTGAAACTTTGCTAGCGAGACCAATAATTATTGCTCAACCTTCATTGCATTTGTGAAAATGGGAATTGACCGCCTTCTTGAACCATTGTCGTCCACTTAATGAACGTACTTCCACATTGCTATATCATTTAATATCAAGGTTAGGTAGCAAGGCTATTTTTTGTTGAAGATGATCAATACCTGATACTTTAACGGCACGACTGTTATCAAATCATTCCCAAATGTTGTCCATGCCTTACTGCACACAAGCCAGTCATTGTGTGAATGTAATTGAACATTATACAACCCAAGTGTCCAAAAGCTTCACTGGGAAACAATTCAACAATGTAGAAGATCGGTAGTGATAGAAAGAAAGATGTATTAGAGTCAGCAACCATAAACTTCACAGATAGGTGGGTTTTACGGAGTTTCTTGAAGCAGAGTATGAAAGGAACTTCAAAAACCAATTTTCTTGTTAATCTAAAGCATGCAACTAATGGTAGGATGAAGAAAGCTGAGTGCATGAGAAACCAGAACTGGAGGATCAATGATTTTGTAGCGGGTTGTTGGGCTAAAGGAGACTTAAAGACGTAAAGAAATTGAATTAATATTATTTCTGCAAGATTGGGCCACATATCCATTATTCCCAGACCATGTTAAAAAGCCAGACTTTGCCTATATTATCCTTAATCCTCGAATTTATCATGATAAAGCTAAGATACTAAATACTAGACGTAGGAATGTGAAATATAAATAAGGCAAAGCGGTCAGAATTAGAAATGGTGGCAAAAGAAATGGAGATAATATATCTGTGACCAATCTATTCAACATTGCCTGTAAGCAGAGAGTTAATGGATATAAGTATAAACTGAGCAAGATTTAATTGAAATTATTTTAAGTTATATTTTCCCACAACTAATACTGGTCATGCAGTGGCAAAAGAAATGGACATTGCTAGATCATTTACCCTTTTTTAAATAGAAAGAGCTGAATAGATATCAACTGAAGAATAGTACTGAAAGGTTAATATCAACAGGCTTAATCAAATAGTCCATGCAAGATCATAATTCCAAAGCATTATGACCATCAAAATATCATCTGTGAAATGTAACTGATCAGGGTTGAATGATACTGGTTGTAAAATAAGAAACAATATTCTGTGGTTTTATAGGATTATCTCTGAGAATCAGTGAGAAATCTTTAAAAACTCTCTTTCAAGAGATTAGAAAGCTTGGATTGAGTCCAATTCCGTTTCAACTCCCGGAAAACGAAGCAGCACATGCCTGCATCTGGCAAAACATTTTAAATGATTTTGATGTGAGTTGGTAAGTGCTAAGTGGCAATAGGCACCTTTTCCTTCCTTTTAGGGAACTTCCACATGATCCAGGATGACTCACTTCCACTCTGGGGGTCTGAGAGAGCTAATGAGGCCAATGAACCTCAGACTCTTCCTCAGGTAGAGCAGGAGGTTTGTGATGGGCTTGGTGACTGTTAGATGATACACTCCTTCTGCAGCTTAAGCATGGGCTCGATGTCCTCAGTATCGTCCCAAATGCTCCTTCTCCACTTTGAAACATCATAAAGTCAAAGGTTGACAGAGGTTCTGGATTGGTACGGCTTGTAGTCCCAAATTTAATGCTGAACTTGGATACTGTCTGTGTGGAGTTTGCATCTTCGTCCTGGTGCTCTGATTTTGACATGTAGGTTGGTAAGTTTAGACTTTCGACTTTCTATATGCAGTGCGGAAACAGGCCCTTCAGCGCACCGAGTCGACGCTGACAAACGATCACCCTGTAAGCTAGCACTATCCTACACACTATGACAATTTTTCTGAAGCCAGTTAACCGACAAACCTTCACATCTTTGGAGAGTGGGAGGAAACTGGAGCAACCAAAGAAAACCCACGTGGTCACAGGGAGAATGTACAAAACTCCATACAGACAGCACCCATAGACAGGATCGAACCTGGGTCTCTGATGCTGTGAAGCAGCAGCTCTACCACTGCGCCACTGTGCTGTCCCAAAGCTAATTGGGCTTTTAAGTTTCCCCAAGTGTGTAGACGAGTAGTAGAATCTGAGGGAGAGTTGAATAAACTGTATGGATAGAAGACAGGGTTAATTTGGGATGAATGTAAAATGGGTGCACAATGGCTGGTACAAACTCAATGGGCCGAAGGTCTTATTTCTTTGAAGATAGACACAAAAAGCTGGAGTAACTCAGTGGGTCAGACAGCATCTCGAGAGAAAAGGAATAGGTGACGTTTTGGGTTGAGACCCTTCTAAAGTGCAGATACTGGTTTAAACTGAAGATAGACATGCTGTTTCTCCCTATGCCTCTTCGAATCAGTGGGAATGTTTGGTTTGTTCAAAAAAGCTTTGAACACATCTGTGAATCATTTTCTCTGTCCACCATATCTCTTCCCAAGGCTCAGCTTGGAACAGCATGTCCAGCATGAGACTCTGGTATCAGATGTTCAGGCAATGTGGTTTGCTTAATGTACCAGCTGAGTGTAAGGTTGGGGAGAGGGCACTAATGTGGGTTCACATCCTTCCAGTGAATTTGTAGGGGCAGCAATTTTTCGGAGAGTGTCCCGCCCAAATGATGAAACCAAAGGCTTTTTGTCTAGTTGAATAGGTCACGCACAGTGATGCTCCATGCATTGTTCTTGAGGTTGTCTTCCAGTGAAGAATATGTTCACTGTCCTTGGCTAAGAACGGAATCCATGGTAATTCAGGGAGCATCTCTTCAGTAACTGGGAGCAAGTGGTTGAGGAGAGCTTGGAAATTACTTAGTCATAGAGTCATGCAGTGTGGAAATAGGACCTTCGGATCAACATGCCCTCACTGCCCAACATGTCCCATCCACACTAGTCCCACCTGCCTGCGTTTGTTCCATATCCCTCTAAACCTGTCCTCGTGGTAAAGTAAGTAAGTAAGTAAGTACGTTTATTGGCCAAGTATTCACATACAAGGAATTTGCCTTGGTGCTCCACCCACAAGTAACAACATGACATACAGTGACAGTTACGAACACACTAAACATTAATAATAATAAAACATTAATGATAAAAAAAGCATTGAAGAAGCATGTGAACCAACAAAATATCAGATCAAAGGGAGGCTACAGATTTTTGGCTATTGAGTAGAGCAACTAATCGTGGATAAAAACTGTTTTTTATGTCTGGCTGTGGCAGCTTTCACAGTCCGGAGTCACCTTCCAGAGGGAAGTGATTCAAAGAGTTTGTGACCAGGGTGAGAGGGGTCAGAGATGATCTTGCCCGCTCGCTTCCTGGCCCTTGCAGTGTATAGTTCATCAATGGAGGGAAGGTTGCAGCCAATAACCTTCTCAGCTGGGTACACAAAAATGCTGGGGAAACTCAGCGGGTGCAGCAGCATCTATGGAGCGAAGGAAACAGGTAACGTTTCGGGCCGAAACCCTTCTTCAGACTGATAGGGGGTGGGGAGAAGAAAGGAAAAAAGGAAAAGGCGGAGGAGGAGCCCGAGGGCTGGGGGAGGGGAGGAGACAACCAGATGGCTGATGAAGGGGAGGGGACAGCCAGGGCTAGCAGAATTGGTAGAATTCAATGTTCAGGCCACCAGGATGTAGACTGCCCAAGCGGAATATGAGGTGCATTTCCTCCAATTTATGGTGTTGCTCGCTGTGGCCATGGAGGAGACCCAGGACAGAGAGGTCAGATACGGAATGGGAGGGGGAGTTGAAGTGCTGAGCCACCGGGAGTTCAGGTTGGTTATTGCGGTCCAATAACCAACCTGAACTCCCGGTGGCTCAGCACTTCAACTCCCCCTCCCATTCCGTATCTGACCTCTCTGTCCTGGGTCTCCTCCATGGCCACAGCGAGCAACACCGTAAATTGGAGGAAATGCACCTCATATTCCGCTTGGGCAGTCTACATCCTGGTGGCCTGAACATTGAATTCTCCCAATTCTGCTAGCCCTGGCTGTCCCCTCCCCTTCATCAGCCATCTGGTTGTCTCCTCCCCTCCCCCAGCCCTCGGGCTCCTCCTCCGCCTTTTCCTTTTTTCCTTTCTTCTCCCCACCCCTATCAGTCTGAAGAAGGGTTTCGGCCCGAAACATTACCTGTTTCCTTCGCTCCATAGATGCTGCTGCACCCGCTGAGTTTCCCCAGCATTTTTGTGTACCTTCGATTTTCCAGCATCTGCAGTTCCTTCTTTAACACTACAACCTTCTCAGCTGATCGGACGATTCGCTGCAGCCTCCAGGTGTCGTGCTTAGTGGCTGAGCCAAACCAGACCATGATGGAGAAGGTGAGGACAGACTCTACGATGGCCATGTAGAATTGGACCATCATTGCCTGTGGCAGATTGTGCTTCCTCAGCTGCCGTAGGAAGTACATCCTCTGTTGTGCCCTTTTGACTGTGGAGTCGATGGTAGCCCCCCACTTAAGGTCCTTGGAGATGATGGTTCCCAGGAACTTAAAAGACTCCACAGATGTGACCGTGGTATTGTTGATGGTGAGTGGGGTGAGGGAAGGGGGAGCTCTCATAAAGTCTACAATCAATTCCACTGTCTTAAGAGCATTGAGCTCTAGGTTGTTCCGATGGCACCAGGACGCCAGCTATGACACTTCCTGTCTGTAGGCAAATTCTTCCCCATCCTGGATCAGTCCAATCAGGGTTGTGTTGTCCGCAAACTTGAGAAGCTTGACAGAGGTGTCTGTGGAGGTGCAGTCGTTGGTGTAGAGAGAGTAAAGGAGAGGAGAGAGTACGCAGCCTTGCGGTGCTCCTATGCTGAGCGTTTCCGGGTCCGAGATGTGCTTTCCCAGCCTCACATGCTGCTATCTGTCTGTCAGGAAGTTGATGATCCACCGACAGAGTGGTTCAGGCAGAGTCAACTCGGAAAGTTTGGAGTGTAGTAACTCTGGGACAATGGTGTTGAATGCAGAGCTAAAATCAACAAACAGCTCACATAGGTCCCCTGGTGGTCTAGGTGTTGTAGGATGAAGTGCAGGCCCAGGTTGACTGCATCATCCACAGATCTATTGGCCCGATATGCAAACTGCAGAGGGTCCAGCAGGGAGAACGTGATATTTTTCAGCTTGGCCAGCACAAGCCTTTCAATTGTCTTCATGACTACAGAGGTCAGTGAGACAGGCCTGTAGTCATTAAGACAAGTAATCCTTGCCTTTTTGGGTACAGGGACAATAGTGGAGACTTTGAAGCAGGCAGGGACAGTCCATGTTTGCAGGGACTGGTTAAAAATGTCTGTATAGACCAGTGCCAGTTGTTTGGCACAGTGCTTGAGAGTAGAGGGGGAAACATTGTCAGGTCCTGGAGATTTCTGGCTTTTCTGTCTTTTGAAAAGCCTCTCCACCTTCTCTATTTTTATTGTTGATGAAGTGATGTTGTTCAGCAAGGAGGGTGTGGGTAATTGGGTGTGAGGTGGTGATTGGAGGGGGTGGTGTAGAAGGGCCCAGTCTTTGCAGACTGAGGTCAGGCTGTGAGTGGGTGTGAAGTGTTGGTTGGAGTGGGAAATGGTCCAATATTTTCATACTGGAGTCTTGCCTTAAGTAGGTGTGAAGTGGTGAATGGGAAGGAGAGGGTGCAGGGTCCATTCTTTGCAGACTGGGGTTTGGTTTTGTTGGTTGGGGAGAGGGTACCATCTGATTTTCAAACCTGCAGTAAAACTCATTCAGGTCGTTGGTCAGCTGACGATTGTCCAAAGAACGGGGGGCTTTCCTCTTGTAGCTGGTAATTTCTTGCAATTCCGTGGCTGACAAGAGAAGTTAGGGATAGAATAGAACTAAAAGAAAAGATATATAACACAGCAAGGAGTAGCCGGAGCCAGAAGATTGGGAAACTTTCATAGGACCACAGAAGGAAACAAAACGGGCAATACGGGCTGAAAAGATGAAGTACGAGGGGAAGCTGGCCAGGAATGTAAAGAAGGACAGTAAAAGCTTCTTTAGATATGTTAAGGGAAAAAGAATAACAAAGTAAAATGTGGGTCCCTTGAAGGCAGACACGGGTGAAATTATTATGGGGAACAAGGAAATGGCAGAAGAGTTGAACAGGTACTTCGGATCTGTCTTCACCAAGGAAGACACAAACAATCTCCCAGAAGTACTGGAGGACAGAGGATCTAAGGGGGCCGAGGAACTGAAAGAAATTTTCATTAGGTGAGAAATAGTATTGGGTAGGCTAATGGGACTGAAGGATGATAAATCCCCTGGGCCTGATGGTCTGCATCCCAGGGTCCTCAGGGAGGTGGCTCTAGAAATAGTGGACGGATTGGTGATCATTTTCCAATGTTCAATAGATTTAGGATCAGTTCCTGTGGATTGGAGGATAGCTCATTTTATCCCACTTTTCAAGAAAGGAGCGAGAGAGAAAACGGAGAATTACAGACCAGTTAGCCTGACTTCGGTGGTGGGAAAGATGCTGGACTCAATTATTAAAGAGGTAATGATGGAGCATTTGGATAGCAGTAAAATACAAGTCGGCATGGATTTATGAAAGGAAAATCATGCTTGACTAATCTGGAATTTTTTGAGGATGTGACAAGTAAAATGGATGAAGGGGAACCAGTGGATGTAGTGTATCTCGACTTTCAGAAAGCCTTTGATAAGGTCCCACACGGGAGACTGGTGAGTAAAATTAGAGCACATGGTATTGGGGATAGGGTGTTGACGTGGATAGAAAATTGGTTGGCAGACAGGAAGCAAAGAGTAGGAGTGAACGGGTCCATTTCAGAATGGCAGGCAGTGGCGAGTGGAGTGCCGCAAGGCTCGGTGTTGGGGCCGCAACTGTTTACCATATATATTAATGATTTGGAAGAGGGAATTAGGAGCAACACTAGCAAGTTTGCAGATGATTCAAAGCTGGGTGGCAGTGTGAACTGTGAAGAGGATGTTAGGAGGTTGCAGGGTGACCTGGACAGGTTGAGTGAGTGGGCAGATGCGTGGCAGATGCAGTATAATATAGATAAATGTGAGGTTATCCACTTTGGTGGCAAAAACAAGGGGGCAGATTATTATCTCAATGGGGTTAGGTTAGGTAAGGGGGAGGTACAGCGAGACCTGGGTGTCCTTGCACACCGGTCTCTGAAAGTTGGTGTGCAGGTACAGCAAGCAGAGAAGAAAGCTAATGTAATGTTGGCCTTCATAACAAGAGGATTTCAGTATAGGAGTAGAGAGATTCTTCTGCAGTTGTATAGGGATCTGGTAAGCCCACATCTGGAGTATTGGATACAGTTTTGATCTCCTAAGTTGAGGAAGGACATCCTTGTGATTGAGGCAGTGCAGCGTAGGTTCACGAGATTGATCCCTGGGATGGCGGGACTGCCATATGAGGAAAGATTGAAAAGACTAGGCTTGTATTCACTAAAGTTTAGAAGGATTAGGGGGAATCTTATAGAAACATATAAAATTATAAAAGGACTGGACAAGCTAGATGCAGGAAAAATGTTCCCAATGTTGGGCGAGTCCAGAACCAGGGGTCACAGTCTTATAATAAAGGGAAGGCCATTTAAGACTGAGGTGAGAAAAAACGTTTTCACCCAGAGAGTGGTAAATTTGTGGAATTCCCTGCCACAGAGGGCAGTGGAGGCCAAATCACTGGATGGATTTAAGAGAGAGTTAGATAGAGCTCTGGGGGCTAATGGAATCAAGGGATATGGGGAGAAGGCAGGCACAGGTTATTGATTGGGGACGATCAGCCATGATCACAATGAATGGCGGTGCTGGCTCGAAGGGCCGAATGGCCTCCTCCTGCACCTATTTTCTATGTTTTCTATGCTTCTATGTTTCTAAGCCCTTCCAAACTGAAGAGTCACTAGCTGAGAACCCTTCTGTGGTAACCACACCTGACCTGTTTTCATTCTGCAAGATACAATAATTGTGACATTTGTGAAGTCCCCTAGTACATGCTCCTCTTTCCAAATGCCGACACTGAGATTATAGATTAGGGACTGAAGCTATTAATCGGCAAGTTTTAGGATTTCAGCAGTGATACCATCTGCGTCCTTGTTATTTCTCAATGGGATATGGCCTTCACAGCTTCTTGCCAAAATAGCTTGCCATGGTTTGGAGGCCAGGACATGCACATCAAAGATAGAGCTGCTGTCTTCAAAGTATCCGTTCAACTATTATGCATGGGCGGCACAGCGCCTCATAGTGCCTGAGACCCGGGTTCGATTGCTGGTCGGCGTAGACTTGGTTTCCACGCTGTATCTCTAAAGTCTGAAGTTTAATGTCTCCCAACCAATCAGTCCAATAAAATATGTTCAATTGCACCAAGCCAAGTATATCCCTTAGGATTAGGGTTAAGATTAGGTTTAGGTTTATTACTGTCCTGTTTACTGAGGTATAGTGCAAAGCTCTGCTTCGCATGCTATTCATACAAAATCAGATAATACTATGCATAAATACAAGCAAGTCAAACTCTAGTACAGTAGATAGAGCGAAAGTGAAGACAAGACATGTAGAATATAGTTCTCAGCATTATAATACACCAGTTCCATAGACAAAGTTCAATGTCCACAAGGAAGTAGAGGTGAATCAGACAGTACCTTACCTTATGGTAGGACCATTGAGAAGCCTGATAACAGAGGGGACGAAGCTGTTCCTGAGTCTGGTGATGCACACTTTCAAGTTTCTGTATCTTCTGCCCAATGCGAGTGGGAAGAAGAAGGAATGACTGGGTTAGGACAAGTCTTTGATTAAGTTGGCTGCTTTTCTAAGGCATTGTGAAGTGTAGATAGAGTTAATGGCGGGAGCCTGGTCTGTGTGATGGATTGGGCGACATTCACATCTCTCTGCAATTTTTTGCAGTCGCAAACCTACCAAACACATTGAAATCAGACCTACACCGTGCTGCAGGTTGTCTCATCAAACCCTGCAGAATTAAAGCAAGAATCCATGTCTTACATGCTTCAGATCTCTTGCAAACAAGCCCTCTGTGATATTTACCTTCCTACAGTAATTGCTACTTCACCGGCATGTTTATTCACTGCTTTTCAGGAACCTACAGACTAAGACAATTCTATTACAATTACAATTCTACAATTCTAACGTGCCACCATTATAAAATAAAAAATCTGCTTTTTCTTTTTTTCCACAAAAGTAAATGAGGCATTATTTGCATTATACACCACATTACCCATGTGTTTAATCTGTTTATCTGCCTGTATGTAATCTTAATATTCTCTTCATATTGCACTTTAAACAAAATGCACAATACAGATCTGTGTGCCACCTCACTTCAACTTTATTGTGGAGAGAAGGATCGCGCCTATGTTAAAAGGCAAACAATCCTCTCTCTCCATTACTAACCAATCTACCTGTTGACATGAATTGTCCAGCCAGTGAATTACATTTTAATATTCACTGCCCAATAATAGTACAAGAAATTGGGGCGCGCCAGTCCACCGATTTCTTTGGGTTTACATAAATGTTGTCTATGAATTCTGTGTGATTTATAATCCCAAATAAAATTTGTAATCTGGGAATCAAGTTTATTGATTGAAATAAATAGAGAATTTGTGGTAGGAAAATCATTCTTATGGCATTTATTCTGCCTATTAGAGACATTGGAAGTGTTTTCCAAAATTGAATAAGAGCGTTTAATTTAGTAGTTAAGGGCAGGAGGTTTGCATTAAATAAAGAATTATATTTTCTGGTTACTTGGATACCCAGATATTTAAATTTTTCTGTAGCAATTCTAAAAGGAAATTTTAAAAGGTGTGTCGACTCTTGGGGTTTTATCGCCATGATTTCACTTTTATTCCAGTTTATTCTATATCCTGAGAAAGAACCAAATTCCTCTATTAGATTTAATATATTTGGTATACTAACTTGAGATTTTCTAATGTATAATAATACATCATCTGCATATAATGATATTTTATTATTGGAATGTTTAGTATTATAGCCGTGAATATTCGGATGTATTCTTATACTTTCCGCTAAGGGCTCTATCGCAAGGGCAAATAGCAGGGGTGATAATGCACAACCCTGTCTATTGCCCCTGGATAAGTGAAATTTCAGAGAAAGTATGTGGTTGCTCAATATTCTAGCAGTCGGCCTGTCATATAATAATTTTATCTATGAAATAAAATTCTCTCCCATCTGAAATGTTTGCAATACTGTGAAGAGGTATTCCCATTCTACTTGGTCGAATGCTTTTTCCGCATCTAATGAAATAATTGATGTCTTCTTCAATTTTGTATGAACACATTATATTAAAAAGACGTCTCAAATTATTAAATGAATGTCTCTTAGGTATGAACCCCGTTTGATCCGCATGTATTAATTTACTAACGTATTTACTTAATCTTCTTGCCAGAGTTTTCGCTAATATTTTCTGCTCTGTATTTAATAATGCAATTGCTCTATATGAACCGGGATCTTCTAGATCTTTATCTTTTTTGGGTATAAGTGTAATAGTTGATTCCGCTAGTGTTTCTGGTAGTGTCTGTTCTTTAAATGCATATGTATAAAGCTTGTGTAAACGTGGTGAAATTACCTCGTGAAATCTTTTATATAATTCATTACTAAACCCATCTGGTCCTGGTGTTTTACCATTCTTCAGTGAGTTTATTGTCTCTTCTATTTCTTTGTTTGTAACCTGTGTTCCTATTATCCGTATTTTGCCAGACCAACAGAGGTAACGCCTTGGGGAGAGCTGAGATATTGGCCTGCAAAGTTGGCAGTGTAAGTCGGCTATGGGACCAGATCTGCTGGCTCCAGCCAGGTCGGAATTCCAGAGCCCCACTCACAGGTGGTAAATTCGACCCACCGATCATCACAGAAGTCCCGATGAGCCTGAGATCGGCCGCCTCTCCCGGCCTAAGCGCCACATTTTCGGGGAGAATTCCAGGAGGGTTTTCAAGTGCGCTCTCATAGTTCTATCCAGATTAAAGGAGGTGTCCGCACCACTAGTTGCCGGGGAATCAGTAGTAGACCTGTACAACATCTAGTTGCCTCTATTCATTAAATGAAACTATTGTAATAAGTTCATAAGTTATAGGAGCAGAATTAGGCCATTCGACACATCAAGTCTACTCCGCCATTCAATCATGGCTGATCTATCATTCCCTCTCAACCCCATTCTCCTGCTTTCTCCCCAAAACCCCTGACCCCATACTAATCAAGAATCTATCAATCTCCACCTTAAAACCATCCGGACGAGGGAGTTTCGATCACCCCGACGCGAGGGCTTTGGATCGCCAGCTGCGGGAGCTTTGATGGCCCCGACTGTGGATGGTTCGACAGCTGGATAATAAAGAGGAAGAAGATTGCACCTTATTACCTTCCATCACAGTGAGGAATGCGGGGAACCGCTGTGGTGGATGTTTATGTTAAATTTTATTTTATGTGGCCGTGTGTCTTGTTGCTTTCCACTTACTATGGCTGTATGGTAACTCCAATTTCACTGTACCTTAATTGGTACATGTGACAATAAACTGACCTTGAAATCTTGAAACCTTGAAAAATTTGCATTGACGGCTTCCACAGCCTTCTGTGGGAATGAATTCCACAAATTCACCACCCTCCGATAAAAAAAGTCAATCCTCATCTCCATTCTGAAGGTACGTCCTTTTGTTCTAAGGCTTTGGCCTCTGGTCATAGACTTTACCACTTGTGGAAACATCCTCTCCACATTCACTCTATCCAGGCCTTTCACTATTTGGTAAGTTTCAATGTGTTCCTCCTCTTGCCTCTTTCTTACTCTTTATATATCTGAAGAAACGTTGTTATCTTTTATCTTATCGGATAGCTTATTTTCATATTTCATCAGTTCCCCCCATATTGCCTTTTCAGTTATCTTCTGTTGTTTTTTAATAGCTTCCCAATCCTCCAGCTTCCCACTAATCTTTGCCTTATTCTCCCCCTTGAACCTTTCTTCCTCTTTGGAACGTAAAGTTCCTGCGTCTTCTGAATTATTGTCAGAAATTCCTGGCATGGCTGTTCCAACATCCTTCCTGCTAAGGTCCATTTGCAATCAACTTTAGCCAGCTCCTCCCTCATGCCTCTGCAATCACCTTTCTCAGCTGTAACACCGACACATCTGATGTCATCTTCTCTCTCTCAAATTGCAGGTTGAAATTTATCATATTACTAGATCAAGTGCAGACCCGTTGGGCCTGCTCCCCAACGCAAGATTCCACCACTCACCCGTTCCCCCAACGCAACCCGTTCCCCAACGCAATATTGCACCACTCACACATATTCCCCAACTGCGCAGGCACGGCTCATTTTTCCTCATCCCCCAGCACTTCCTCCTCCTCCTCTTCACCCTCCCTCTTCAATCCCAAGCGAGGGAGGGCGGTAGAGAGGGAGGGGTGGTAGAGAGGGAGGGGTGGTAGAGAGGGAGGGGGAAGAGAGAGAGGGGGGTAGAGAGGGAGGGGGATGGGTAGAGAGAGAGAGGGAAGGGGGTAGAGAGTGAGGGGGAGGGGGTAGAGAGGGAGAAGGAGGGGAGAAGAGAGGGAGGGTAGAGGGAGGGGGAGCAGGAGGGGGTGGAGAGGGAGAGGGGCAGAGAGGGAGGGGGATAGAGAGAGGGAAGGGTAGAGGGAGAGGGAGGGGGTAAAGTTGGGAGGCGGGAGGGTAGAGAGGGAGAGGGCGAGGGAAATTCCTGCCATTGCTGTTCCACCATCCTTCCTGCTAGAGTCAATTTGCAATCAATTTTAGCCAGCTCCTCCCTCATGCCCCTGTAATTACCTTTCTCAGCTGTAACACTGACACGTCTGATGTCATCTCCTCTCTCTCAAATTGCAGGTTGAATTTTACCATATTACTAGACCAAGTGCAGACCCGTTAGGTAGAGGGGGTAGAGGGGGAGGAGGACGGGGATAGAGAGGGAGAGGGGCAGAGAGGGAGGGGGTAGAGAGAGGGAGGGGGTAGAGGGAGAGGGAGGGGGTAGAGTTGGGGGAGGGAGGGTAGAGAGGGAGAGGGCGAGGGAGGGGGGTTGAGAGGGAGGGGTAGATAGGGTGGTAGTGAGGGTATGTAGGGATGGGGCATCTCCCTCCTCCACCCTTCCCCATCTCTCTATCTCTCTCCTCCAAACCCCCCTCCCACCATCTCCCTCTACCACCCCACTCCCCACCCCATCTCCCTCCTCATTTCCCTCATCCTCTTCCCTCACTCCCATTCCCTGCCCCAGGACCTACCCTAGTCATAGAGCAGTGCCAGGGCCTGGTACTCGGCCTGGTTCTCATACTCGGCCGGTCCCTGGACCCAGGCTTGTCCTTGGTTCCAGCGGCGGTTTTTTTTTACGCCCCGGGCTCGGCTCTCACTCCAGCTCGAGCACCAGGCTCGGCTCCAGCCAGGGACGGCGGCACCACCCTCGCCAACAGGTGTCGTATGTCCGGCGAAGGGCACCAGCAGCGGCCATCACGCAAGTGCGCTGGTGTGCCCCTCCCTCCCAAAGTGTCCCATCCTGCCTTGCGTCCATTGTGACGTCATTCGGGGTTTTTTCCGAAATGGGTGAGTTTTTATTAAACTTTAAATGATTAAAAAGTGCGGAAATACAGGTGGGAATGCGACGGAAAGATGTTTATCGCCTCGACGGGAAAAATGTGAGTAGAATGTGCGAAAATGGGAAGGCTGTGGCCTAGCATTTGGAAGAAAATAGGAACATAGAAATTGGCACACACACATACGCACAGGCAGCCACAAACAAGACAAAGAGTTTTAGTAATTGTACTAGACTAAATGGGACCCAACGTCTCTGTCACACGGGGGGCCTGGTCCCCTAACGCACCCCGTTCCCCAGGATCTTTCCCCTCTATGCCTCCCCTCCCCAAACCCTCCCTCACCTCTCCCTCCGTCTCCTTTCCCCTACCCTCAGTCGCTCCCTCCCTCCATCCATAAAAAGCAGCATCTGCAGTTCCTTCCTCCACAGGTCATTCATTGTTAGCTGTGGTTTAGATCCCGTTGACTTGACGATTGGCCCAGTTCGCATCGTGTGTGTGTGAAGGGCCTGTCCCACTAACGCGACTTTACAGCAACGGCGGCGGCAGAGGAAACGGAAATGGGGGGGGCGGGTAGACGGGGGGGTACTGCAGGATGGTCAAACGAATGATCTTTCAAACATTTTATAACAAACCCATTGCCAGACCAGGGGTATTTGCCAACTCTATTATTTAATTCTGTTTATAGTTTCCTCCCGGATGAGAGGGGTTACTATTGTCATTTTGTTCATTAAAAAGCATCAGCATGTCTAAATCTATGTCATATCTGATAGCATTATTAATGTTCACTCATCCTTGGTCAATTGATACAGTGAGTGATGCATGAAATCACAGAGCTTCAAAATCTTCACGTAGTCACTCACGTGACTCCGAAGTAAAATAGTAAGATTAAACAAGAACTTACCAGTTTGAAGTTTGATCTTTATTTTATGAGGAGTTACGTTGAGGGATTACGTGCCCTCCGCTCCCAACCCTCTCTCATAAAGATCAGCTGGTAGTTCTAGTTTCTCGAATCTTACTATATTCAGTTCATTAACTGTTATCTGTGATTTCACACCGCTGCCTTGAAGATTAACGCGCATGCAGGCTGACGGCCTTCTACTCACGTAATTCCTCAACATAACTCCTCATAAAATAAAGATCAAACTTCAAACTGGTAAGTTCTCGTTTAATCTTACTATTTTGAGGGGCTTTTATATAGGCACATGGATATAGAAACATAGAAATTAGGTGCAGGAGTAGGCCATTCGGCCCTTCGAGCCTGCACCGCCATTCAATATGATCATGGCTGATCATCCAACTCAGTATCCTGTACCTGCCTTCTCTCCATACCCTCTGATCCCTTTAGCCACAAGGGCCACATCTAGCTCCCTCTTAAATATAGCCAATGAACTGGCCTCGACTACCCTCTGTGGCAGAGAGTTCCAGAGATTCACCACTCTCTGTGTGAAAAAAGTTCTTCTCATCTCGGTTTTAAAGGATTTCCCCCTTATCCTTAAGCTGTGACCCCTTGTCCTGGACTTCCCCAACATCGGGAGCAATCTTCCTGCATCTAGCCTGTCCAACCCCTTAAGAATTTTGTAAGTTTCTATAAGATATGCCAGGAATGGAGGGATATGGATCATGTGCATGCATCTGTACACTGTAGGCAGCTCGATTTTAATAATGTGTAGTCTTTCGACAGACTGTTTAGCACGTGAAAAATAGTTTTTCACTATACCTCAATATATATGACAATAAACTAAACTAAACTAAACAGAGATTAGTTTAACTTGGCATCATGTTCAGAATGGACATTGTGGACTGAAGGGCCCGATATCTCCTGTACTGTTCAACGTTCGAAGGATAAACCTGTTTTAGGTTCCAGGGATGTTTAAGAAAGAACTGCAGTTGCTGGAAAAATCGAAGGTAGACAAGAATGCTGGTGAAACTCAGCGGGTGAGGCAGCATCTATGGAACGAAGGAATATGTGATGTTTCGAGTCGAGACCCTTCTTCAGACTGATGTGGGGGTGGGGGGGGGCGGGAAGAAGAAAGGAAGAGGCGGAGACAGTGGGCTGTGGGAGAGCTGGGAAGGGGAGGGGAAGGAGGGAGAAAGCAAGGACTACCTGAAATTGGAGAAGTCAATGTTCATACCGATGGGGTGTAAACTGCCCAAGCGAAATATGAGGTGCTGCTCCTCTAGTTTGCGGTGGGGCTCACTCTGGCCATGGAGGAGGCCCAGGACAGAAAGGTCAGATACAGAATTGGAGGGGGAGTTGAAGTGCTGAGCCACCGGGAGATCGGGTTGGTTAATGCGAACTGTGCGGAGGTGTTGGGCGAAGCGATTGCCAAGCCTGCACTTGGTCTCACCGATGCAGAGCAATTGACACCTAGAGCAGCAGATGCAATAGATGAGGTTGGAGGAGGTGCAGGTGAACCTCTGCCTCACCTGGAAAGACTGCTTGGGTCCTTGAATGGAGTCGAGTGACAAGTGTAGCATTTCCTGCGATTGCAAGGGAATGGATGAATTGACCAGGGAGTTACGGAGGGAGCGGTCTCCGCGGAAAGCCGAAAGGGGAGGAGATGGGAAGATGTGGCCAGTGGTGGGATCCCGTTGGAGGTGGCGAAAATGTCAGAGGATTATCTGTTGTATGTGACGGCTGGTAGGGTGGAAGGTGAGGACAAGGGGGACTCTGTCCTTGTTATGAGTGGGGGAATGGGGAGTGAGAGCAGAGCTATGGGATATAGAAGAGACCATGGTGAGAGCCTCATCTATTGTCAAAGAGGGGATTCCCCATTCCCTAATGAATGGGGACATCTCGGATGCCCTGGTTTGGAACACCTCATCCTGGGTGCAGATGCGGCGCAGACGGCGGAATTGGGAGTAGGGAGTTTCTTCTTCCCGCCCCCCCACCTCCCCCCACCCCCCCCCCCCCCCACCACATCAGTCTGAAGAAGGGTCTCGACCCGAAACGTCACCTATTCCTTCGTTCCATAGATGCTGCCTCGCCCGCTGAGTTTCTCCAGCATTTTTGTCTACCTTAGGTTCCAGGGATGGTGGGTTTGTTGTTTGAGGAGAAATTGAACAGACTTCAGGGTTTAATAGAAAGAGGAGATGTCATTGAAGTTTACCGAGCTGGAAGAGCTGGGTGCAGGGATGACTCCCTGACTGAGGTGACTGAATGATTATGGGATGCTCTGGTCAGACCAGAGCAAGCTCCATCTGCAAAACTCCTCCAGCAAACCTTGACAGAAGCCCCAAATCCAGCTTTGGTGACTGTCGAAGCATATCAATCTTTCTGGGTGTCTCTTAGAAATGAAATAAAGTAACGACTAAACTATTTTAAAAACTAAAATTAAGGTCAGCTGAAGACGTTTAAAAATGCTTCTAAATAATGAAGAACATTAAAGTAAAGACAATTAATTTTAATGATTGTAACTTTCTCTGTTCTCCTCTTTCTTCCCATTAGCCTCACATTCTCCTTAAAGAAATCCTAAATTAACACAAGGTCCAGGAGCAGATTCTGCTGAGGAGTTTCAATTGACTGCTGATCCACAGTTAGGGGATGCACAGTATCCACAGGCCTCAAGCGATAGGTTTGAGATTGATTGAATTTGATTGGATACAGCATGGAAAAAGCCCCTTTGGCTCACCGAGTCCATGCTGACCATCGATTACCCATTCACATCAGGTCTATGTTATCCCAATTTCGCATCCGTTCGCTACCCACCAGGGGTAATTTTATAGAAACCATTTAACCTTGACAGATTCTTGATTAGTAAGGGTAACAGGGGCTATGAGGAAGGCAGGAGAATGGGGTTGTGAGGGAATGATACATCATCCATGATTCAATGGTGGAGTAGACTTGATAGACCAAATGGCCTAATTCTGCTCCTAGAAATTATGAACTTATGATGGGATTCATTTGAGATGTGGAAGGAAACTGGAGCACCCGGAGAAAACCCACACGGTCATGGGGATGCCATACAAACCCCACGCAGTCAGCACCCGAGGTCAGGATTGAACCTCAGTCTATAGCACGATGTGGCAGCAGGTCTTCCAACTGCACATCGTGCTGAGAGTTCAGCTTTTCCATATAAACGCTGAAACTCACTCCCTCATCTGCCGAGAAACATTTATACTTCCTTGTTAAATCGCAGGCAAATCTATTAGAACTACCCCAGAGGTTTGTGTTCAATGTAGGAATGCGGTGAAGCACATTTATGTTACTTTGTCTCACTCCTGCGCATTCTGTTTTAACATCCATTATAATAAAATTGTAACACAGATTCCTTTAAATGAGCCACTGGCATGTGATGTTAATATTTTATTCATTATATTATAGGCAAAGCTAACATAAGTTATTTACTGAAAATTGAATATGAAATTGTTGCGTGATAGAAGATGCAATTTTCCAGAACTGTGATTTCCTCGGATAGGGGGAACGCGCTAACTGCATTGAGTTGACACCTTAATTGAACCCGAGAGGACCATTTTCCACAGGCTGGTCAGTTGGAGATTCATCGCCATGTGTTCAGACCTTCTCCTAATCTTCCTGCTATCAGTGAATAAATGTCACTGCAATGCACAAATGTCCATCGAGTAGACCTTATTACAAAACAGATTTTCCAGTTTCTCAGATGGTAAGAAGGGCTTGGTGCTATTGCCACCTACCTGTCAACCCGCTTACTTGAAGGACAGAGATGTCGGCCAACATTATTTATCACGGTGGCGCAGCGGTAGAGTTGCTGCCTTACAGCGGCAGATACCTGGGTTCAATCCTAACTGTGGGTGCTGACTGTACGGCTATACGTTCTCCCTGTGACTGCGTGGGTTTTCTCCGGTAGCTCCGGTTTCCTCCCGCATTCCAAAGACGTACAGGTTTGAAAGTTAATTGGCTTCGGTAAAAATTGTAAATTGTTCCTAATGTGCAGGAGAGTGCTAGTATACGGGGTGATCGCTGGTCGGCGTGGACTCAGTGGGCTGAAAGGCTTGTTTCCACTGTCCTCTACAGGTTTCCAGGTTATTTGGCCTCTGTAAATTGTCCCTAGCAGGATAAAACTAGTGTGGGGGTGATCGCTGGTTGGTGCAGACTCGGTGGGCGGAAGGGCCGGAAATCTCCAGGACCGGACAATGTTCCCCCTTCTACCCCCAAGCTCTGTGCCAAACAACTGGCACCGGTCTACACAGACATTTTCAACCAGTCCCTGCAAACATGTACTGTCCCTGCCTGCTTCAAAGTCTCCACTATTGTCCCAGTACCCAAGAAGGCAAGGATTACTTTACTTAATGACTACAGGCCTGTTGCACTGACCTCTGTAGTCATGAAAACCCTTGAAAGACTTGTGCTGGCCAAGCTGAAAAATATCACAAACCCCCTGCTGGAACCTCTGCAGTTTGCATATCGGGCCAATAGATCTGTGGATGATGCAGTCAACCTGGGCCTGCACTTCATCCTCCAGCACCAGGGGACCTATGCAAAGATGTCGTTTGTTGATTTTAGCTCTGCATTCGACACCATTGTGCCAGAGCTACTACACTCCAAACTTTCAGAGTTGACTGTGCCTGAACCCCTCTGTCGGTGGATCGCCAGCTTCCTGACAGACAGGAATCAGCATGTGAGGCTGGGAAAGCACATCTCAGACATGCAAACCCTCAGCATAGGAGCACCGCAAGGCTGCGTACTCTCCCCTCTCCTCTACTCTCTCTATTCCAATGACTCTACCTCCACTGACTCCTCTGTCAAGCTTTTCAAGTTTGTGGATGACACAACCCTGATTGGACTGATCCAGGATGGGGAGGAATCTGCCTACAGACAGGAAGTGACACAGCTGGCGTCCTGGTGCCATCGCAACAATCTGGAGCTCAATGCTCTTAAGACCGTGGAATTGATAGTAGACTTTAGGAAAACTCCCCCTCGGACTTCTGGTGGCGCCATGATACACTGAACAGGCGCAGCATTTAGCTCCGCTCCCGAAATTTGCGATATTTCGCGTAAATAACCGGTTTGGAAGACGGGACAGATTTTTAAAAAACTTACCAGAGCTGCTTGACATCGCGCTGATGACATCATCAGAAATCGCCGCAAAAATAACGGTGGTTTATGATACTTTTAAATGAAAAAAGTGATTCCTGGCCACAGCCCGCAAAGATCTGTTACAAAACATCTTTGGAAAAATCAGCCAACATCTGAAGAATTAACTTCTGAATTAGCCTCTGAAATGGCTACAAGGGCAAAGGCTGAAATGGTTACAAAGGACAAAGAGCTGGAGGATATAAACAACTCGGTAAGAGACTTAAGAAATGAGATTGTGGCTGGGAATAAATGATGGAGAGCATGATGGAGAGCATGAACATTGGGAATCAAAAAGTTATTGATTCAATTGGTAATTTAAATAAACGAATTGATGATGTGCAAGGTGAATTAACTGTGAAAATTGATCGAGTGGAAGAAGACTGCACGAAGAAGTTTGATTCTGTTCTCCAAACTGTTACATCATATCAGACTGCTATGAAAGATATGGAAACATCTATGCTACAAATGTCTGAAGATATGCAGAGAATGAAGAATGATCAGGAGCGTGTCGTGGGGCAGTTGGCTAAAATGTCTGATAAATGCCTTGATTTGGAAGCACTTTCAAGACGGCAGAATTTAAGAATGGTTGGAGTGACAGAGGGAAAGGAGGGGAGTGAGCCTCGTGAGTTTGCTGCCAACTTACTTAAACAAATACTCGACCTGTCCGTCGAACCAAAAATAGAAGTGGCACATCGGGTGCAAAGAGCAAAATCAAGAGCACAATCAAAGTCAGGAGTCTCCCCACGACAGATCATTGTGAAATTTCGTGACATTTCAGCTTTGGAAGATGTTATGAAAAAAATCCAATACGGAAAGAATATGATGTTTGAGAATGATACCATTAAACTATTCAGAGATTATCCTTATGAAATCGCCAAAAAACGAGAATTGTTTTCAAAGACACGACAGATCCTGAAAGGAAATCAAAAGGTCAGATATGGTGTGATGTATCCAGCTAAAATGAGAACTACCTATAATGGTATCGAACATGCGTTTACCGACCCAGAGGAAGCATACAAACATGCTCAAGACATCTTAAAAGAGATAGCTGGCTAAGTTAATCATCACGTCTGCCAGGACAAGGCTTTTTATTCCACAGATATCGGCAGAGGGGAAGCTGAGAAAGATGACTTTTTAAAAGACTAAGATGGCGGAGCTTCTCCATGTCCTGGTGTCTAGACATTTTATCTTCTAAGGAATGTTAATTCAAGGATATTATTTGTTCCACCTCGAATGAAAGATAGAATAACAAGGGCTCGGCTGAATGGAGAACGTAATACAAACGGACTTGAAAATAAACTTTTTGAATTAAAGTCTTTCAAAATTTTAACCCTATACTAACACAGAAACTACTGAATTAACATAGTAATAGTAATTGAATCTAATGTGAACTGTTAAAAGGGTAGAATGTAATAATGTATTATAATGATTGACCCCCCCCCCCGGGGAGGGGAAAGGGGGGCTAAATATAAGGAAATAGATTAATAACACACTAAAAAAAACTAATTTAGATAATAAACTAGGCTTCAGTTCCAGTTATGCTTGGGAGGAGATGAGGAGATTCAGGCCCTTGGCAAACAGCCAGGAGTCTGACTCTGGTTAACCCCTTCCAACCAGCAGTTGATTATTACTGAATGGGAAGCAAATGTAAAAACTGTTAGCATAGGTAAATGGTAGATCATTTGAAGACTTAATTAGATAAGACTTAATTATATATATATATATATTGTAATTGTGATATTTATAATTCGGCTTTGAATAGGCCCCACCCTTTTGCAAGATTATTCAAGGGAGCGGAGCTAAATGTATATTAACAACGGAAGTCAACAATTTTGTAATTACCACCATTAGGTGGATAATTTGTTACAATGTCGTTATTTTTAGACACTGTAATATCACTTTTTACAGGTTTTTTTGTGTCACAATATTTCACACCTTTTCGTTTTTTTGTTCAAGGACAATTCTAAAAGGGATGTACCAACAGAATTTAATAGCGCAAATGCTCCCCCAACACCCAGAGACCTGAGGTATTGGTTGCACCATATGACTCAAAGGTATTAAAATAATTTAAAATGCAAGATGATAAACAAAAGAAACTTGGAGGAATCACATTTTGCAGTTGGAACTTAAGGGGTGCTAACGAACCTATTAAAAGGGGTACGATTTTCGCACAATTGAAGTCGCTCAATTCGGACATATTTTTCTTACAAGAAACACATCTGAAATTGCAAGCTCAGACTAGATTGAAGGCAAATTGGATAGGCCAAACATATCAATCTTCATATATCTCTAAATCTAGAGGTACGGCAATTATTATTCGTAAAGGTATACCATTTAAATCAAAGAATATCATAATAGATAAGGAAGGGAGATATCTCATAGTTACCAGAGAGATTCATGCTACTCCAATCACAATGGTAAATATTTATGCGCCTAATTTTGATAATCCCCAATTTTTTAATAAAATCCTGAATATAATCTCAGAATTTAATTATCAAAATGTGATAATTGGGGGAGACTTTAATTGTGTTTTAGATCCGTACCTGGATAAATCTACACAACAAAAGAGGGGTAACACAAAATCTAAAACTAGTGAACTCCTAAATACATACATAAAAAACACAAATATAACAGATGTTTGGAGGATCGCTAACCCTGCTGGAAGGGAATACTCGTTTTATTCAGCGGTACACAAAACCTATTCACGTATTGATTATTTTTTAGTGGACACAAAATTAATTCCCTATACAATGAACCCAAAAAATCACAACAGCATTATTTCTGACCACTCCCCGTTAATTTTTTTTTTTAACTTGAAGGAATGCCTAATAAAAATCGTTTTGGAGGTTTAATCCTCAAATTTAAAATGATCCACAAGGTAGTATATATTTAAAACAACAGATGGAACTTTTTTTTGAGACCAACGACACTCCAGATATTTCACCCACTTTACATGGGAATCTTTTAAAGCATTTATCAGAGGATCTATAATTTCATATCAAGCTTTTCTAAATAAAAATAATAAGAATGAACAAAGGCAGTTAGAAGAACGAATTAGACAATTGGATCTAGATAACGCTAAAGAGCCAACTATAGATAAACATAATAAAATAACAATATTGAAATTTAAATAAAATAAAATATTATCAGCAAAAGTTATAAGATTATTTCAAATTACAAAACAGGAAAATTTTGAATTTGGTGATAAACCGCATAAACTTTTAGCACGTCAATTGAAAAAACGGGAAAAAGATCATACGATTTTAAAGATTAAATCAGATAAAGGTGAATTGTTAACACTCCCTAATGATATTAATAAAAGATTTGCTCAATTTTATCAAAATTTATATACATCTAAAACGTCAGCAGATAGTACTAAAGTTATAGAGTTCTTGGATAACTGTAATCTCCCAAAACTTAACCTGATCGAACAAGAGGAATTAGGAGCGCAAATCTCAATTAAGGAAATAGAAGAAACAATAAACTCACTAAAGAATGGAAAAACACCTGGACCAGATGGATTTAGTAATGAATTTTATAAAAGATTTTATGAGATTATTACACCACGTTTACATAAAATGTATACATGTGCTTTCAAAGAACAAACATTACCAGAAACATTAGCGGAATCAACGATTACACTTATACCTAAAAAAGATAAAGATTTAGAAGACCCTGGTTCATACAGAGCCATTGCGCTGTTAAATACAGAACAAAAAATACTAGCGAAAACATTAGCTAGAAGATTAAGTAAATATGTTAGTAAATTAATAAATGCGGATCAAACGGGGTTTATACCCAAGAGATACTCATGCAATAATCTGAGACGTCTGTTTAATATAAAGCATTCATATAAAACAGAAGAACAAGACTTATCAATTATTTCATTGGACGCAGAAAAAGCATTCGATCAAGTGGAATGGGACTACCTCGTTAAAGTATTGCAAAAATTTCAAATAGGAGAGAATTTTATCTCATGGGTAAAACTATTATATGACAGGCCCACTGCTAGAATATTAACTAATAATATGTTGTCCCCGAAATTTCAATTATCAAGGGGCAATAGACAGAGATGTTCACTATCACCTCTGCTAAGTAGAACGCATCCGAATATCCATGGTTATAATACAAAATACTCAAATAATAAAATATCATTATATGCAAATGATGTACTATTATACATCACAAAATCACAAATCAGTATACCAAATATATTAAATCAAATAGAGGAATTTGGATCCTTTTCAGGATATAGAATAAATTGGAATAAAAGTGAAATTATGACGATAAAACCCAACACGAAATTATGACGATAAAACATCAACACACCTGTTAAAATTCCCTTTTAAAATTGCTTCAGAAAAATTTAAATATTTGGGAATTGAAATTACTAGAAAATATAAATCATTATTTAATACAAACTATATGCCCCTACTTAATAAATTAAACGCCCTGATTAAATTTTGGAAAACTCTTCCGATGTCTTTAATAGGCCGAATAAATGCTATAAAAATTATCTTTCTACCACAAATTTTATATCTATTCCAATCAATACCAATATACTTACCAAAAAAGTTTTTTTTTAAACTGGATTCCGATATCACAAATTTTATATGGGACTATAAATCCCATAGAATTCAAAGAAGACATTTGTGCAAACCTAAAGAATTTCGTGGATTAACACTCCCTAATTTTTTGTATTATTATTGGGCAGCAAATGTCAAAAATGTGATTCACCTGTTGGACAACTCTGCCCAGCAGGTGGATTGGATAGTAATGGAGAGAGAGGATTGCTCCCCTTTTAATATAGGAGCGATCCTTCTCTCACCAATAAAATTGAATAATACAATATACAGTAAAAATCCAATTATTCATAGTACAATTAGAATTTGGAAACAAATAAAATTAACCTTAAAATTAAGATAGACAGGAAAGAAAGGGAGGAGGGGTGGCCCTTTTAATAAGGGAGGGAATAACGGCAATAGAGAGGAAGGATATTGCGTTGAAGGATCAGGATAGTGAAACAGCTTGGGTACAGATAGAGAATAACAAGGGGAAAAAAACACTAGTGGGTGTAATTTATAGACCTCCAAATAGCTGTGATGCTGTTAGTCAGAACATAAATCTGCAAATAGTTGACGCATGTAAAAAGGGAACTGCTGTAATCATGGGGGACTTCAATTTTCATATTAATTGGGCAAACCAAACTGGGCAGGGTAGACTAGAGGAAGAGTTTATAGAATGTATTAGAGACGGGTTCCTAGAACAGTATGTCACAGAACCGACAAGGAGGGAGGCAATCTTGGATCTGGTCCTGTGTAATGAAGCAGGATTAATTAAAAATGTCATAGTTAGGGACTCGTTGGGAACAAGTGACCACAATATGGTCGAATTCCATATTCAAATAGAAGGAGAGCAGGTTGAAACTCAGGCTAGGGTACTTAGTCTAAATAAAGGGGATTATGAAGGTATGAGGACTGAGCTGATCAAAGTTGACTGGGATAGCAGACTCAAGAATAAGACGGTACATGAGCAGTGGTGTACGTTTAAGGATCTACTGTATAACCTTCAAGAAAAATTTATTCCTATGAAGAAAAAAAGGGGTAAGGGAAAGAACAGTCAGCCATGGCTCAGTAAAACTATAAAGGATAGTATTCGGCTGAAGGCAAGGGCATATAAGGTAGCTAGAGATAGTGGGAGGGTAGAGGATTGGGAAGCATTTAAAGGTCAGCAAAAAATAACTAAGAGATTAATTAAGACGGGGAAAATAGACTATGAAAGGAATTTAGCGAACAACATAAAAACTAATAGTAAGAGTTTTTATAGCTATATAAAAAGAAAAAGGGTGGCTAAGGTGAACGTTGGTCCATTGGAGGGTGAGACTGGAGAGTTGTTGGTGGGGAACATGGAAATGGCAAAGGCATTAAACGAGTATTTTGTATCAGTCTTCACCATAGAAGACACAAAAAATATTCCAACGCTGGATAAACAGGGGGCGGTAGGAATGGAGGAGCTAAATACTATTAAGATCACCAAGGAGGTGGTATTAGGGAAATTAATGAGACTGAAGGAGGATAAATCCCCTGGGCCTGATGGATTACATCCAAGGGTCTTGAGGGAGATAGCGGTGGGGATTGTGGATGCATTGGTGATAATTTTCCAAAACTCCCTGGAGGCAGGAACGGTCCCAGTGGATTGGAAAATGGCCAATGTAACACCTATATTTAAAAAAGGAAGTAAACAGAAGGCGGGTAACTATAGACCGGTTAGTCTAACATCGGTGGTGGGTAAAATGTTAGAGACAATTATTAAAGAAACACTAACGGGGCACTTGGATAAACATGACTTCATCGGACAGAACCAGCATGGTTTTGTGAAGGAGAAGTCCTGTTTAACGAATCTGCTCGAATTCTTTGAGGAAGTAACAACCCGGGTGGATAAAGGGGAACCGGTGGATGTGGTATACTTGGACTTCCAAAAGGCTTTTGACAAGGTGCCACATAAGAGACTATTGCTAAAAATAAAAAATTATGGGATTGGGGGTAATATATTAGCATGGGTAGAGGATTGGCTAACAAATAGGAAGCAGAGAGTGGGGATAAATGGTTCATACTCGGGATGGCAACCGGTAACTAGCGGGGTTCCGCAAGGGTCGGTGCTGGGACCCCAGTTGTTCACAATTTATATAAATGATTTGGAGGAGGGAACCAAGTGTAATATATCAAAATTTGCGGACGATACAAAAATGGGAGGAAAAGTAGGGGAAGAGGAGGATAGGAAGAGTCTGCAAAAGGATATAGATAAGCTAGGTGAGTGGGCAACAACTTGGCAGATGAAATTTAATACTAATAAATGTGAAGTCATTCACTTTGGGAAAAAAAATGATAGGGCAAGTTATTTTCTAAATGAGGTGGAGCTGCGTTGTAATGCAACGCAAAGGGATCTAGGGGTAGTAGTACATGAATCACTAAAAGTTAGTATGCAGGTGCAGCAAGCAATCAGGAAGGCCAATGGAGTTTTGGCCTTTATTGCTAGGGGGATTGAGTATAAAAACACGGAGGTCTTGCTGCAGCTGTACACAGTATTAGTGAGACCACATTTGGAATACTGTGTACAGTTCTGGGGTCCATACTTAAGAAAGGATGTACTGGCCCTGGAGGCAGTGCAGCGAAGGTTTACAAGATTAATTCCTGCAATGAGGGGATTGACATATGAGGAAAGGTTAAGTAGGCTGGAACTCTACTCTTTGGAGTTTAGAAGAATGAGAGGCGATCTCATTGAAACATATAAGATCGTGAGGGGCCTTGATCGGGTGGATGCACCGAGGATGTTCCCAATGATCGGGGAAACTAGAACTAGGGGACATAGTTGTAGAATAAGAGGGGGCTCTTTTAAAACTGAGATGAGGAAGAACTTCTTCACCCAGTGGGTGGTTAATTTATGGAATTCACTGCCCCAGGGAGCAGTGGAAGCAGAAACATTAAATATATTTAAGTCTAAAATAGATGGTTTTTTAGCTGCCAATGGGATAAGGGGCTACGGGGAGAGGGCAGGGATATGGACCTAGGTATGGTTAGTATAGTAAGACCTGAGTGATCTCCTGGACAAGTGTCGATCGCCTGGATTGGGGTCGGAGAGGAATTTCCAGGATTTTTTTCCCGAATTGGACCTGGGTTTTTATCCGTTTTTTTGCCTCCCCCAGGAGATCACGCGGTTCTTGGGGTGGAGAGGGGTGATAGCGATATAAAGGGGAGGGTAGTGTCTTGTGTTCTGTGTCTTGTGTCTACTGTTTGTGGGTAAGGGTGTCTGTTTAGTGTTCAGCCATGAGCGAATGGCGGTGCGGGCTCGATGGGCCTGGTGGTCTACTCTCGCACCTACTTTCTATGTTTCTATGTTTCTAAACCTATCGCTTCTCTCTCCAATAGTTAATAATCCGTCGTTTAAACCATCTATTATAGATAAATCATTTACACACTGGGATAGAATAGGAATTAAAATGTTTGGAGACATGTATGATAATGTAAATTTTGTATCATTCCAACAACTACAACTTAAATACAATCTGAGAAGTAATCAATATTTTAAATATTTTCAAATCCGTGACTATTTGAAAAAATATACACAAGAATATCAAAATTTGTCTCCAGACCTATTAGACGATGCAATGAATATAAAGGCGGAATCAACTAATTTAATATCATACTTGTATAATATCATCCTAAATATAGAAATACCATCATCCGATAGAATTAGAAGAGATTGGGAACAAGAACTAGCTATAAAAATCTCGAAAGAGAGTTGGGATAAACACTTGCTATATGTGCACAAATGCTCGATCAATGTAAGACATACTCTAAGCCAATTTAAAACTTTACATAGACTATATTACTCAAAAACTAAAATAAGTAAATTTTATCCAAATGTCTCCCCCATCTGTGATAAATGTCTATCCCAAGAAGCAACTATAGCACATTCCTTTGTTTTTTGTATAAAAATCCAAAATTTTGGAATGAAATCTTTGAAATTTTTACAAAATTCTTTAAAATAAAACTGAAACCGAACGCAGAATTGATTATTTTCAGAACAATGGAAGCCAGCTTTGAGCTGACTTCGTTCCAAAAGAGTTTCCTTAATTACGGCTTAATAATGGCAAAAAACGTATACTTAAATTCTGGAAAAACGCTCCCACACCAACGATAAAAAAGTGGATTTCAAATATGTCCGAATTGTTACACCTAGAAGACATGAGATTCCTCTTAGCAGGCAAATCAGACCATTTCCAAAAGATTTGGTCTCCATTTATCGACTTATTACAAGCATAAGGTACAACATTACTTTGAAAAAAATGGTTTCAGGACCTGGTGAGGGGTGTGTAAAGATACGAAGTAGGTACATCCCTTTTATCATATCTTATTTTACTTTCTTATATCTTCTGTTCTCTATTTTTCTCTTTCTTTTTCTTTGGTTTTCTTTTTAACTCTTTCTTGTGGTTTAAGTTCCTGCAGGTTTCTTCTGATCACTCTTTCATGCACTCACTATCTTATCTAACTCTTTCTATTTTTCTTCTTTTTAAAGTTTAAAATAAGAAGTGGTACAGGAAATGTACTGTGTTATTTTTGGCTGATATAACTGCAATGTACACTACTTCTAATAAATAAAATATTTAAAAAAGGAAAACTCCCCCTCCCCTGACCCCACTCACCATCAACAACACCACAGTCACATCTGTGGAGTCTTTTAACTTTTTAAGTTCCATCATCTCCAAGGATCTTAAATGGGGGGCTACCATCGACTCCACAGTCAAAATGGCACAACAGAGGATGTACTTCCTGCAGCAGCTGAGGAAGCACAATCTGCCACAGGCAATGATGGTCCAATTCTATACGGCCATTGTAGAGTCTGTCCTCACCTTCTCCATCATGGTCTGGTTTGGCTCAGCCACCAAGCACGACATCCAGAGGCTGCAACGAATCGTCCAATCAGCTTAGAAGGTTATTGGCTGCAACCTTCCCTCCATTGATGAACTGTACACTGCAAGGGCCAGGAAGCGCGCGGGTAAGATCATCTCTGACCCCTCTCACCCTGGCCACAAACTCTTTGAATCACTTCCCTCTAGAAGGCGACTCCGGACTGTCAAAGCTCCCAAAGCCAGACATAAAAACAGCTTTTTTCCACGAGTTGTAGCTCTACTCAATAACCAAAAATCTGTAGGCTCATTTTGCTCTGGTATTTTATTTAATGCACATGTTTAATCAATAATATTTTATTATTAATGTTTAATGTTTTATGTATCATTCCTAACTGTCACTGTATGTCATGTTGTCACTTGCGGGCGGAGCACCAAGGCAAATTCCTTGTATGTGAATACTTGGCCAATAAACTTATTCATTCATTCATTCCACCCTATATTTCTAAAACTAAAACTAAAAACTAAAGATCTCCTTCACTCGTGGCTCAGAGGGCAAATTGTTTGCAATGTCAGGAGGTCTATTTGCAACTTTTATTGAGAGCAAAAATAAAAAGTGCACATCACAGACAAAATGATAACTGTATTACTGGAGAATGTCCTGTGATGTTTTTCGCTGAGAGTCAGATACATTGTTTTATCGCAAGGAAACTTTCAAGTTTTTAATGTGATGTCGATTGTCAGACTCAAATGTGCAGTGAGCGATTAACTCATGTTGTGTTTATTACATTCTATACTAGGACTATTATCAGTCCTTTGGTAGGACTTGCAGAACTCAATCCCTACATTTTCTGCCATACGGAAAGTGAGTGTTTATACCCAGTTGTATCAAATCAGCAACACACAAATAGGCCACTTGTCCAAGTGGACTGTACAGATTAAAAAAATGACACAAAATATTGGAGTAACTCAGTATGTCAGGTAGCATATCTGCAGAAATGCTAGGTGATGTTTAGGGTCAGGATCCTTCTTCAGACTGTTGTGGTGGGGGTGGGGGTGGGGTCGGGGAAGGTAGTGGAGGTCAAAATATGGAAGAGAGGTAGGACAGGACAAAGCCTGTCAAAGGATACGTAGATTCAGGTGGTTTTCATTGGCAGAAGGTTGAACAAAGGCCAGAGAGGAAAAGACAAACAGTGTGAGATAAGAAGAGGTGCCAATTCTGAAGCCAAAAGAAAGAATATAGGTGGAAAGGGATGGGTGGAGGGGGAAGGGGAGAAATAGGTGTGAATTCAGGTAGGGCACAGGGAAGAGAATGGGGTTAAAAAGTGAGGGGGGAAAGAGGGGAATTGTTTGCAGGTTGGTTACCTAAAATTGGTGAATTCAGTGTCTGAAGGAACTGCAGATGCTGAAGAAACTCAGTGAGTGAGGCAGCATCTATGGAACGAAGGAAATAGGCAATGTTTTGGGCCGAAACCCTTCTTCAGACTGATGTGAGGGTAGGGGGGTGGGAAGAAGAAAGGAAGAGGAGGAGCCAGAGGGCTAGAGGGAGAGCTGAGAAGGTGAGGAGACAGTAAGGACTACCTGAAATGCACGGAAGGAGAATTGCTGTGTATGGCGGCAGATAGCTGGCCTATCCCGCTGAGTTACTCCAGCATTTTCTGTCTATCTTCAGTATTTATACTGTTAGGTTGTAAGCCACACAAGGAGAATATGAGGTGCTGTTCCTCCACTTTGCGTGTGGCCTCACTCTGGCAATGGAGGAGTCCCGGGACAGAAATGTCCGTACGGGAATGGAAGGGCAGTCAAAATGGTTAGCAACCGAGAGATCTAGCAGGTCTTGGCGAACCGAGCAAAAGTGTTCGGCTAAAAAGTCGCCTAGTCTACACTTGGTCTCACCAATGTAAAAGATGTAGGATGAGCTCGTGAACCTTCGTCTCACTTGGAAGGATTTTTGGGATCCCTAGATGGATGTGAGTGAGGAGGTACAGGGGCGGATGTTACATCTCCTGCGTTTGCAGGGGAAAGTACCTGGGGAGGATACGGGGATGAGTGAACCAAGGAGTTGCGGATGGAGTGGTCTCCGTGGAAGGCGGAAAGGGGTAGGAATGGGAAGACGTGACTGGTGGTGGGATCACAATGGAGGTGGCGAAACCTATAATGTCATAGTTGCAATCCTAAGAAACCTTCAAATCGTATTATAAAGACAATTGTGTCAAAGGGGGGCCGTGGTTTAGTGGCTGGACAATCCCAGATTCGCAAAAGCCAAGCTATTTGCTCTGCGATTTTCAAAAATAAAGGTATTTTCAATAGCAATATGTTTATTCTTGTTGTAGCTGATTATACGAAAGGCTGTATCTAAAGTTGGAAAGTCCATCCATCCATCAAGAGGAAGAGTGGGCATTGAGAGAAGGAGGATGCTCAGTATAAATGGCAGAACCAGCATTCCACTTTACAAAGCACCCTCCTACTTGTCCTAACAAGCACCTCTTGTCAGAGGGTGGTGAATCTGTGGAATTCATTGCCACAGAAGGCTGTGGAGGCGAAGGCAGTGGATATCTTTAAGGCAGAGATAGATTGATTCTTGATTAGTAAAGGGGCTGTCCCACAGCGGCGACCTAATCCGCGAGTTCTGGCGAGTTTGCCCTCGACTCATACTCGCAGCATGGTCGACACAAGGTCGGAGGAGGTCTTTGTAACTCACCTTCATGCTCGAGAGTAGTCCCCGCGTACTCGAGGCCTCAGCTAGGTCGCGGCGTATTTTTCAACATGCTGAAAAATGCCCGCGTGGGTTTTTTTACTCGTGGGTTTAGTCGCGGTAGGTCCTAGTAGGTCATAATGCTATTTGTAGATAGTCAAAGTTAATTGAAGGTAGTCAAAGGTAAAGCTCGTTGATAAAAACAAGGTAAGTAAACAGACCGGTAATGTTAAATGCCCGCTAAACTTTATTAAACGTTGTCTGGCTTCTTAAAAGTGTCTCCACTCCTTCTCCCCCCATTCTCCCCCCTTCTCCCCCTTGTCTCCCCTTTTCTCCCCTTCTCTCCCCTTCTCTCCCCTTCTCTCCTCCTCTCTTCCCTTCTCTCCAACCCCCCCCCCCCCCCCCCCCTCTCCGCGCTCTCTAAAGTACTTACCGAACTGTGCCAGCTGTCTTTTACCTTCCAGTTCATCGCGGGTATGAATTTCAGACAGCGCTCCCTCGCTTTCCCTGGCCCCTGCCTTTGCGATGTGTTTGTGTGTGTATATGTGTGTGTGTGTGTGTGTCGGTCGATCCGGCTCGTGTTTTCATCGCTGACTGTCGATCCAGCTCGAGGTTTTTCAGGCGAGTGCCCTCGAGCTAGAAGCTCGAAGACAGTCGCTGTAAAGCCGCGTCAGTGGGACAGGCCCTTAATTGTGCTCATACCTCTTTTGATCTTATGATGTCTTGTCCCACCTCTGGCAGAGTCTAAAGGTCTGACATTAACCTCAACAGTCATCCCAGGACCCACAGCACTGGTTTGGAAGCAAGTATTTCTTGATACTGGGGAATTGGCTAAGACAAGAAGATAAGACAGTACTAGTGACAGCCTAGACATTGTGCCCAAACACAAAATTGAAGCCACCACAAGTACCTTCTGATATAAGTGCTACCACTGAGGAACAATCAATGATTTATTATTCGGTAGATCAAACCAAGTCAGACTTTTTCGAGGATTACAATCTGTAAATTATTGTGGCCAATGTTATGGGCCTACCCTATGGAAGCCAGACTGGGCTTTCACCTTGAGAAGATACCTCGCTGAATGCAGAGCAACTAATTTCACCCATCAAAGAATGGCCTCATTTATTAGAGGAAGTCAGAGGCAAAGGAAACTTTGGAGCAGATGTTTCAGACAATGGTTTTTCAATCAGTAAGGCATCAATGTTTGATGAACAGGTAAGCTCAGCTTATTAACGCTTCATGCAGTCAAATAATGGACCCACAAATTCCCACTGCACACCTGTCATATACAACAGACTGTAATGTAAAATGCAGGTAATAGAACCATCCTCCCGCATGACTTTCATTTGTCATCCACTTTATCATTATCTTCCCGTAGTTACACTGGTTCAGCAATTCAAACGCCCAGGAATGAAGGGGATTACAGAGAGTGGTAGGCACTTCCCAGTCTATCATAGGCAATGACCTTCCCACCATTGAAAGGATCTAAAGGAGCCGCTGCCTCATAAAGGCCCACAAAGACCCACGTCACCCTGGCCACCCTCTAATTTCACTCCTACCATTGGGAAGAAGGTACAGGAGTCTGAAAACCATGACCACCGGGTTCAAGAATAGCTTCTCCCAATAACCATTAGGCTCTTGAATGCCATACATCACTAACTTCCAACTATGAACTTTTATGAACTGTCTTTGGTTGAACTAAGGGCTATTGTTTTGGTACTAGTATTGTGGTTATTACTTTATTGTATTTTTGTTTGTAAGATATTATTTATGAGCATTGTGCTTACAGGCCTGTTATGCTGATATAAGTTAGAATTTCATTGTTCCGTTGTCAGTACATATGACAGTTAAACATTTTTGATTTAACAGTCCCCAGCAGTCAACCTGTCAAAGGTACACAAAAATGCTGGAGAAACTCAGCGGGTGCAGCAGCATCTATGGAGCGAAGGAAATAGGTAACGTTTCGGGCCGAAACCCTTCTTCAGACTGATAGGGGGTGGGGAGAAGAAAGGAAAAAAGGAAAAGGCGGAGGAGGAGCCCGAGGGCTGGGGGAGGGGAGGAGACAACCAGATGGCTGATGAAGGGGAGGGGACAGCCAGGGCTAGCAGAATTGGGAGAATTCAACGTTCAGGCCACCAGGATGTAGACTGCCCAAGCGGAATATGAGGTGCATTTCCTCCAATTTACGGTGTTGCTCGCTGTGGCCATGGAGGAGACCCAGGACAGAGAGGTCAGATACGGAATGGGAGGGGGAGTTGAAGTGCTGAGCCACCGGGAGTTCAGGTTGGTTATTGCGGACCGACCGGAGGTGTTCGGCGAAACGATCGCCAAGCCTCCGCTTGGTCTCACCGATGTAGATCAGCTGGCATCTAGAGCAGAGAATGCTCTAGATGCCTGTCAATCTCTGACTGGATGCCTTCGACAAAATTGGCTGATGAATCTTCTGGCACCATCTCTGTGTTAAACTGAATAACTTCCATCTTCAAACTCCACACTCCTCTGCGTTCATCCGCAGCTATTTATGTACGAGAGACACTCATGGACAAATCACAGCTAGGTCACTGGATAGTAAAGCACACTAGTAGATTCCTAAGCTGACAGGAAAAAATCTCCACGAAAAATATGTAGGATGGAACTGCAGATGCTGGTTTAAACCGAAGGTAGACACAAAATGCTGGAGTAACTCAGCGGGACAGGCAACATCTCTGGAGAAGGTATGGGTGACATTTCGGTCGAGACCCTTCTTCAGACTGAAGAAGGGTCTCGACCCGAAACGTCACCCATTCCTTCTCTCCAGAGATGCTGCCCGTCCCGCTGAGTTACTCCAGCATTTTGTGTCTATCTCCAAGAAAAGTAGTTTGGTGCTATGCAAAGCCTTGCTACTTCAAGGCTGTATGGATTATATCTTGATCAAGCTTCCATACACTTTGTTAAACAAAAGGACACAAAATGCTAGAGGAACTCAATGGGCCAGGCAGCATCTCTGAGAGAACATGGATAGGTGACGTTTCGGGTTGAGACCCTGAGTCTGAATAAAGGTTTATCCCGAAACATCACCTATCCATGTTCTCCAGAGTTGCTGCCTGAGTTGCTGAGTTATTCCAGCTCGTTGTATCCTTTTGTGTATTAACCAACATCTTCAGTTCTTTGTTTCTACACGTTGAGCAATTTTGTTTTATTTTAACGATAGGGGATTGTTTTCATGTACAGAACACAAAGTGGTGGAAGAACTCAGTGGGTCAGAGTCAGACAGCATCTGTAGAGGAAACGTTTTGGGTTGGAATCCTTCTTCAGGATTATTGTCATGTTTTTGTGGCCTAAATGAATTAAAATGACCAAGCAGTGATTTGCTTACAGTTCTAGTTGTGAACAGCAGATGCCACTGTTGCAATGTCAATCACATACCTTTCCCTGTGATTTTTGAAGCAGTTTAGCCTATTGCCTTAAATTGACACACAAGGTCATTATTAATCTACGGTAACCTCACCTCTGCATTCCCATCTACCCTTTAGTAAGTTTCCCCACCTTATCCAGAGTGGAGTTTGGTGCTGAAGGTGGAAACTCTTCTCAAATGTGAGTTTTCACCACATCATCTTCTCCCAGCTCCACTATCCTGAGCAAACTGAAAAGATGCTAGCCAAGGTATGAACATTTAATTCTCCAATTTTAGCTAATTATCCCACATTTGCATCAATTTCCTGCACAATATGGGCAATTTACAAGGCCTATTAACCTACAAAACGTCTTTGGGATGTGGGAGGAAGTCAGAGCACCCAGGGGTAGGGTTGCCAACTGTCCCGTATTAGCCGGGACATCCCATATTGGGCTAAATTGGTTTGTGCCATATGGGACCGCCCTTGTCCCGTATTTGACTGCTACTACTCGGGTCGAGTGGACTGACAGGTCGGAGCGCTGTGTCCGGCCCCGCCACACCCGTCCCGATGTGGTGCTGTCCATGGAGTGCAGCAGTGGCGCCTCGCCCGTGGCCCCGTCGGTCGGCAGCCTGGCCAGTTGTCCGACACCACCACCCCTCCTTCTCATGGCCAATCATCGGTTCATGAGTTGGATGGGGTGCTGGACTTTGCGCGCGGCCCTGGAGCCTGGGCCAAAACTCCTCAGCTTTGTGTGCAGTCCAGCACCCGGGCCAACTCATCATTCACCCAGCCACGAGTCAGTCAACGAATTGTCGTTGGGAATTTGTCCCTTATTTTGACCTTTTGTCCCTTATTTGGGATTGAGAAAGTTGGCAACCCTACCTGTAGTCCGTCTGGACTCCCATTTATTTCACCTCTCCACACAACCCCCTCCCCCTCCTGCTGCTTTCCTCCTCCTGACTTCACAATTCACAACTAGTCAAACCTGTCTTATCTTTGCCTATCAACCCCCCCCCCCCCTTGCCTGTGTCGACCTATTACCTGTCACACGTTGTCCTGCCTCTCCCCTTTTCCAGCTTTCTTCTCCCCCCCCTACAATCAGTCTGAAGAAGGACACCGACCCGAAATGTTACCTATCCGTGTTCTCCAAAGATGCTGCCTGACGTGCTGAGTTACTCCAGCACTTTGTGTCCTTTGGTGAAAAGGGAATGAATTATTTTTTCTAAATTGATGAAGATTCCACTTCCAATACGTTTACAACTGACCAACAGAAATGTTCAAACCAAATGAAAGCCAGACTTCTCACTCCAGGTTTGTTGCTATAGGAACTGAAGTTACTAAGTATTAGCCAAAAAAAGCAGGTGAAAAGATGAAACTGGATAAATCCCAAAGACCCAATCATTGAAAAAGGTGCTGACATTCGAGATAGAGGGTGTGCTGGTTAACAGATTCCTCCAATTTAATAGATTCTGGAATTGATTCTGTGGATTGGAAAGTAGAAAATGTGGCCCCCACATGAACAGCCTTTGATTATGAATGTCCTAGCCATATTGTCTTTCCAAAGATGTTCACATTTCAGAATTAAGCTCACATTTTTCAGAATTAAATTGCATCTGCCATGCTCTTGTCAACTCATCAATATTATTCTGTAGCTGAAGACTAGCCTTCTCGCTATCAATGCCGCCGCCAATGTTCATGTCGTCTGCACACTTATTCGTGCCTCCTAGATTAGCAACAGATTGTTAATGGATATGGGTGATTCCGTAAATACAGTAAAACCGTCAAAACTGAAGGTTTCCAAACTTCCAGGTTATTTTCCTGTTTTTTATGTAACAGTCCCATTGTTTCATATCCTGTATTTTAAGTGGCATAGATCATGGTGCCAAAATAATGAGATGAAGCAAAAATAAATAAATCTATTTTTACAAAGAAAATATCAGATATGTTTTCTTGCCTTTTTTGCCTTTTTAAGGTAAGATTAAGGTAGGCGGCGCGACCAACGTTTGCAGCGGCCTCTGCAGTCCGTCTGTCTTTTTTTTATTTTGTCCCGTTGAGTGTATAGTTTGTTGTGGTTTATATATTGTTTTTAACTGTGTATATGTGGGGGGGGGGGGGTGGGGGGAACTTTTAATCTCTTCCCTGTACGGGAGACCCGACCTTTTCTCTGTCGGGTCTCCGTTGTCGTTGGGGCCTAGCACCGTAGACCGGCCTCCTACCGGAACGACCTGGGGGCTCCAGTCGCGGAGCCTGCGGACTTACTATCGTGGATCTGGCCGGCTTTGGAGCGTGGAGAGCTGTGGTGGCGCCCGGCTGAGACCCGACTCCGAAGCTTCGGAGGCTCCAGCCGCAGGCCCGGTGGACGGTAACATCGGGAGCTCGCGGGTCCCTGGTGGGAGACAGCTTTTTGGAGCTCCCGCAACGGCAACTTCTCCCACCCAAATTGCGGGGTTGAAAACGATCCGGAGCGGGGCCTTACATCGCCCGGCGCGGCTTTAATGGCCGTGGGACTTGCCAGCACCCGCCGGGGGCTCCAACATCAAGACCTGGAGCAGGGTCTTAGATCGTCCGGCGCGGCCTTAACGGCCGGGGACATACCATCGCCCGCCGGGGGCTTTAACATCGGGAGAAGAATGGAGAGCAGGAGAGAGACAAGACTTTGCCTTCCATCACAGTGAGGAGGAGATTCACTGTGATGGATGCTTGTGTGAACTGTGTTGGTTGTTAATTGTTTCTTTTTGTTGTATGACTGCAGAAACCAAATTTCGTTTGAACTTCATTTGAGGTTCAAATGACAATAAACTAAATTGTAATTGTAATTGTAAAATTGTAATTGTAATTGTAATTTTTGTGACATTTTTCAAGCAGGATTTCATCAAATCCTTAGGCTAATTTATACCAGAAATATTACATTAATTTCTCAATTAAATAACTTTATATAAACCAAATTCTGATTATGCTTATGATTTTTGTCATTTATCACCCAGTAAGATGGTTTTCTGATGCCCCAAATTTTTGCAGCAGAACTTTGAAAGCAGAGTAATCGTTTTTATATTTATTGTTTTTTTTTATAGTTTATATTTTGTGTTTAAGCTTTCCATTGAAATAATAATGAGGAGAACTTAAAATCATGAAATAAAAATCTAGTTTGCTCACCTATTTTAGCGATGTATCATTCTGTAGTCCCTCCCGTTGAGTAACATTGTCAACGCTATTTATAGCGCTATAACTGGGATTTTTGCACTCGTCGCGATTTAAAAAAAATTCAAATAACGTGATTATATTGACCCTGGCGTGAACTACGGGCCTTGTAATGGGTTAGGTGTCGACATTTTGTAAGGGAGCTTAGAAATCAGTAAGTGTCCCATATGATTTATATGTCTTATAAAAAATAAAAAAATCCTATTTTTTTTCTTCAAATTTTGAAAGTATGAAATTTTGGTCAAATTTTGGTCGATTTTGATCACAAACTAGCTCAAAATGATCATAGGTAGGCTAATTTTTAATACGGTGGTGTTTCATTATGATTTAATAAATTTCACATTTGGCCACTCATGTCACAGGTTGGTACCCTTATTTACGGAAACACACATATAATGAGCGACAATGTCCTCAGCACTGATCTCAATGGACACTGAAAGCAAACTTTGAGCATCACTCACTACCAGCCAACTTTCATGGATCTTGGGATTCAAGCCGACAGCTCCCTGAAAGTGGCAACACAAGTAGATTGAGTGGCAAAGAAAGCAGATTGTATGCTTATTTTCAGGATATTGAGTAAAAGAGTCAGGATATCATGATACAGCGTTATAGGACTTTATAGGACTTCATAGACTTGGGGGAAGTAGTTTAGTCTTTTTGCACTATTATTGTTTGTTTATTTGTTTTATGTGTATGTGTGTAAGTGTGTGTGCTGTTGCAAGTAAAGGGCCTGTACCACGAGCATGCGACTCCGTGCGGCAAGTGCGACTTAACGTGGTCGCTTGAGCCGTACGGCCTCACGGGGCCGGTCCCACTTCGATCGCCGGAGCCATATGGAGTTGTGCGGAGCTGGTCCCGACATCGCGCGTGGCTCCGAAAAACTGACTGTGTTCAAAAATTCCGCGCGGTAACGGCCTGCCAGCCCGCAGCCGCCTCGACGCCGTACGCACCTCCTCGACGCCGTACGCAGCGTCTTGACGCCATATGTCATGCGCGAACTTCCCACGTCACTCACTCAACCTCCGCGCGGCCCCCGCTTCCGGTTTGGTCACGCTTGCTGCATGCAGCAGCATGCTGGTGGGACCGGCCCTGTACGGGGATCACTCGACCTCCGCGCGGCCCCCGCTTCCGGTTAGGTCGCGCTTGCCGCATGGAGTCGCATGCCCGTGGGACAGGCCCTTAAGAATTTCATTGTTCTGTTTGTGACATATGACAATGAAACACTCTTGACTCCGACTCTTGATTAGGCCACATTTGGAATAATGCGTGCAGTTCTGGTCACCCCTTTAAAGGCAGGATGTGGAGGCTTTGGAAGAGGTGCAGAGGAGGTTTACAAGAATGCTGCTGGAATAGGGGATATTAACTACAGGGAGAGGTTGGGCAGACTTGGATTGTTTCTCTGGAGCACCGGAGGTTGCGGTGAGAGCTGATCGAAGTAGATAAAATTATGAGAGGCACAGATAGGATAGGCAGTCAGAACCTTTTTTCACAGGATGGAAAAATCAAATGCTAGATGGCATAGCTCGAGGGTGAAAGAGGCAAACTTTAAAGCAGAGGGTGATGAATGCCTGTAACACGCTGCCAGGAATGTTGGTTGAGGCATATACGATAGGGGCATTTCAGATAGACATATAGATACGCAGAGAATACATGAATATTGGATTATGCATGGGTAGATAAGAGATGGTCTTGGCATCATGCTCAGCACAGACATCGTGAGCCGAAGGGGCTGTTCTTATGCTGTACTGTTCAACCGCCCTATTTTACTTCGGAGTCACGTGAGTGACTACGTGAAGAGCCCATCCAGCACGCATGCGCGACATTAGCGTTCACGCAATGCAACAGCGACGAACGGGAGTACAGGCGCTCCCGCTACAAGTTTAAAAAGCGGACTATCAAGTAAGTTCTTACTCTGAGGTCGTAATAGCAAGCTTGCTTTGCTCTGTAATTCCAGGGAAATTCGGAAAATGAGTAAACCACGGCAAGCAAAGAAAACCGCCCCCCGTTCGACTCCAAAAGAACGGGAGTGTCTCATCAGTGGGGGGCGAGAGGCGGCACCTGGACCGCATATGCTGCGGCACACCCTCATCGAGACCGAGCCGAGCCCAGTACCGCTAGCGCAGCCTGATGAGCGGCAGCGGGCTGGAGGAAAAGTAAGACAAAAAACAAACCGGCCGGTTATGTCTGACTCTGATGAGGAGGGTCCGCCTGAGAGCGGCAGAACTAGCCGCATGAGCCGAATGGAAAGGCTCATGGAGCAACTGCTCCAGCGAGACTTGCTTCGGGAGCTGGAGCAATCTTGCACAGGGAGATCAGGCACTCCCACAGCAGTGCCTTATAATGTGCTGGCCATTGCTTCTCCCTCAGATGAGGGCAGCATTGGCGACCAGGGCTGGGCTGGTCAGGATCAGGGGTCATTGGCTGAAGATGTCAGGAGTACGCTTGGGGTACAGGATCAGGAAGAGCTGCTGGGTGTGGTGAATCGCTACGTGGCTACACCACGAGCAGGGCGGCCATTGGAGCCAAAACTGGTGGCCAGCATCAACCACTTGTCCCTCAAACCCCTACAGGATCAGGTACTTAATGAGGCACTAGAAATCTACTCGCCTCCGGAGAACTGCAGTTCGCTTAATGTACCAGCTGTTAACAGCCAAATCTGGGGGTATGTTGGACAGAGTATTCGGAGCCAGGAGATAAAATTACAACGCATCCTCAAGCTCCTGATAACAGGGATAACATCCTATGCTCGTTCCGTGGATGGGGTGGATATGACCACAAACCAGCAAGACACTCTGGCTCTGCTGTGCAACACCCAATACGAGATCAACAACCTCCGCAAGGAGATAATAAGACCTGCCCTCAATCCCAGGTATGCAGGACTGTGCAAAACACCGGCCTCAGAGCCACAGATCCTGTTATTCGGGAAGGACTTAACAAAACAGGTAAATGACCTGGAGGAAGAGACCAAAGCATTTGGCCTCATGAGGGCAGGCCCCGGAACGAGCAGGCCCACACAACCCAGACGGCAGTACCCCACCGCGTCCACCAGTCAAAGACAAACATTCCGGACTGGTGAAAGCTCGGGGTCCGCATTCTATCCCCGAAAGCCTTTTTTAGGCCAGAGCCCAGAGCGGACCCCATGGAAAATGCGCCACCCACAACCAACAGGACATCCAGTAGTACAACGGCGGATGAAGAAACAGAAGCAATGTACACTCCCATAACTATGGAGGTAGGTGGGTCTGGTTCCTACCAGCATATAAAAAGTGGGGGGACTGTACTAACAGGGGGGAGATTACACCTGTTCATTGATGCATGGAGGTGTCTCACGAATGATAGTTATATACTTAACAGTATTCGGGGATACAAAATAGAGTTCATTCAAGAAAACATGCCACCAGTTCAGCATGTACCCCAAAGGGTCTTTACCCTCTCAGTCAAAGAGAAACTAGAGGCTCAAGCAGAACTGGCGAGGTTACTTACAAAGGGTGTCATTGAGAAATCCAAACATGAACCTTTGGAATTTGTCTCAAATATATTTACAAAAAGCAAAAAAGATGGCGGATGTCGCATCATCATTGACTTAACCTCCCTAAATACCTTTGTTAAGTATGTACATTTCAAAATGGAAACATTTGTAACTGCCAAACAACTGATTTCAAAAGGATACTTTATGGCAAGCATTGATTTAAAAGATGCCTACTATTCAGTACCCATTCATAAGGGTCATCGCAGATACCTAAAATTTACCTGGATGGGGCAACTATGGCAGTATAAAGCGTTGCCTAATGGGTTAACATCAGCCCCAAGACTATTTACCAAGATATTAAAACCAGCCTTGGCAACATTAAGAAAACAAAGACATATTGTCATGGCATATCTTGATGATATACTAATAGTAGGCAAAACCATGGAGTTGCCTAAATCAGCTGTATTAGCTACCAAACAATTGTTTGAAACCCTGGGGTTTGTCATACATCCAGATAAATCTAAGTTGACGCCATCCACAACTATGGACTATCTGGGATTCACAATTAACTCAGTCCACATGTCTGTAACGTTGCCAAAAGGTATAGCAGCACAATTGGCACAGACGTGCAACAATTTAATGGTTAGCAATCGACCAACCATCCGACAAGTGGCAAGAGTAATTGGCAAAATGGTAGCAGCATTTCCAGCCACACAATTTGGACCCCTGCACTATCAAAACCTACAAAGGGCAAAAGTACAGGCGTTGAAACGACATGCAGGTCACTTTGACCGAACCATGAAATTACCCATTGAAGCAATATCAGAGTTACAGTGGTGGATAGAACACATTTGGCATAGTTCCAGCCCTATCATCATCAATAACCCAACGTTAATTATACAAACAGATGCCAGTGCTCAAGGCTGGGGAGCGACTAATACCATATCCAGCACAGGTGGTAGATGGACTAACCTAGAATCATCTTTACTACAAATACTGGGCATAAATTACTTGGAAATGTTGGGTGCGTTTTATGGTTTAAAAGCGTATTCTTTTTTCAAAATTAATCAAAATAAAACTGGTACCAAAACCAGAATGGATTATTTTTGGAATATCGGAAGGTATTCCTGAATTAAACGTGTATCAGAAGAATTTACTCAATTATGGGCTAATAATGGGAAAAAAGCTTATACTTAAATTCTGGAAAAATGCGCCCACACCAACAATAAAAATGTGGACATCAAATATGTTGGAAACATTACATCTGGAAGAGATGAGATTCCTCCTAGTAGGCAAAGTAGACCAATTTCAAAAGACGTGGTCTACGTTTTTGGACCTATTACAAGCATGAGGTGCAATAGTAATTTAGAAAAACAAATAAATAAATAAAAGGTATCTGGACCTGGTAATGGGAGGTAAAACAAAAACAGACTTGGTTGGTAGTTCCTTCTCTATGAAGTATGTTATAAGAGTTATAATAGAGCGATTGTTCCTTCTTTCTTTCTCTTTCTTTTCTAGGGTCTATTTTCTAACTTTACTTCCTTCTCTAACTTCTTTTCTAAGGGGCTTTCTTTTCCCAACACTCTTTTGCACTTCACAACCTTTGCGCACTTTCTTCACTTTTCTTACTTCTTTCTTTTTCTTTCTTAAAGTTTAAAAAAGTGAAGCGGTACAAAAAATGTATTAATATATACGTGTTGTACATTACTGTAATCTACCGTACTTCTATTAAAAAAATTATTTAAAAAAAAAAAAAAAAAAAAAAAAAATTTAAAAAAAAGCGTATTCTATCGATATGCACCATTTGCATGTTCGTTTACAAATTGATAATACCACGGTGGTGGGCTATATTAACCATATGGGCGGAATAAAATCGATATCATGTGACAATTTGGTCAACCAAATCTGGCAATGGTGTGTCGATAGACATATTTGGCTATCAGCAACTTACCTACCAGGTAAGCTAAATACAGTGGCAGACACCAGGTCACGCAAATTCAATGCTAACATCGAATGAATGTTACATCCTAGAGCTTTTGCAAAAATTATAAAGCAATATGGCACACCAGATATCGATCTCTTTGCCTCCCGGCTAAATCACCAGTTACCAATGTATGTCGCTTGGGAACCAGACCCTGAGGCAGCAGCGATAGATGCATTCGCGCTGAACTGGGCAAACTATTTCTTTTATGCTTTTCCCCCTTCTGCCTCATCAGTAGGGTACTACGCAAAATACAGCTGGACTCTGCGTCAGGTATTTTGATAGTACCCGACTGGCCTACACAGCCATGGTTCCCAGTGGTCCTCGATATGGTCATTGAACCTCCTATGACCTTCCCCAGTAGCCCAGACCTATTGACTCACCCTGTATCAGGCATAAGTCATCCATGCCATGACAAAATTACCCTACTGGGTTGCAGGTTATGAAAAGACCACTGCTGGGCCTGGGGTTGTCTGGCAGGACCATCAACACGATGACAGCGTCCCACCGTATGTCCACCAGGAAACAATACCTATCGAGCATCAGGAAGTGGGAAACATACTGCTCGACTACTGGGACAACGTACTCATCTGCAACCATAACCAATGTACTGGAGTTCCTGGCTGCCCTTCACCATAATGAAGGATTGAGCTACAGCGCCATCAATACTGCCAGAAGTGCTCTGTCAGCCTATTTAAAACCAATACCAGGACAACAGGCTATAGGGTCTCACCCGCTGGTGATTAAACTCATGAGGGGTATATTCAACTCTAACCCCCCTAGACCTAGATACACCCGAATCTGGGATGTCAGTGTGGTCCTGACATACTTAAGGGGATGGTCACCAGCCAGGTCCCTCACTCTGGAACAGCTAACCCTGAAAACGGTCATGCTGATGGCACTAGTCACAAAGAGTCCAGTCCCTCTACTTACTGCGACTGGACAACATGGTTATAACACCTGACCGGGTATCATTCACAATTCAGGAGCTGGTAAAGCAGAGCAGGCCAGGAACTTCAGGCCTAGTTATGGATTTCCGGGCATACCCACCTGACAGGCGGTTGTGTGTCATGACTCACCTACTGACTTACATCGACACAACAAGCGATTCCCGAGGGAGAGAAAAAGCCTTAAAGGCCTGTCTCACGAGTCTGCGGTCTATGGCGGCGAAACGGGAGGAATCTGCCGCCATAGACCGCGCACTCGTGAGAAAGTGCAATTCCCGGGCCGTGCGGCGGCGTTCCCAACACCGCGTGGTGCTAAAATAAAATCGACAATGTCCAAAACTAAATACTCACCGCACAACCTCCACCAGTGATGCACGAGTGCGGCACGGCCGCTCGCACGGGCCGCCGCCAGTGTGGCTCGAGCGCCGTGCGTCAAACCTCCACTGCCACAGCCTCCGCCAGTGACGCATGTGCCGCCGCCAGTGAGGCACGTGTGCTGCACGGCCGCAGGCACAGCCACCGCTACAGCGCCGCGATCAGGATGGCCGCCGCCACAGCCGCCGCTGGTGAGTCACGTGCGGCGGGCCGACGTCATCGCAGTCGGCCCGCCCTTTTTTTACTTACCGCAAGCACGTGGGACCCGCCGTGTTTGAATTAACTCGGCCCCCGCGCAGCATCCGTGCGGCGCTCCGGTGGATAGGCTCGATGCTCTCGCCGTTGCCGCGCGGTCCTCGCTACCGGCGACGCCGCGCTTCACCGCCGATGACCGCAAACAGGTAAGACAGAGCCTTTATGGGTCAGCCACAAACAACCACATGGTCGGGTGTCGAGCCAAACCATCTCAAGGTGGCTAAAGCAGGTACTGGGGGCTGCTGGAGTGGACACTGACGTATATACATCTCACTCCACTAGGGCAGCATCCACATCGGCGGCTAAAAGGATGGACGTACCACTGAACCACATCCTGGCTACAGCGGGGTGGTCCACGGAGAAAACGTTCCAAACGTTCTACAATAAGCCGCTAGCTCAACCTGTGTTATTTGCAGACAGAATTTTAGAATCTGCAAATATATAATTTAAGCCCGGGGGAGCATTTTGTCTTTTGTTATTGTTTAATAAATACCATTATTGTTTACAAACAGATTTATGGTTCATTACGATAACATATTTCCTCCCTTGAAACACTTCGGCAGCGAGTGAAGTATGAACTGTTACACGGTTTGAAATCACAGAGCTTTGAAGTCTTCACGTAGTCACTCATGTGACTCCGAAGTAAAATAGTAAGATTAAACGAGAACTTACCAGTTTGAAGTTTGATCTGTATTTTATGAGGAGTTACGATGAGGGATTACGTGCCCTCCGCTCCCACCCTCAAATATAGAGATCAACTGGTATCTTAGTTCCCCTTTTCTTTACTATGTTTATTTCAATTGTTGTGTTTCCTGTGATTCCACACCGCTGCTTTGAAGAATGTCGCGCATGCGTGCTGGACGGGCTCTTCACGTAATCCCTCATCGTAACTCCTCATAAAATACAGATCAAACTTCAAACTGGTAAGTTCTCATTTAATCTTACTATTTTACATCATTCACTGTGTAGGAAGGAACTGCAGGTGCTGGTTTAAACCAAAGATAGACACAAAATGCTATAGTAACTCAGTGGGTCAGACAGCATCTATGGAGAAAAGGAACAGGTGATTTCAGGTTGAGACCCTTTTTCATTGTCAAGAACCCCACCTTGAGGTTACTGATGAATGACTCTACCTGCATGACATCCAATTTCACCGGCTACATCTTCATCAACCATCACTCTTACTCTACAATCCAAAAACCACAGATGCTGGATAACTGAAATAAAAACAGAAAATATTAGACTCACAGCAGCATCTGGGAAAGAAACAGAATTAATATTTCAGGTCTCCAACCCTGCAGCAAAACTGGAAAAATGCACAGCTGGTAGAGCTGCTGCCTCACAGTGTCAGAAATCCTAGTTCGATTCTAACCTCAGGTGCTGTCTGTGTGGAGCGAATGAGAAAGTAGGATAACATAGTACTAGTGTGAAAGGGCGATCGTGGACTTGGCGGGCCGAAGGGCCTGTGTCCATGCTGTATCTGTCAATGATTCAATGATGAATATCTCCAGTATATTTTGTTTTTCCGACTGATAAGTTAAACAGATTGGAGGCACAGCAAGAACTGTCAGAACAGAAGACAATGTAGTGGGCCGGCACGGTGGCGCAGCAGTAGAATTGCTGCCTTACAGCGCTAGAGACCTGGGTTCGATCCTGTCTACGGGTGCTGTCTGTACAGAGTTTGTACGTTCTTCCTGTGACCGCATAGATTTTCCTTGCGTGTTTTGGTTTCCTCCCACATTCCAAAGACTTACAGGTTTGTAGGTTAATGGCTTCTGGAAAATTGTCCCTAAGTGTGTCGGATAGAAATGGTGTATGGGAATTGCTGGTCGACGTGTAAATAGCTCGTTCTAAGCTTCCCCCAGTCTAGTTTCAGTCAATAATATACGGAGTCAAGCACTTGCGCATCTAAACTTTATTTTGGAAAAACACAATAACAGTTCCCCACTACTATACCTAACCACCGTGGGTTCGATTCTTGTATCTGCTTGGACAACCCCTTCTAGCCTCGTGCAAGCAGAGACACTCCAAAAGGTCACGAAGTCCGAAGCGTTCTCCCAGAACATCGAAATCGGACCTCCTGGGAGCTGCCTTTTATAGGACCCAGAGCCTTGAGAGACCGAACCATATGGGGGTGGTCCAATAACAGATATCGATTAACACAGTACATGATAGAAATTTCTCTAACCCAATAATACAGTAACTAATACAATGTATCTGATGATGTTTCTAGATGCAAGTTAACAGAGATGAATTATGAATTATGTGCCTAGATGTTCAAGAAACCCAGACAAGGCTCAACACTTAACCCAATCAACATCTAGCAAAGTAAAGCTTTGCAACAATATTTACAATGTGTATGTCTGGTTTGCATTCACCCAATCCATTTCATGCAATTTACATCTAATTGTAAGAATCTGCAGATGTTCCATTCTTTCCCTGCAACTCTTCTCTAGGCTCCAGACAAGCTGGCACCATTCTGCAGCTTGTCCCATTTCTGCAGAAGGCACATTTAAATTGACCAAATGGTCCAACAGCACAGAAGCCTTTACTCAATTTTAGTGTCCTGGCATCTCCAATTTGGCCAGAATTAACAGACGTGGACTCAGTGGGTCAAAGGGCCTGTCCCGTGCTGTATCTCTTATCTCTAAACTAGTGTAGGGCACTCGCATGGGCCCTAGTTATGCCTGCCTCTTTGTAGGGTACGTCGAACAATCTCTGTTCCAGGCGTACACTGGCCCTATCTCCGAACTCTACCTCCATTACATTGACAATTGCAGTGGTGCTACCTCCTGCACCCATGCAGAACTCACTGACTTCATCAACTTCACCACTAATTTCCATCCGGCACTCAAAATCACCTGGACCATCTCCGACATCTACCTTCCGTTTCTAGATCTCACCGACTGACTCCCATAGCTATCTTGACCCTGCTTCCTGTAAAGACTATCACCTACTCTGAATTCCTCCGTCTATGCCGCATCTGCATCCAGGATGAGGTATTGCATACCCGGGCATCGGAGATGTCCTAATTCTTTAGGGAACGGGGGTTCCCATCTTCTATTATAGAAGAGGCTCTCACTAGGCTCTCCTCAATATCCCACAGCTCCGCTCTTGCACCCCCTCCTATTCGTAACAGAGTCTCCCTTGTCCTCACCTTCCACCCCACCAGCCGTTGCATACAGCATATAAACCTCCGACATTTCCGCCACCTCCAACGGGATCCCACTACTGGCCACATCTTCCCATCTCCACCCATTTATGCTTTCTGCAGAGACCGTTCTCTCCGAAACTCCCTGGTCAACTCGCCCCTTCCCACCCAAACCACCCCCTCCCCGGTAACTTTCCCCTGCAACCACAGGAAATGCAACACCTGTCCCTTTACCTCCCCCCTCGACTCCATCCAAGGACCAAAACAGTCTGTCCAGATGAGGTAGAGGTTGACCTGCATCTCTTCCAACCTCATCTACTGTATCCGCTGTTCCAGGTGTCAACTTCTCTACATCGGCGAGACAAAGTGTCGGCTTGGTGATCGTTTGCTGAACACCTCCGCTCAGTCCATCGTAACCTACCTGATCTCCCGATTGCTCAGCACTTCAACTCCCCTTCCCATTCCCAATCTGACCATTCTGTCTTGGAGGAACAGCACCTCATATTTCGCCTGGATAGTTTACACCCCAGTGGTATGAACATTGACTTCTCTAACTTCAGATAGCCTTTGCTTTCTCTCTCCATCCCCTCCTCCTTTCCAGTTCTCCCACCAGTCTTACTGTCTCAGCCCACATTCTATCTTTGTCCCACCCCCTCTCCTCACATTAATCTGAAGAAGGCTCGACCAAAAACGTCACCCATTCCTTCCCTCCAGAGATGCTGCCTGACCCGCTGAGTTACTCCAGTTTTTTGTGTCTACCTTCAATTGTACCAGCATCTACAGTTCTTTCTTACTACATGTAGACTGGTAAGGTCCTGATTTGAAATGCCATCTGTCCATTACCTCCACAGATGCTGTCTGAACAGCTTCCTCTAACACTTTGTTTCTTTCCAAAGATAATGTATTAGAGATCCATTGTGAGTGTGAATATGTAGATATTCCAATAATACTTATTCTGCAGATTTCATCCTGTCCTTTAAAACTGAGACTTTAGAGATACAGCATTGAAAGAGGCCTTTCATCCCACCGAGTCTACGCCGACCATCGATCACCTTGTACACTAACACTATCCTACACACTAGGGACAATTTACAATTAACAGAAACCAATTAAATGACAAACCTGTACGTCTTTGGAGTGTGGGAGAAAACCGGAGCACCCAGAGAAAACCCACGCAGTCACAGGGAGAATATACCATTCTACCGAGAACATACCATACCGACAGAACCTGTAGTCAGGGTCGAACCCGGGTCTCTGATGCTGTAATGCAGCAACTTTGCCACTGCTGCACTGATCCACAAATTGATGATTTATTTCATTGAGGATTGAGAGCCAAGAGACGGTTCCTCTCTATGGGAGCAAAAAGGATTTGGAAAGAAAATGGAAATGTTTAGGATATTGGCACTAGAGGGCAGCAGCTCATCATACTTACTTGCACATTTCAGAAGCCCCAAGTACTGTGAAAATGCTTGAGAAATGGAACAAATGTTGAACTTGGAGGTCAATTTCAATTTTGAATCCCATTCCATGGAAATGAGCATAAATTCTCAGCTGGGAAAATCTGCACTGTTAAAAGTGCTAACTTTCAGATGAAACTCTAAATTGCGACAGATGTTAAAAATGTGTGAAGGAAGGAACTGCAGATGCTGGTTTAAACCGAAGATGGACAGAAAAAACTGGAATAATTCAGCGGGACAGGCAGCATCTCTGGAGAGAAGGAATGGGTGACGTTTCGGATCGAGACCCTTCTTCAGACCAGTTAGGGATAAGGGAAACGATAGATATAGATGATGATGTGGAGAGATAAAGTACAACGAATGAAAGATATGCAAAAATGTAAAATCTGTCATTATTTTGGGGAGAGGCAGGCTGGATAGATTATCGTGGTGTTCTGGCTAATTTTTGTTCATCAACCAACATCACTGGCTCTCATGTGATAGGTATTTTGCAAGTGAGTGTAGGAGGCTGTTGCATAAGAAGCCCGTGGGAAGTTATAAACTGCTTGAAAAACATTCAACAATGCAAGGGTGAAAAACTTTGGCAACATCTCAGGGAAATCACAGACTGCATTCTTCTCAGATGCGTACAGATTTAACAGAATCACAAGGGAATCATAGTCATACATTCAGAAACAGGCCTTTCGGTCCACCATCTCCATGCTGAGCAATTAACCAGCATTTGATCCATAAATTATTGTGCCTCAGCAGTTCATGTGCTCATTTTGATAATCCATAAATGATCCAGGAGTCCCTGCCTCCATCACCCAGTCAGGCTGTGTGTCCAGATTCCACAGACTTTCTGGATGAATAAGTTCTTTCTCTGATCACTGTTAAATCTTTTACCTCAGTACCCGAAAACAGTGCCCTCTAGTTTTATTGTTTTGAGCTATGGTGAAAAGTTTCTGTATTCCAGAAACAGTTTACCGTATTTATGCGCCTCATAATTTTGAAAACTTCTATCATGTTCCCCCCTCAGCTTCCACCACACCAAGAGGAGCTATCCCAGCTTAACCCACTCCTTCACTTAAATGAAATACTCCAAGCCTCTACGTCCAGCTGTAGCTTGGACTGTAAAATGGCGCCAAAATCTGGTGCCTATTGAATATGGACTCAATGTCTGTTTCTATGCATAGGGTACTTAATCAGGCATTGTCTTTATGTATGGCAATAATCTCACTGATCTATATGCAAAACATGTATTTCACAGTACTTTGATACATAATGATAAAAGAACCATTGAACTATTGAACCATTGAGTTTTGGAGGTTGAGGGGAGACGATAGAAGTATATAAAATTAGGAGAGGCATAGATAAGGTAATCTGAAGAATAGATAAGGTAGTCTGAAGAAGGGTCTCGACCCAAAACATCACCCAATCCTTCTCTCCAGAGTTGCTGCCTGTTCCGCTGAGTTACTCCAGCAGCTTGTGTCTAACTTCGATTTAAACCACAATCTGCAGTTCTTTCCAAAACATAGATAAGGTAGATGGTTAGACCTTTATCAAGATTCGGAATATCAAAGATTAGAAGGCATGGCTTTAAGGTGAGAGGGTAGTTTAAGCAAGATGTGTGGGGCAAGTTCTTTTACAGAGAGAATGCTGGGTGCCTGCAACACATTGCCAGGGATGCTGGTGGAAGCAGAAACAATAGGGGCAATTAATGGGTATTTAGATAGACACATGGACATGCAGGGTATGGAGAGAGATGGATCATGTGCAGACAAAGGAGATAATATTCAGCACAAACATTGTGGGCTGAAGGACCTATTCCTGTGCTGTATTGTTCTATGTTCCATATTCTATGTTAATCAGGCAATATCCTGATGAATTTCCTCTGCACCTTCTCTAGTATAATCACATAGAGTCATTGAGTCACACAGCATGGAAACTGACCCTTCAGTCCATCTTGCCCATGCCGACCAAGATGCTTAATCTACGCTAATATTTAGCCCATATTCCTCTAAAAGTTTCCTTTTCATGTATCTAGTATCGATGAGGCATCTTGGTCGGCTGGGTAAGTTGGGCCGAAGGGCATGTTTCCATGCTGTATGATTATAACACTATGATTCTAGTACATATTACATCCTTCCTTCAGTGAGGTAATTGGAACTGTAGTAGCTGTGGACCAACCAAAGTTTATAAAGTTGCACCCTAACTTCCCTTCAATTATTTAAAAAACTAACCCAGCCTCACTTTAGTCTGAGCAAATTATTCACCTATATAAGGAATTAAAATTACTATAGATCTTGGTATCATACAACATGAGAGAGATTGATTGGGTGAATTAATCAGAATAGAAAA
>CM075984.1:17756952-17857542 GCA_038087875.1 Malacoraja senta | reverse complement strand
AATGGTGGAGGATTATATGCTAAACGCGACGGCTGATGGGGTGGAAGGTGAGGACAAGGGGGACTCTGTCCTTGTTACGAATGGGGGGAGGGGTAGTAAGAGTGGAGCAGCGGGATGTAGAGGAGACCCTAGTGAGAGCCTCATCTATAATGGAAGAGGGGAACCCCCGTTCCCTAAAGAATGAGGACATCTCCGATGCCCTGGTGTGGAACACCTCATCCTGGGCGCAGATGCGGCGTAGATGGAGGAATTGGAAGTAGGAGATAGAGTCTTTACAGGAAGTAGGGTGGGAAGAAGTGTAGTCAAGATAGCTATGGGAGTCAGTAGGTTTGTAGTAGATGTCGGCCAATAGTCTGTTTCTTGTGATGGAGACGGTGAGATCTAGAAACGGTAGGGAAAAGTAGGAGATGGTCCAAGTGAATTTAAGTGCAGGCTGGAAATTAGTGGTAAAGTTGATGAGGTCAGTGAGTTCTGCATGGGTGCAGGAGGTAGCACAATGGCAGTCGTCAATGTAGTAGTGGAGGTAGAGTTCGGGGATAGGGCCAGGATACGCCTGGAACGGGGATTATTTGACATACCCTACAAAGAGGCAGGCATAGCTAGGGCCCATGTGAATGCCCATTGCTATGCCTTGGATCTGGAGGAAGTGGGAGGAGTCGAAGGAGAAGTTATTGAGGGTAAGGACCAGCTCTGCTAGTATTGGTGGATGGAAATTGGCTGGTGCTACGGTCGAGGAAGAAACGGTGGGCTTTAAGACCCTCCTGGTGGGGGATGGAGGTGTAGAGTGACTGGACATCCATAGTAAAGATGAGGGAGTGGGGGCCTGGAAAATGGAAGTCATTGAGGAGACGAAGAGCATGTGAGGTGTCTTGGACATAGGTAGGGAGGGATTGGACCAGGGGGGGATAGGATGGAGTAGAGGTATGTGGAATTAATTCGGTGGGGCATTAACAAGTAGAAACAATAGGTCTGCCAGGACAGTTCTGTTTGTGGATTTTGGGGAGAAGATAAAATCAGGCCATGTGGGGCTGGGAAACAATAAGGTTGGAGGCTTCAGAGGGCAGAGAGCCGGAAGTGATGAAATCAGTAATGATGAGTGAGATTAAGGCCTGGTTCTGTGGGGTCATGGTCCAAGGATAAGTAGGAGGAGGTGTCTGAGAGTTGTCGCCTGGCCTCAGTACGGTAGAGATCAGCGCGCCAGACTACCATGTCACCTCCCTTGTGGGCGGGTTTGATTATCAAGTTGGGGTTGCTGCAGAGCGAGCGGAGGGCTGTACGTTCAGGGGGGGAGAGGTTAGAGTAGGTAAGGGGAGTGGAAATTTGAGGCGGTGATGTCCCACCGGCAGTTGGAAATGAAAAGGTCTAAAGAGGGTAGAGGACCATTCGGGGGAGTCCAAGAGGAGGGGGTCCGTTGTATCTCATTAATTGTAACCCTTAATATTTTAGGAATTCCAATAAAACAACCTTTCCTGTTTCTGCTTCTTACCAGCTTTCAACAGATGAATGAAATGTCATCGGAAACCCCACCAGGACTAGAACCGCTTCTGCAGGTTGTACAGATACTTACTTATCTATTGCTCATTTTAATTTTACCAGTGGTACCAAAGGGTGATATTTTATTGACCTTCCCTTGCACAATGCTCCTCAATTCTCTTCAATAGTATTGGAAATGGTAATTAACCTGAAACATTATTTCTACTTCACCCTCCACCAATCCCGGTTTCCTCCCACATTCCAGAGATGTACAGGTTTGTAGATTAATTGGCTTTGGTAAAAATTGTCCCTAGTGCATAGGATAGTGCTAGTGTATGGGAATCGCTGGTCAGCGCAGACTTGATGGGCTGAATGGTCAGTTTCCACGCATTATCTCTAAACTAAACTAATCTAAATTAACACAATGAGACAACAATAAATACAGTATACAATAAACAATATTATATGTTAGCAGCCGTCCATCTGCGCTAGATAATGATACAGCTTTGATGTTGTCCTGCTTGGAGAGGGAAATGTTTCATCTGTGGTTGCTTTCCCTGCTGTTGCTGAATAGGCTTATCCTTGACAGGCAGACCCTCCTACACCTTCCACAGGTGAAGTTGGCTCTAACAGTTGGATTGGGGAGTGTGCTGCTGTTGCCATTGATCATCTTGGAGCATTGGCCCCATGGCCTCCAGGGTCTTGAATCATATGCTGTCATGGGTAATCCAATAAATGATCAGTTATCAGTACGTACATAACTGATATCAGTTATAACTCGATATCTACATGCACGTTTGTCGGTTAATTGGCTTGGTATTAAATGTAAATTTCTCCCAGTGTGTGTAGGATAGCGTTAGTGTGCAGGGATCGCTAGTCGGTGCGGACTCGGTGGGCATAAGGCAGTGGTTCTGGAAAACCCATTTGGTGGTGAGGAGATCATTGCCTGTAATGGAATGAGATAGCGAACTAGGACGTGTTACAACCAGTCAGTATGCTTTCTACCCTATACATGTGGAAGACTGACAAAGTATTCAGTGACATGCTAAATCTCCTCAAACTTTGGAGTTTATGATACTGTGTGAAGAACAGGCTATAGGTAGTATTATTGGGGGGATTATACAGCTCTATTCAATGGCATGGATGCAATGTGTTGAAAGGCCTCCTTCTATTAGAAAACAGAAACAAACAAATAGAAAGGACACAAAATGTAACTCGCATTCTCCAAATCAAATGTTCAAACTCAATATTTAAGTATCAGGTACCTTAATTGTTCAAGAGATTGTTACATGGCCCTAATCCACTACTGGCAGGAGTTGAGGAAGACCATTGAAGCATTGAACCATTGGATTCCTATTGATGGAGGATTTTATCCATTGCCTTTAATGGATTTAGTGTGTAGAAATGAGAGATATTAAACACCACAGACCAAAAAAGTTCAAAGTTTACGATTGTTAAATTCCTTTCCTGAAAGATTTCAAATCATGTACAGCTTGTGTCCGGTGTGAAAGGAATAATTAAACTCTGCTGTTTTACAGATGGACAAGATTATGATATTTCAGAAGATGGAACCCATAGAAGGTAAGTGGTTCTGAGGCATGGTGGTGCAATGGTAGAGTTGCTGCTTTATGGCACCAGAGACCTGGGTACGATCCTGACCTCGGGTGCTGTCGGTACAGAGTTTTTACTTTCTCCCTGTGACCACATGGGTTTTACCCAGGTGTTCTGGTTTCCTCCCACATTCCAAAGACATGCAGGTTTGTAGGTTAATTGGCCTCTGTAAATTGCCCCAATATGTAGGATGTGAAAGCGGGATAACACTGAACTAGTCTACAGGCGATCGCTGGTCAGTGCAGACTCGGTGGGCTGAAGAACCTATTTTCATGCTGTATCTCTAAACTAAACTAAACCTGTCAATAATAATCCCCAAAGTGTGGAAATATTGTTGTAGTCCATTCCCTTTCTCAGCTTTTTCTATTCCTCTTTATGGCATCATGTCTCATCTGATTCCACTTGCACAGAGGGATGGATTTGCACATTTAAGTGTTATGGGTGGCAGGGCACAATGGAGCAGTGGTAGAGTTGTTGCCTTACTGCGCCAGAGAACCGGGTTCGATCCTGCCCTCTGACCACATGGGTTTCCCCCGGCTGCTCCGGTTTCCTCCCACACTCCATAGACATACAGGTTTGTAGGTTAATTGGCTTTGGTACAGATTGTAAATTGACCCTAGTGTGTAGGATAGTGCTAGTGTATGGGGTGATCACTGGCCAGCATGGACTCGATGGGCCAAAAGTCCTGTTTCCGCACAGTATCTCTGAAACTAAACTAAACTAAACTTATTTGTGTTTCTGCTGTGAAAACTAGTGTTTCCAAACAAGATCTTTATTCATCTCCACCACCTGAAATGATGGTGTGCATGGACACAAATGCATAGACTGTTTGACCCCAATCATGTGTGGGGTTATGACTGATGAACCAAACTCTACTCAACAGTGGGTGAGAAGTCATTGGCACATCCATTGTGGAGCAAATGATGAATGCGCCATTCACCGCTCATTAACTGTTGGACAGTGATTGGTATTTTCATGGTGTCGGAGTGAAAAATTCACACCAGTTTTCTCCTGTGCCATAGTTTGCATCTACTAACTTTGGAGATTCTGTGATACCATTCCATAAATTCCATGCAGGAGGGGCTGAAATAATAACTGGCTAGGAACGTCACGTCAAGAGCTCCTTTCCGCTTGGGTAGATTACAACCCGGCGGTACAAACTTTAAATCCTCCAATTTTAGGTAACCTCTAACCAACAACCCCATCCCCCCCATCCCCCTCATCCTGCCCACCACCCTTCCCCCTGCAACCCCCCTCCCCACCCCCATAGCTCCCACCTCTCTTCCTTCCCCTTCTCTTCCCTGTACCCCCACCTATTTCTCCCCTCCACAACCCCCTCTCCCCATCCTGCTACTTAATCCCCCCCCCCCTCCCCTCCTCCCCCACTCCCTGCCACTGGTTCATAATCTGCAACTTTTAATATCTGTCTCTCATCTTCTGTTCTTTCCTCTGGCCTTTGTTCCAACCATCGGTCAAAATCCCCCCTCACTTGTGTCGGCCTGTTACCTGCCACACTTTGTTCTGCCTCTTCCCTTTCCCGGATTTCTCCTGCCCAACACTCTTCCCATTATAAGATCACCTCTCATTCTTCTATGCTTCAAGGATTAAAATTGTAGCCTCCTCAACCTCTCCCTATACTTCATCCTGGAGACATCCTCATCAGTCTAGTCTGAACTCCTTCCAACTTAATAGCATCCTTCGTCTTATCCTTCCGTACCCCAAGGAATACAGCCCTAGCCTGCCCAACCTCTCCCTATAGCTCAGGCCCTCAGGTCCCGGCAACGCCCTCATAAATCTTCTCTGCACCCTTTCCCGCTTAGCAACAGATTCCTTAAAGCATTGTATGTGTCGTTATATATTTCAGTCATACTTGGGATTGAGACCGTCAACAAGTATGAGGTTAAGAACAATCTTAATCAGCAGATCTACTATGCTCTTGAGAAGAGTAACATATGCTGCAGAGTGTGCTGTGGAAGTAGCCGAGCAATGAAAATCCGCATTATTGACAATACGGACACTGAAGTAATGTGCCTCATACGGTCTCTCAGATGTCAAACCTGCTGGTGTCCCTGCTGCTTGCAGGAGGTCAGTGATTAACTGAAAGGGTTTGTGTGGTCGGTCTATCTTTCGTACATTCCACTCCACATGTTAGAATGCACCATTCATTTCCTTTATTCACAGGCACACTCCAACCCATTCCATCTGCAGCCTGATCAGATTCCTTTATCATTGTCACTTCGAGCCGGCACTGGTTAAAACCCCACTCTGAACAAAAGATGGATATCCACTGCCTCTCAGAGTGGGGATACAGTGATACTTCATTGGGAAAGCAATATTTCAGATGAAGCATTAAGCTGCCCCCCCCCCCCCCCATGTGTTCTGTCACAAATCCCTCACTACAGATTGCATGAGCCAATTTGTGAATGGGGTTGAGAGGGAAAGTGAGATCAGCCATGACTGAATGGTGGAGTAGACTCAATGGGCCAAATTGCCTAATGCTGCTCGTAAGACTTATGAACTTATGAACATTAATTTATTTACCCAACCAACATCTCAATGGCAGCAAGGTGGTGCAGCAGATAATACTGTTGTCTTACATCTCCAGTTACCAGGGTTCAATCCTGGCCTGCTGTGTGGACCCATATTTGCCTGTGTGGAGTTCTCATATTTCTTCCATGAATGCATGGCTTTACCATTTTTTTTTCTCTTTACAAATACTTTATTCAATAAACAAAATCAACATAAAAGTAGTATATCGTTCATATCAAAAACTGCCTGTATTGACAGTTTACAAACAAAGACAAAAAATCCTGGGAGTTCCTGTTTCCCAAAAGTGTTTTGAAAGTTTTTTTAAATTATTCATTCAAGCGATGATGGTATTTAATCGTCCTTTCCTGCTTGTTCTTGTGAAGGAAGTGGGGGCTGCCTTCTGGAACCATTCTGAGCATTGCAAGTCAAGATTCAAGCGTGTTTTATTGTCATATGTCCCAAACAATTAATTTTTTTTTTGCAGCAGCATAACAGGATATTTAAATATAGTACTCCGACTTTGTATATATATATTCCTCTCGGTCATGACTGACCATGGGTGATGCATCCTGGTCGGATGCAAGCCTGGGCGATGTCATATGGAGGACAGGCTGTTGCCCATGCAGCACATCCCCCCTCTCCACGTCGCTGATTGATCCAAAGGAACAACAGGGCTGTTACAGTTTGGCACCAGCGCCGTTGCAGGAGCTGCCAGAGCGAGGTTGTAGACAACGACGAACTGCCTTAGGGACTCTGACTCCGGATTTTCTTGAGGTTTACTCCTGGAGCCTGTTCCATGACTGGATATGGCCACAAGGCAGTGGAGGTTTTAAATCAGAGTTTTCTCTCTCCTAGATGGACTGCATTCCCAGGCTGACGAGCCCCATCTGCCCATATATATAATCATCATATACTTACTAAAAGTCTGATTTTGTACATGTGTATATGTGTGTGTATATGTGGTTGTCTTTACATCTTCGCAAAACACTGCACGGTAACGATTACATTTTTACATATTCCGATTGACATTTTTCCCGTCGAGGCAGAGAGCACCTTCACTGAACAATTTATGCTTTATTACTCCTTATTCTCGACATTACTGATCAAAAGTCTAAAAAAGTCAAAAGACTAAAATTAAAACGACCAGCTTAACTCATGACATCACAATGGCTCGGCTACCAGTGATCAGCCTCACTGAAGATTTCATCCTATATTTGACACGTCATTCGTAATTAAAGATTTAAAAATCCCAACTTTCACAAGATTTTTACATATTCTAATTCACATTATTCCCTTCTAGGCAGAGATAACCTTCACTGAACATTTTATGCTTTTTTCTCGACTTATTACTGATTAAAGTTTTTAAAAAATCAAAAGACTTTAAATTTAAAATGACCAGCTTCAACTGATGATGTCACAATGGCTCGGATAGCAGTGATCAGCTTCAATGAAGATTTCATCCTATATTTCACGTTATTCGCGATTAAAGCTTTAAAAATGCCAACTTTCACAAGATTTTTACTGTTAAAATCATGGACTGGGATGGACTGGGAAGTGTTCATCTCTTTTTGCAGTCTTTTTCGCTCCTGAGCGTTCAAGTTGCCAAACCATGCCATGATGCAACCAGTCAATATGCTCTCTATTGTACACTTGTTGGAATTCCAGAGAGGACACTCTGACAAGTGGTTTTATTTCAATTGAGTGATTTTCTGGGCCTCTTCAGAGGGCAATTGGGTGTGGAGTCAGGTGTAGGTGAGAAAGACAGGTTTCCACCCCTACAGAACGGCAGTGAACCAGATGGGTCTTTACAATGACTGACTATAATGTCAGAATTCTAATTTGAATTTATTACCATCTGCCATGGTGAGATTTGAACCCAAGTGTCTAGGACTTTGCACTGGTATCTAGATTATTAATCAGATGATAATGCCACTGCCCCATTGCTTAGTATAAGTTCATTTTTCAGTATAGAACATGGTAAATATATATAATACAGTGCCTTAATATATGCCTTACAGTGCCAGAGACCCAGGTTCTATCCTGATTACATGTGCTGCCTGTACGGAGTATGTACATTCTCCCCGTGACCTGCATGGGGTTTCCCTGGGAGGTCCAGTTTTCTGCTACACTCCAAAGACGTACAGGACTGGAGGCAAATTAGCTTGATAAAATTATAAATTGTCCTTAATGTGTGTAGGAGAGTGTTAATGTGTGGGGATTGCTGGTCTGCATGGACTTGGTGGGCCAAAGGGCTTATTTGCATGCTGCATCTCTGAACTAAACTGAATTAAACAAAACTAAACATAGAACAGCACAGCACAAGAACAGGCTCCTCAATCAACAATGCCTGTGCCAAGCATGATGCCAAAACCAACTCTTATCTGCCTCCATTCCTCTTATCCCTCCATTCCCTGCATATCCATGTGCCTATCCAAACATCTCTTAAACGCCACTATCGTATCCACCACAACAATCATCCCTGACAGCGCATTCCAGGCACTCACCACTCTCGGTGTAAAACAACTTTCCAGCACATCTCCTTTAAACTTTGCTCCTCTCACCTTAAAGCTACGCCCTCGAGTATTTGATTTTTCCTTCTTGGGAAAATGGTTCTGACTGTCTACCTTATCCATGCTTCTCCTAGTTGTATATATTTCTGTCAGGTCTCCCTGGTTACCCTTTTTTTTTAAATGTTGTTTTAAAAAACTTTGGGATTTTCAATGATCTGACCTGCCGAAAGCATTTGGCCCTTCTAAACATCGTTACTGCTTCACCTTCAATATGTCTGCAGTCCCTAAGCCATCACTGAAGGGGATATGTTGCTGTTCACTTATGACCAGGTCTCGGTGATGTAGCTGTGTTCTGAAAACCAAATCATTTACACGAGAGACAGCTGCTCTCATGAGTTGAGTTTATTGTCACACTGGTACCGATTCCTATCACTGGTCCGCAGTTTCCATAAATGGTGATCTGTTTCATTTACAGCTGGAAGTGCAAGCTCCACCCGGTCAACCAATAGGATACGTTATCCAAAGATGGAACCCATGTATACCAAAGTTTTCAATTCAAAATAAAAGCAGACATACTGTCCTGAGGATATGTGGTCCTTGTTGTCAATCTGGCTGCTGTAAGTCTGTAAATTTTAAGGTACGTCTTTCTAGAATTGCTAAGTGACACAAGTGAAGTAACACATTGATAAAAATGGTTCTTTGGTTTAGGATTATGTTTAGGTTTAGTTTAAGAGCTTATGTTTATTATTGTTGTGTGCACTACTGATTAAATTACATTAAAACCTTTGTTTTTGCATGCTTTCCAATCAGATTACATTATATTATATACAATCAAGTCAAACTGAAGCACAATAGTAGAGCAACGGAGAAGATATAGTTCAAATATAGTTCTCGGCATTGTAGCGCTCCAGTTCCATAGACAAAGTCCAATGTCAGCAACAGGGCGAGGTGAATCTGACTGTATCCTAGCTTATGAAAGGACCATTCAGAAGCCTGAAAACAGAGGAGAAGAAACTGTTCCTGAATCTTGTGATGTGTGCTTTCAGGCTTCTGTATCTTCTGCACAACTGGTCACTGATGCAATATTCCCACTAATCCTGAAGCTTTTCAGGTGAGACATAAAACCAAGATCCCATCTACTCCCTCTAATGGTTGTAAAATATCAAGTGGCACTAGATGAAGAGTAACAAAGTTATCCCCAATGCCTTGGCAGGTAGAATTCTTGGTGATCATCATATTGCAGTTTATGATTGCTTGCTGTTGGTAAATTGAGTTTAGTTTATAGTTTAGTTCAGAGATACATTGCGGAAACAGGGCCTTCGACCCACCGAGTCCGTGCCGACCAGCGATCTCCGCACATTAACTCTATCCTACACACACTAGGGACAATTTTACAATTATACCAAGCCTATTACCCTACAAACCTGTACGTCTTTGGAGTGTGGAAGGAAACCAGAGATCCCAGAGAAACCCCGCACGGGCCGCGGGAGAACGTACAAAGCTATACAGATAAGCACCCGTAGTCAGGAACGAACCCGGGTCTCTGGCGCAATAAGGCAGCAACTCTACCGCTACACCACTGTGCTGCTCTAAATGGAGTTATGGAGTTAGGGAAACATACAGCATGGAAACAGGTCACTCAGCCAAATTTGTCCATACTGATCAGTGGACATCCTTCCACATTAATCCCATCTCCCTGTGCTTCATCCATTGCTTTCTCTGCCATCTGCCAATGCAATTCAAGAGCTCATGTAGACACTCCCTAAATGCTGCCACTGACTCAGCATCAACCACTCTCTACAGGCGGCACAGTGGCACAGCGGTAGAGTTGTTATCTTACAGCTCCGGAGGCCCAGGTTTGATCCTGACTACAGGTGCTGTCTGTATGGAGTTCATATGTTTTCCCCATGACCTGTGTAGGTTTTCTCTGGGTGCTCTGGTTTCCTCCCACACTACAAAAACGTATCGCTTTGTAGGTTAATTGACTTCAGTAAAATTGTAAATTGCCCCGAGTGTGTGTAGGATAGTGTTAGTGTGTGGGGATTGTCAGTGCGGATTTGATGGACTGAAGGGCCTGTTTCCATGCTGTGTCTCTAAACTAAATTAAACTAATTTGTCTTGATTGAAACTCCATCTGCCATTTTTTCAGACTATCTCACCAACACAGCAACATTTCTCTGCAGTCTGAGACTACCTTCCACACTATCAACTACTCCACAAATCTTCTTCTCATTTGAGAACTACTGTAACTGATCATGCCTCCCACGTCCAAATCACTTACGTACACTATAAACAAGTGGTTGCAGCATTTTCTGTACTCCAACAGTGATGTTACTTCAAAAGTAGTTAATTACCTGCAAAGCACATTGAGACACCCCAGGGGTATGAAAGATGGGTTGTCAATTGTAGTCTTACCATTTTTCCGTTTCTGGAAATCAACAAATTGATGAACATGCATAAAATATGAAATAAAACCCTCAGAATGTTACAAAAATAATTATCTTTCTGCCTGCCCCTAAGAATGAATCTGCCACACTCATCCACTCTTCAAATAAACAATAATTATATTTTCAAAATGTTCATTCTTCTGAGCTTTTTGGGCAGCCTTTTTTTTTCATCACTCTTTGTGTAAAATGCCTTCGAGTGAACATGCATCTTCCCTCTTCTAAGCTAGTATTACCTGGTATAAACTGCTGATTAAGTGCTCTCATGGCAACACTGTTTCATCAGTATGTTGCATAAATGTAGTAGAAAACTCTCTGTAGGTATTTAAGGGTAACTATATTTGGCAAGTAAATAGCAGATAGTAACCAAGGACAAAAAAGACATGAAACCAAAAACCACTCACATACTTGGCAGTTTATCTTACCCTTTTCCCAACACAAAAGTACTTCTAAATAAGCAAGGTGAGAATGAGTAATGACACCTTATATCCATGGGGGTGATATCTATTACACAGCTTTTAATTCTTCACATTTGATTCACAAGGAAACTCTCAAATTTCTCAGTTATATCCAATTTTCTTTCAAGAGTTGGACTTGAATCTGCATTCAGCACGTATTCAAGATCGGGCCAGTTCTCAATATGACAAGAACTTTTCTTCATTTTCATTCTACTTGCCATTTATTTTTCAACTTCCTGCTCCTGCACAGATCCTAAATCTTGAAAGGTCGTAAGATGCTTGACTATTTACAAGTAAAGCTTACTGCCCGCCTATTACAATTTTTCCAAAGATGGGTCCCAACCCAAAATATTGCCTACCATGTCCTCCAGAGATTCTGCCTGATCGGCTGAGTTACTCCAGCACATTGTATCTTTTTTTGTAAACCAGCATCTGCAGTTCCTTGCTTCTACCTCCTCCTGGGAGTACTGCCATGAAGTCCTTACAATGAGATGGGAGGAAAGACATTCCCATTGAAGTCATGCTTTGATCTCTAATAACTGAGGTTGCCTGAAGTTAGCCATTAACCCATCTCTTCAAGTCAATGCACAAACTACCAATGAGCCACTGGTTAATTCCTCACACTTAGGCACTCCTCTGTGCACCTAGCCCTTATCATATTCCATTCAATACTCCTGTGAATAATATGTTATACCTTCTGACTCACTGGTATAATGTGATCACTGTGCCAAAGGCTCATTCCCCTCAGGCAGATGAACAATGTATCTATCTCATTGTGAGACCCTGTTGTGGGCTTATTCACCTCAGCGTGGCAGGCAGCATCACTAGAGAGAAGGAAAGGGCGACGTTTGTTCCTTCATACAGGTTTGGAGGTTTATTGGCCTCTGTAAATTGTCGTTGGGGTGTAGGATCGAACTCGTGTACTAGTGATCGTTGGTCGGTGTGGACTCTGGACTGTCGGGCCTGCTTCCATGCTGCCTCACTAAACTATTAAAACATGCTGTCATCTTTACTTCCTCACAACACGAAGGAAATTCAACATAATAATAATAATAATGGATGGGATTTATATGGTGCCTTTCTAATACTCAAGGCGCTTTACATCGCATTATTCATTCACTCCTCAGTCACACTCGGTGGTGGTGAGCTACTTCTGTAGCCACAGCTGCCCTGGGGCAGACTGACGGAAGTGTGGCTGCTAATCTGCGCCTACGGCCCCTCCGACCACCACCAATCACTCACACACATTCACACGCAGGCAAAGGTGGGTGAAGTGTCTTGCCCAAGGACACAACGACAGTATGCACTCCAAGCGGGATTCGAACCGGCTACCTTCCGGTTGCCAGCCGAACACTTAGCCCATTGCGCCATCTGTCGTCCTATGCCTCCAACATGCCTCCAATGACACTTTGTCGGTGCCCTTTATGGGGCAAGTATTGCATACCTTGGGTATGCAAGCAAAGAATTTAACTATGGCTTGTCACATGCGACAATAAAGTATTCATTCATTCATTCATTCATTCATTCATTCATTCACTTACCAATTTCTACAGAAGCACCATAGAAAGCATCCTATTGGGATTGATTACATTTGGTATTGCAATTGTTCCACCCAAGACCAATGGAGTCTGCAGCGAGTTGTGAATGCACCCAGTCCACCATGCAAACTCGCCTCCCACCCCACCACATGACACCATCTGTACTTCACGCTGCCTGGGGGAAGAAACCAACATAATCAGGAACCCTTCACTCCCTGGTTGTTCTCTCTTCTCCCCTTCACCATTAGGCAGAAGATACAAAAGCTTCTCAGCTGCTGTTACCAAACTCACCAAATAGACCTGTCATATGCTAAGGATGTGTTCCATATCTCCCAATCTGTCTCGTTGTGGCCCCTGCACTTTTTCTTATCTGCACTTTCGCTGTAGCAGTAAAACAATATTCTGCACTCGGTTTCCTTTCTTGCCTGCACCATATAGTCTTATATGTGATAACACCTTAATTCATCGAGAGGTTGACCTCAAATTTAAGGGGGGGTGGGGGACCTTCTCTAGCCATCAATGGGCCCACCAGGGCACCACCCAGCCTGAGTTCAGTTGTGGCTGGCCCTGATTGTTTAGTTTAGTTTGGAGATGCAGAGTGGAAAGTTGCCCCTTTGGCCCACCCGAGTCCGTGCCGACCAATGATCACACCGTACATTAGTTCTATCCTATACACAAGGGACAATTTACAGAAGTCATTAACCTACAAACCTGCACGTCTTTTGGATTGTGGGGGGAAACCGGAGCACCCGGAGGAAACCCACACAGTCACAGGGAGAACGTGCAAATGCCGTACAGACAGCACCTGTAGTCAGTATGAAACCTGGGTCTCTGGCACTGTAAGTTCCAGAGACCCAGCAACTCTACCACTGCGCCTCTGTGCCACCCCCTTTATCCGGATTGATCCTGGTCTTTTTTACCTCCAGCTCTCCACAACCCCACCCCATACTTTCAGTCTGAAGATGCCACATCACCTATCCATTTTTCTTCAGAGATGCTGCCTGACCCATGGACTTACTCCAGCACTTTTGTCTATGTTGTGAAGCTTGTATCTGGTAACTGGGCGCACACTGATAGTGATTTTCTACTGTTGTTCGTTCTACCATTTTATTGCAGATAAAAACCCTGAATAAAAAGGAAGTAATAGGAAACATTGCAAAGAATTGGAGTGGAGTAATGGTTGAAACTTTTACAGATGCTGATAACTTTGAGGTCACCTTTCCGATGCATTTGGACATTAATATTAAAGCAGTCCTGATGGGGGCCACCTTTTTAATTGTAAGTATAAAGATATTTGGGTAACATACAAAAGGGCAAAGGATATGCAGTCCAACTTTAAATATAGAACAGGGACCAAGATACAAAGGAAGATCGTCACTGAATAATATATGAAATCCTCAAAATGAATCCTTTCAAGCTCACAATATTGAGAGATAATATGTTGGCATTCAAATTATTTCTGTTTTAAATTAAGGATTGTATATCATTTTTTTACTAATATTAACGTTAAAATACTACATAGCCTTTCTCAATGGCGGCATAGTGGCGCAGCTGATAGAGCTGTTGCCTCACAGCGCCAGGGACCCAGGTTCGATCCCGACCTCAGCTGATGTCTGTGTGGAGTTTGCACGTTCTCCCTGTGACCATATGGGTTTCCACTGGGCACACCAGTTTGCTCCCACATCATAATGACGTGCGGATTTATAAGGTTAATTGGCTACTGGTAAAATTTGTCCCTAATGTGCAGGGAGTGGATGAGAAAATGGGATGACATAGAACTTGTGTGAAGGGGTGAGTGATGGTCAGTGTGGACTCAGTGGACTGAAGAGCTTGTTTCCACGCTGTATATCTAAAATTAAAAGTCAAATTGAGCAATAGGTTCATTCAAAGGAGGAATGTAAGAAATTATCCCGTACAATTCTCAAATATCAAATACTTTATTGTAAACTGATCTTCTTTGAACTGATCACAACAGGAAGAAGGTGAGGCCTTTGAGAAGATAGATTAATGAAATAGGATGAATCTGAGGAGAAATTAAAGAAGTTGCACAACACTTGAGAGGGGTGGACACACAGCATGGTGAACTGGGAATTATATTCCAGCAGGAGTCAGTGGGGCTACAGACCCCTAGGGATTTTATCCCAATTAGAATCAGTAACTGTGGAGCACGTGGAACCTTAGGGGCTGTTAAACAATGTCAGCAACATCCCATCAGGCATTGATAAGCTCAGCACTGCGGAAGCCACAGAAATGATATCCTGGCATGTGTCAGTAAACTCAACAGCAAGTTAATATTTTTTGAAGAGGTAGCCAAGAGGATTGATGAGGGCAGGTGTGGTGAAAGTAATCTATGTGGATTTTAATAAATTCCTGCATGGTAATGTGGAATGTTATATTGCATTGACTGATTGTGGGGAGGGTGGAGGGAAAGCTAGGGGAAAGGAGGGGCAAGAAAAACTGTCGTTGGTAATAGATGAACACATGGGAAGGGAGTGTCTGATGGGCAGATGGTTAGACCAAAGATGGAAAAAAAGGTGGGAGACAAAAGGATTGAAGAGTTGAGAAATGTAAAGCCTGAGTCGGGGGATGGGAGAAACCGTGTGAGTCCAGGTGGGAGGTCCAGAATAGATGGAGGCAAGGGTTAGTGGGAAGAGGGACAATTGGAGGTGGAGGAAGGGGGAGAGGTTGTTAGAGATTGTTAGAGGTTATCTAACATTGACAAGAATTGAATTCTCCAATTTTAGATAACTTCTAACAACCCCACTCCTCCCTTTCCCTCACTCCCCACTTTATTTTCTCCTGTTTTCACGATGTAGTTCTAAATTCTAAAGATTGTGTCTTCATCCACCAAATATCCATGTCCCTCCTTAGAAATCTTTGGCCTCCAGCCCTCACTTCCTGATGAACACTGTGCAATGCCTGCTTTGTTGACAAATGTTTTAGCCATTCTTTCTGTTATGTGATATAGCTCTTAACTTTTTTGGCATTGATTGCATTGTATAGCAGATGTTTCCTTCAGTCCAACAGTAACTATGCTCCTGAAGTGAGGTGATGAATGGCATTTTAAAAATGCAAGTCTTTTTCTTTCTTTTATTAATGGAAGTTCTTTAACTTTGCAGGATTTTATGTACTTTGAAAACTGAATGGATGGGAAGTTGCTGATTGGAAAATAAGTAGATAGGAAACAATGATGATTAAGTAAGAAAGCACATTAGCACCGCACACAACCTTATCTGCATTAAACCTCAGTAACTGTGGTACAATTGCAAACAAAAATTCTGTTGACTCTGTTTAAATTTACAGATATTTACATTGCAAAGTTATTTCCAGATTTATTCCCCACTAAGGAGCCTGTCTTTCCTGGAGGATCTTATTGGTTGAAAAATAATTTGTTTGGTTATGATGCTGATTAAGGTAAAGTGCGATCATTTAGATATTGAGCTGGGGAGGAGGGGAAGGACTAGAGAAAGGAAGGGTGGAGAGAGAGGAGCTTGTGTGTGAAAGGTCTGAGCAATATGAGTAAGGTGAATGTAATGTATATCATTTAACGTTCACAGGCAAAATACCTTGATATTACATCTACAGACAGCAACTCAATTTTAAAATAAAATTAGAAAACACTGAACATACTCCATGTCAGTCAGTGGTTAAAGGGAGATTTGATAGAAATATATAAAATTATGAGGCATCGATAGGGTAGACAGTCAGAACCCTTTTCCCAGGTGGAAACGTCCAACTCTAGACGGCATGGCCAAAAGGTGAGAGGGGGAAAGTTTAAGGGTAAGTTTTGTATAGAAGAGTAGTGGGGGCCTGGAATGCATTGTCTGGGGTGAGGGTGTTGGTGCAATATGAAAGTGACGTTTAAGAGGCACACAGAAATGCAGGGAACAGAGGGATATGGATCATATGTAGGCAGATAGAAACATAGAACAAAGGAACATAGAAAATAGGTGCAGGAGTAGGCCATTCAGCCCTTTGAACCAGCACTGCCATTCAATATGATCATGCTGATCATCCAAAATCAGTACCCCATTCCTGCTTTTTCCCCATATCCCTTGATTCCGTTAGCCCTAAGAGCTATATCTAACTCTGTCTTGAAAACATCCAGTGAATTGGCCTCCACTGCCTTCTGTTGCAGAGAATTCCACAGATCCACAACACTCTGGGTGAAATAGTTTGTCCTCACCTCAGTCCTTAATGGCCTCCTCTTATTCTTAAACTGTGACCCCTGGTTCTGGACTCCACCAACATGGGAACATATTTCCTGCATCTAGCCTGTGCAATCACTTAAGAATTTTATGTTAATGAGATCAGTTTAACAAGGCATCATGTTTGGCAAAAACATTGTGCTGTACTGTTCTATGTTCTATGATCTATGTAATATGTTACATGAAGAGACTCAAAGGATGAGTCTCGGGGAGCAAAATTGTAATGGCAGCACCATTGTCAGCATTTGCTGTCTGAAAGAAAAATGGATGTAGCAGTCCTGATCTGAATTTCTTAAACTTAATCCAGAGCTCAGTGAATGCGTTCTTGCTGAATTCTGCAAAATTCTATTTTAAACTTGTTTTTTGACCTGGATTCTGAAATCCACAGCTTGAGAGTTTTTTTCACATTTGTGTCCCATGTCATTGCCAAACTGTTAAAAATTGAGAAGTTGCTGTGCAGTTGCCGATCAATGTTTACTTTTCCCTAGTGGAACTTCATCTTGTGTTGGACTGAGAGTGCAGCTGCAGGCAAAGGCGTCTCTTAATTGGCAGACTTCCTTGGTTTTGGGCTCCAAGTAATCAGTCAGTGGAATGTGTTCGAACACTTTACTTTCATCTCTTGGTTTAAATTCTCATCGGACCAATATTTGGAAGGTCGTCACCCCATGAGTTACTTTCATGGACTACTTCCAGATAGTTCAATGCCAACAACACAGAAGGGCCTTAATCAGTAATAACATGAGCACTAATTTAGATTTCAGCCAAAAGATTATTGAATTGGCTGGCAGAAAAAATACAGCCCCAAATTTGGTTTAATTTGGGGCTGAAATCCATTGATAGATTCATGAGGGAACTTACCCCAGTTGCTGGGCTGTTCTGCACGGTTGTAAGTACCTGATGCTCAATCGGGAGTAAGAAATGGGGCTTGTTACTCTTCAGAGTGATCCTTAATGGGTATCAAAGACAACCCAATAATTTTTCGGCCAAAAGATTTAGGTCAGGCATGTCAATATATAGCAGGGGTACAAAGAAAACGCGGGAAAAAAAATATTTGCAAGGTTAAAAAGCAGTAGCTTAAACAATTCTATAATCATGTTATTTTAACATCTGGTGTGGGGTTTGAACATTGACTATCATGTGGAGGATCAAACGGGCAGCACTGGCTAGATAGGCTACTGTCATTCTCAGAGCCTGAGGTACACACTTGTGTGGGAGGAAGGAGCCTCTGAGACCAGGAAGAGAGCCAGCAACACGTACCTGCTCTTAATCAAAAACATTCACCTGATCAATATCTGCAGGCTAAAAGCAACATGTGATTTTTTTTAATGACTGAATCTCATGGAGTAGCTCCAACTATTTCAATGGTACAGTGATAATTCCTGCAAAAACAAGTGCCAACTCTGCTTACCATCGAAGGTTAAATTCACTGTTCCGATGCAATTGAATTACTGGTGGATTCATTTTATCCTAAATCCAACACTGCTGTAATAAAGCCAGATTGGTTTGTTAGATGGTTTTATTTCATTACAAATCACAGCTCTGAATAATTTGAATGGTCCTAACGGTACATTAAGAACGACCCCACTGATGTAACTTACTGTTTTAAAAGGGAATACTGAGTTTACTGTAGTATCTGTAGTGTCAGAGAAACTAAAATAAACTAGGATTCCACTTGATATTATTTATTATTGATTTTGAAATGTTCCTCACTCAAACTGGGAATGATTGGGTTAACTGGGAATGGTTAGGTCAGCGTATGATGAGCGTTTGACGACACTGGGCCTGTACTCGCTGGAGTTTAGAAGGATGAGGGTGGACCTAATTGAAACTTACTGAATTGTGAAAGGCCTGGATAGAGTGAATGTGGAGAGGATGCTTCCACTAGTCGGAGAGTCTAGGACCAGAGGGCACATCCTCAGAATAAAAGGACATATCAGTAGAAGGAGATGAGGAGGAATTTCTATCGCCAGAGGGTGGTAAATCTGTGGAATTCATTGCCACACATGGCAATGGAGGCCAAATCATTGGGTATTTTTTAAATCAGAGATTGACAGAGTTCTTGATTAGTAAGGGTTGCAGGGAGAAGGCTGGTGAATGGGGTTGAGAGGGAAAGATAGATCAGCCATGATCTAACGGCGAAGGAGGCTCGATGGGCCGAATGACTTAACTCTTCACCAATGATTTATGAACTTCTGAATATAAATAAATGGAAATATGCCCAACAATACTGGACATTCTTCCATGGGACTGGTTGTGCAGTTGCAGGCAAAATTGTCTTTTTAATTGGAAGACTGTGTTGGGTTCCAAGCAAGCAGTCAGTGGAGTGTGTTAGAGCACTGCCCTCTCATCTCTTGGTGTGAATTCTCATCGGACCACTGTTTGGAGGTTATCGTCCCGTGAGGCAATTTAATCAACTACTTCCATATAAGTCAATGCCAACAGCACAGAAGGAACTTAATCAGTAACAATATGAGAACTGCATTAGGTTTCAGCCAAAAGGTTTATTGAATTTGCTGGCAGAAGAAATATAGATTTTTGTTGGTTTTCATTTGCGGTTGAAGTGCATTAGTATAGTCATGCTGAGTGAGTTTAGTCCAGCCATTGGACTGTTCCACATGTGGTTAGATCTGCCTGACGCATAACCTATGTAAGAAATGGGATTTGTTGCTCTCTAAAATGGTCCTCTAATGCACCATAGAGACACAAGGAAATGCTGATGCTGGTTTCCAAGAAAAACAAAGTGCTGGAGTAACTCAGCAGGTCAGGCAGCATCTCTGGAGAACATTGATAGATGATGATTCGGGTCAGGACCTTCAACAGACTCCTTCTTCAGGCCAGGAAGAGAGCCCATGACACTTGCCTGCTCATTATAAAACACATTCACCTGATGAATCTCTGCAGGCTCCTTGATCCTCACGCGGTGCCAAGGTGCCCTGTCCTGAGGTGCATGGGGAGAAACAACATGGGGTGGTGGTGGGTGTGGAGTGGAGTACTGGGCTTCGGAGCCAAATGCTATATTCAAACAGTTTTCAGAGGATTATTGTGGATTCCTGCAAGGGAGAGGCCCACTTAATTTAGTTTAGATTTCTTTAGAGACACAGCGTGGAAACAGGCCCTTCGGCCCACCAAGGGCGCTCCGACGAGCGAACCCCATTAGCACTACCCTACACACAGGACAATTTACAATTTTTACCAAAGTGAAATTAATCTACAAACCTGTAAATTTTTGGAATGTGGATGGCCAACGGTCTGTCTACCTTTTCGTCTTTTTTGTTATTTTTAGTGTTTTATAAAATTTGTGTTAATGTTCTCTGGTTTGTCTTATGTGGGGGTTGGGGGGTGGTGGTTGAGGGAAACATTTTTTTTAACCTCTTACCTTGCCGGAGAGCGATTGTTTTCCGGATCGTATCTCCGGTCGCTCTGCGGCCTAACATCATGGAGCTGGCGGCCTTTCTCGAGACTGACTTTGAGCCCCACCGCGGGGCCGTGGACTTACCATCGGAGCCTGCGATCCCTTGCCTGGGATTGACGCTCCAATTGCAGCCTGCGGATTTCAACATCGAGGAGCTCGCAGTCTCGGGTAGAGACTGATGTCGGGAAGCTCCAAAGTCTCAGGAGGTTTGACTAGGCCCGACCCGGGTTCCGATCCCCCGGCACGGGGGAGCTGAGATCCCCCGATGTGGGAGCTTGATCGCCCAGACTCGGAGGGCCCGACCGCCGGCTACGGGGGCCAAGATCGTCCCGTCAACAGAAGGCTCAAGGCCCCCGACCATGTGGGAACAAAGAAGGGAAGAATTTTTAACATTTTTTTCACCTTCCATCACAGTGAGGAATTGGAGAAGTCGCTGTGGTGGATAACTATGTTAAAATGTATTTTGTGTGTTTTCTTGCTTTTATTGGTATGATTGTATGGCAAATCAAATTCCTCATATGTTGCAAAACATACTTGGCTAATAAAGTATGAATATGATTATGATTATGAAAACGGAGCACCCGGAGCAAACCCACAAGGTCTCACGGGGAGAACTTACAAACTCCATACAGACAGCACCCATAGTCAGGAACGATCCCGGGTCTCTGGCGCTGTAGGGTAGCAACTCTACCAGTGTGCCACCATGCCGTGCTTGGGTGCAAATGTCTCAGGATTCTGTAAGCGGCCTTGAAACAGCTCCCCAGGAGCTGGCTGGGTCTGCCATGCGTGGGGTCTGCAATGTGTTGGGACATCTGATGTCACCAGACAGGGTAAATTTGGTATCTCCTTGTGATCCTCCATTCACTCCATTATTGGAGGTGACCACCATGCAATCTTTGTATAACACACCGAGAGTAGAAACAAGGAATTGCAGAAGCTGTAAATACGCTCTTCTGAAGCTTACCCCCCTAGTCTAGTTCAGTAAAAAAACACTGACTCAAGCACTGGACCTACTAAACTTTATTTTTAGAATGAACAGCAAATTCCCCTATAGGATACCTAAACCACCGCAGGTTCGATCCTTGTCGCTGCCTGGCCATGCCCTTCAGCCTCGTGCAAACAGAAACTGCCCTAAAGATCACGCAGACCCAAACGCCCTTCCAGAAGATCAACACCGATCTAAAATGGGGCTACCTTTTATAGGTCCATGAACCTTGAGGGGCCGAACTACATAGGGGTGGTCTCTTTACAGTCCAATCAAACATATTAATTACAGCAATACATTATTGACAGTTCCCCAAACCAATTACAGAGTCTCCCACACAATGTTTCTTGCAGAAGCCTCTGGGAGGAAGCTAACTAACTGAATAATGCAACATTTACTCTGGAACTCAAAACAATCCTGCCAGGGCTTAACACTTTGACCAATCAACAAACAGCAGGGTAACTGTCTTGCAACATTATTTACATTATTTACAATCCCTTTGCAGCAATCCAATCAAACTCATGCATTCACAATACCTTGGAGTTACTTCTGCAAGATTCTCATATATTAAGATACTTAGACTTTTCTTATCTGAGGGGCTGATCTGGGACCTAGACTTCCCGGCACCAGCTAGCAGCTTGTTTTGTTATCTGTCTGCTTATAAACTAAGTAAACATTAAGTATACATTATAATAATGTACAGAGAAAGATGGCCGCACACACACTCATGTTGGAATCAAAAACAGGAATGATTTATTTCCAAGTCTAAGGTCACTGACTCATTTACTGAGCATGTGCGAAAATGAGCTCATATTCGTAAATTTCAGGGATATTGTCACATCCTTTCCGTTTTGACATTTTGGGATTACATTTCTGACGATCCCAAAACAAAGTAAACTTAAACACTTTTCATAATATTACACCGTAGTAATATGGTTTAACTTAACAGAGTAAAACAACTGTTCTGTCTTATTTCACAAATTCAATCATAGTCGCACTTGTGACATTTCAATAACATAAACATGTTCATATGTTTTCTTCTCATAAGCAGGTAGGTCCATCACAGTAAAACACATTACTTTGTGACATACTCGCTGTACTAGGCTGTAGGCCGAGGAGCTTTTTCGTTCAGGGTCGTGACCCAACTCACGGAACTACCTAAATTTTTAATATATTGTGTAAAAATATTATATAAATCATACCTGAAATTCGTCAAGACCAAAACCTGCACATTTTTAAGATGAGAAAAACCTAAAATTTTCTGAGGAGGAATTGCCCAATCAATGCACGTTTGACATTGAGGTTGGACGTAAATTGACCAATCCCGCGCTTTGTTTTATGGTCGCTAGGCAGCAAGGAGCCTGGGATCATGGCTGCCTCCTCATTACATCAAAACAATTACAAGGTTTCCAAGGATAAAGGTAATGCTCACCTTGCTGATAATTTTGTTTTTCAATTGATTTATCTTTATAAACTTATGATGTGAACTGTTAAATAAAAATGATAAATAACAAATGTAGAGCTAGGGTTAGGATTAGGGTCAGTCAGTCAGTTGGTCAGTCGGTCAATCAGTCAGTCTGTCAGTCGGGCTTGTCGGTAGGCGGATGGATAATGTGGAGGATCGGTCGGGCCTTCGGGCCTCCGGCGGGTGGTGAGCGTTGGGCCGAGCCGGACCACACGTACGGAGCCCACAGCCGGTCCAAAAGCGGCTCCAGCTCAAGCCGTGGGCAGCTCTAGAAGGGGGGCGAGTTAGGGTTAGGCATTTTCCTGTCAGTGGAAGATGCCTTAGCCTTGACCCCCATTCTGCACACTGCGCCAGTCTCATTTGAAAAAAAAACGCACAATTATATTCATTATCTTATTTTTATATGATATAATTATACATCATTATATATGATTACAGTCATATTCACAAGTCATATATATATATGGTATAATAATATATGGTTTAAATAGACTGCAACACGGAAATAGGCTCCCTATGGTGTAATATGGGCATTGTACACTAGATGGCGCTTACTTTTTCGATCTCATTTTCTAATTAGTTTAATTAATTAATGTGCAACTTTTGGCACTGACGAGTTATGACTTCCTTCTCAATTATATTTTATCTAAATCTGTGCAAAATTTCATGTAGTTCCGAGAGATGGGTCACGAAAGTTGATTTCTAGATACATTTTTGATGCTCGGCCCACAGCCTATACCTTTCCGGTGGTCTGACTGCTCTACCTGCCCTAGTCTTTGTGATGGTGTTTCTTTCAGAAATGTCTTTATTTTCAGTAGGTACATTCTGTGCATCACTTCTAGCTTCTTCTCTTGTGTCACTTTGTTTTTGTTTTGATTTCTCTGTGTTTAGAGTTTCACGAGTTGCCTCTTTTTCCAGTGATGCATGTTGTGTTGGTCTTTTCCATGTCAGCTGAGGTTGCAAAGGTGTCCGAGTCTTCTCCACATCTGGTGGTTTCTCTGGAGTTATGTGTGGCGGTAGATCCACTCGGTTACGTCGTATTGGAAGTCCTGACTGTCTCAACTTCGTATGATCTCTCATCCAGTCATCTCTGAACTGTTGCTCTGCCATCTGGTATCTTCTAGTTTGTAGGGTTTGAGTCTTAAGACATCATCTTCTTCCAGGATTGGCAGATCCTTGGCATGTCAGTTGTAGATTTTTGACTGTTTTCCTTGCAAATCCTTCATCTTTTTCCTCTCTTCTGTGAGTATCTCAACACCACGTGGTTTGAGGTTAGATGTTGTTGGAAGTGTCAAGTCAAGTATTTATATAGCACATTTAAAAAACAACTCTCGTTGGCTAAAGTGCTTTATATTTGTTATAAGAATAGTATAAACAAACAAACTACATACATATATACATATAGCCCTCGCTCAGAGGACGTCAAGAAAGGCTTGGGAGTACAGATAAGTTTTTAGTCTTGACTGAAAGGAGTCGATGGAGGGGGCAGTTCTGATGGGAAGAGGGATGCTGTTCCACAGTCTAGGAGCTGCAACCGCAAAGGCGCGGTCACCCCTGAGCTTATGCCTGGACCGCGGGATATTCAGCAACCCCAAGTCGGCCGATCTGAGGGACCTGGAGGTGGAGTGGTGGGTGAGAAGACTTTTGATGTAGGTGGGGGCAAGCCCATTGAGGGCTTTGTAGACATAGAGGAGGATCTTGAAATTTATACGGAACCGCACAGGGAGCCAGTGGAGAGAGGCCAGGAACGGGGTGATGTGGTCCTTGTTCTCCTTTCATGCAGTCTTTGTGCAGGACCTCTGTTGACTCCTTGCACAGGGGTGTTGCGTAATTCCAGTATTGCCAAGTAAACACCTGTCTTAGAGTGATTAGTTTTATTCAGCACTCGCTTAGCTGCCTTGATTGCCGATTCCACCGTTCCGTTAGCTTGGCTATGTCTTGGAGAAATTGTGTAGTGGTCAAATGCCCATTTCCTGGTAAATTTGACGAACTCCTCTGATGAGAACTGTGTTCTGTTGTCGCTTACCACAGTGCTGGGAATTACCTATCTTGCAAAGTGGCTCTTGAGTTTCACAATGATTGTCCTGCTGTTCAGGTCGTACAGTCCGTCTATCTCCCAGAAATTAGATAGATAGTCCACTGTGATTAAATAATGCTTTCCCTCAAGTTCAAACATATCGGTTCCCACTTTCTCCCATGGTCGATCTGGGAGGACATGGGGCATCAGAGTTTCTTTCTGATTCTGTTGTTCGTACGTCCTGCAGGCTTCACAGTTTGAAATGAACTGTTTCACATCAGAGTTCATTCCGGGCCAGAAAATGCATTCTCTAGCTCGTCTGAGGGTTCCTTCCACTCCCAGGTGAGAGTTGTGGAGTGTCTCCTTCATATCTCTACGTAGAGTGACAGGGATTACAACTCTCTCTCCTCTGAATACTAGGCCGTCTTGCACACTCAACCCGCCTCTGACGTTGAAGTATGGTTGTGCTGCCTCTGGAACTTCTGCCTTGTGATCTGGCCATCCATTTTGGATTACTCTCTTAACTGTTTGTAGTGTTTTGTCTTCCCTGGTGTGGGCTTGGATGCATTTGACCTTGTCCTCTCCCATGCTCAAGGACTTAACTACGTTGACATCTGTGAATCTGGTTGATCCTGTGGTGTCAGGGAGGTATGCTCGGGAGAGCATATCTGCTAGATGCATGTCTTTTCCCTTTACCCACTTGATCTCGATGTCATAATGTAGCATCCTCATCATCATGCCCTGAAGACGTCTTGGTGCTCTATGCAGAGGCTTTTTGACGATGACTTCCAATGGCTTGTGGTCACTCTCAACGATCACTCTCTGTCCGTAGGTGTACTGATTGCTCGCGGGCAAACACTATTGCTAGTGCCTCCTTTTCAATCTGAGCATATCTCTGCTCGGTTGCCGTCAATGCTCGACTCACATAGGACAGTGGTTGTCCCTTCTACATAAGTGTTGCATCTAGACCTGCCTTGCTTGCATCACATTGTACGGTCAGCTGTTCGTCTGGTGTGTAGTACGCCAGGATAGGTGCCGTTGTCAACAGCTCCTTGATCTTTGACATTGCCGTGTCATGTTCCCACTCTACTTCTTTGTGGGTCAATCTCCTCAAAGGCTCGAATGTGTCCGACAACCTTGGCAGGAATCTTGCCAAGTAGTTTACGCTGCCTTGTAAACTTTGGATTTCTGTTGGATTGGTAGGGTTTAGCATCTCCAGGATAGCTTGGATCTTCTTCGGATCCGATTTCAGGCCACATTCTGTAATTATATGTCCTAGAAATGTGATACACGTAGTTTTCACTACTGACTTCTTCCGGTTCAGCTTGATGCCTCTGTCTCTGCATCGCTGAAGAAGATCTTGCAGTCTTGCATTGTGATTTATTTCTGCATCTTCTCTGGTGTCCCCTACTCCGAATAGGATGATGTCATCTGCAACACATTCCACTCCCTTTAATCCTTCTAGGGCTTGTTGCAGCTCCTTCTGGAAGATTTCTGCATTTACTTTCAGTCCAATCTCCCAAAAGGGGTGTTCATGGTTGTTAGGAAACTGCTCTCCTCATCTAGTTCGCAGTGGAGATATCTTGACGTCAGATCGAATTTGGAGAAAATCTTCGCCTTGGACAGCTCAGGGAGTACATCCTCTATGACTTGTAGTCTGTACATCTCCCTTTTCAGGACTTTGTTGAGGGGTCTAGGATCTATGTAGAACCTCAACTCTGTGCTGTCCTTTTTCTCCGTAGTGACCAGCCGGCTACACCATTCAGTTGGTTCTTCGACTTTAGTCAAGATGTCCTGCTCAACCATCTTCATGAGACCATTCATGATCTTCTCTTTCATGGCTACAGGCACCGGCTTTGCAGAACACTGTGATGGGATCACATCCTCCATCCTAGTTACCAACTTGACCTTGCCAGGCAGTCTCCCAGATCTTTCCTTGTCAAAGACATCTTTGTATTTCTTGAGTAATGAGTCAGCCTCGGTAACAGCATTCAGGCTCTTGAAATTCCCATAGTGAACCGTGATGAGTTTTATCTGTTGTGCAGCTTTGCTGCTCAGGAGCGGTGTGAGCCAGCCTTCCTCTACCACTATGAAGTTAACCCGTACGTCTTGTTGTTCGTCTCGTTCCGGAGTACGACTTTCGCCCTAACTTCCGCCAGCAGGTTGGATCCGTTGTACATCTTTAAGGTGATTTTCTCTTGTCCAATGTCCTCTTTGTTGGGTACAAGATGTTTGGGAACACATTAACACTGGCACCCTAGTCAATCTGAAACTTGATCGCTTCTGTGCCGTCCTGCATCTCAACGAATAGGCCTGAAGAGGAATTGTTTCCGGTTGCATTGATCTCAACGCAACTCAAAGACCCTGTGTCGGAAATGGACGTTGCGTCAGGTGTCTCTACAACTTTGTGCAGACCCCGTTTCTGCATGCTCTCCTTCCTCTGCTTGCAGCAGCAGGCGAAGTGGTTTTGTCGTCCGCATCTGTTGCAGTCCTTCCCTACACTTGTGCGTTCTTGCACAGAACTTGCACTTTACTAAGTAAGTAAGTACGTTTATTGGCCAAGGATTCACATACCCGCTCGCTTCCTGGCCCTTGCAGTGTACAGTTCATCAATGGAGAGAAGGTTGCAGCCAATAATCTCTGCTGATCGCGCGATTCGCTGCAGCCTCCAGGTGTCGTGCTTGGTGGCTGAGCCAAACCAGACTAGTCCCTGATTCTTCCTCTGCGAAGGAAAATCAACCATCTTTTCCCATGATTTGAATCGTTCCACCTTGTGTATTGTCGGATCTTCGCCGATGACCTGCATTCTTGCCGCTGTTACCTCCGAAGAACTACATATGTCCACAGTCCCCTGCAGTATCAGATTCCTCTTTTGAAGGAGTGTCTTCCTAGTTGACCAGTCTGCAATACCAATGACGATGCGATCTCGAATGAGGCTTTCTCTCAGGCACTCACAGAAGTTGTACAGTATGTCTTAGCAAGCTCCTTCAGCTCTGCTACATACGATTCAATGCTTTCACCTAATTTCTGGTCTCGTTTACTGAAAACAAATCTTTCATAGGTTTCTTTCGTCTCTCCTATGATGATGGTAGACATCTTGTCGATGATGACTTTCACATCTGTCTCATCTGCTACTGTCTCGAACGTCAGGGTATTGTAGATTCGCACGCCCTCCAGTCCAACAGTATGCAGGAATACTGCTTTTTGATACTGTTTCACCTTCTTCTCCAGTTCTGTTATCACTGCATAATTTTCATACATTTGTTTAAACATTTTCCACTCTTCCACCCTGTTCTGTTTGTGCTTGAGATTGGGTGGTGGAGCTACGTGGAAAGATGGAAAATGCGCCATATTGAAATATCAGCGTATTCCCTCGCTCTTACTAGCTTATTTTATCATTAAGCACACTCTCACAGCATGTCGTTTTAAACTTTGACTCCCACAGTGCTGATTTCCACGCAGCATCTTATCTTTGTGTGTTCTCTGCCCTGCATTCACTCATGCATGCAGCTAGTCCGGTCGCTGAGCGTTGAAAGATTGATTCCTGAAAGCCTTTCAAAGCATTTTTTCTAATGCCCATGGTGTTGGGGGTAGAGTGCTGACATGGATAGAGAAGTGGTTGGCAGACAGGAAACAAAGAGTAGGGATTAACGGGTCCCTTTCAGAATGGCAGGCAGTGACTAGTGGGGTACCACAAGGCTCGGTGCTGGGACCGCAGCTTTTTACAGTATACATCAATGATTTGGATGAAGGGATTCAAAGTAACATTAGCAAATTTGCGGATGACACAAAGCTGGGTGGCAGTGTGAACTGTGAGGAGGATGCTATGAGAATGCAGGGTGACTTAGACAGGTTGGGGGAGTGGGCAGATGCATGGCAGATGAAGTTTAATGCAGATAAATGTTAGGTTTTCCACTTTGGTAGCAAAAACAGGAAGGCAGATTACTATCTAAATGGCGTCAAGTTGGGAAAAGGGGAAGTACAACGGGATCTGGGGGTCCTTGTACATCAGTCTATGAAAGTAAGCGTGCAGGTACAGCAGGCAGTGAAGAAAGCGAATGGCATGTTGGCCTTTATAACAAGAGGAATCGAATATAGGAGCAAAGAGGTCCTTCTGCAGTTGTACGGAGCCCTACTGAGACCACACCTGGAGGATTGTGTGCAGTTTTGGTCCCCTAATTTGAGGAAGGACATTCTTGCTATTGAGGGAGTGCAGCGTAGGTTTACAAGGTTAATTCCCGGGATGGCGGGACTGTCATATGCTGAGAGAATGGAGCAGCTGGGCTTGTAAACTCTGGAGTTTAGAAGGATGAGAGGGTATCTCATTGAAGCATATAAGATTGTTAAGGGTTTGGACACGCTAGAGGCAGGAAACATGTTCCCGATGTTGGGGGAGTCCAGAACCAGGGGCCACAGTTTAAGAATAAGGAGTAAGCCATTTAGAACGGAGACGAGGAAACATTTTCTCACAGACAGTGGTGAGTATGTGGAATTCTCTGCCTCAGAGGGCGGTGGAGGCAGGTTTTCTGGATACTTTCAGGAGAGAGCTAGATGGGCTCTTAAAAATAGCGGAGTCAGGGGATATGGAGAGAAGGCAAGAACGGGATACTGATTGGGGATGATCAGCCATGATCACATTGAATAGCGGTGCTGGCTCGAAGGGCCGAATGGCCTACTCCTGCACCTATTGACTATTGTCTATTGTCTATTGTCTAATCATCATTGTGTCCATTTGATTCACAAGTGTTCACGTTCACTGCTGCCACCATGTTTTGATATCTGTCTGCTTATAAAATAAGTAAACTAGTACATAATGTACAGTGAAAGATGGCCGCACGCACATTCATGTTGGAATCAAAAACAGGAATGATTTATTTCCAAGTCAAAGGTCACTGACTGATTTACTGAGCATGTGCAAGAATGAGCACAGCTCATAAGCATAAATTACAGGGATATTGTCACACAGCTTGTGGCTTCTCCTGTAGAATTGACCATCAGTCCTTGTGAATGCATGGATTCTGTACTTTATTTTGGCCCTCTTTTGGCTTTATTTTGGTCAGGATTTACAAAACTAGTTTACTAAGGAAAGATTCAAAGTGCTGGAGTAACTCAGCTGGTCAGGCAGCATCCCTGCAACAACATAATTATCCATGTTTTCCCGGGGATGTCATAGAAACATAGAAAGATAGAAAATAGGTACAGGATTAGGCCATTCGGCCCTTCGAGCCTGCCATTCAATATGATCATGGCTGATCATCCAACTCAGTATCCTGTACCTGCCTTCTCTCCATACCCCCTGATCCCTTTAGCCACAAGGGCCACATCTTACTCCCTTTTAAATATAGCCAATGAACTGGCCTCAACTACCTTCTGTGGCAGAGAATTCCAGAGATTCAACACTCTCTGTGTAAAAAAATATTTTCTCATCTCAGTCCTAAAAGACTTCCCCCTTATCCTTAAACTGTGACCCCTTGTTCTGGACTTCCCCAACATCGGGAATAATCTTCCTGCATCTAGCCTGTCCAACCCCTTAAGAATTTTGTAAGAATTCTATAAGATCCCCCCTCAATCTTCTAAATTCATGTACAAGCCGAATCTATCCAATCTTTCTTCATATGAAAGTCCTGCCATCCCAGGAATCACTCTGGTGAACTTTCTCTGTACTCCCTCTATGGCAAGAATGTCTTTCCTCAGATTAGGAGACCAAAACTGTACGCAATACTCCAGGTGTGGTCTCACCAAGACCCTGTACAACTGCAGTAGAACCTCCCTGCTCTTATACTCAAATCCTTTTGCTATGAATGCTAACATACCATTCGCTTTCTTCACTGCCTGCTGCACCTGCATGCCTACTTTCAATGACTGGTGTACCATGACACCCAGGTCTCGTTGCATCTCCCCTTTTCCTAATCGGCCACCAATCAGATAATAGTCTACTTTCCTGTTTTTGCCACCAAAGTGGATAACCTCACATTTATCCACATTATACTGCATCTGCCATGCATTTGCCCACTCACCCAACCTATCCAAGTCACCTTGCAGTCTCCTAGCATCCTCCTCACAGCTAACACTGCCCCCCAGCTTAGTGTCATCCGCAAACTTGGAGATGTTGCCTTCAATTCCCTCATCCAGTTCATTAATATATATTGTAAATAGCTGGGGTCCGAGCACTGAGCCTTGCGGTACCCCACTAGTCACTGCTGGCCATTGTGAAAAGGACCCGTTTACTCCTACTCTTTGCTTCCTGTTTGCCAGCCAGTTCTCTATTCACATCAATACTGAACCCCCAATACCGTGTGCTTTAAGTTTGCATACTAATCTCTTATGTGGGACCTTGTCGAAAGCCTTCTGAAAGTCTAGATATAACACATCCACTGGTTCTCCCTTATCCACTCTACTAGTTACATCCTCGAAAAATTCTATAAGATTCGTCAGACATGATTTACCTTTCATAAATCCATGCTGACTTTGTCCAATGAATTCACCACTTTCCAAATGTGCTGCTATCCCATCTTTAATAACTGACTCTAGCATTTTCCCCACTTCCGATGTTAGACTAACTGGTCTGTAATTCCCCGTTTTCTCTCTCCCTCCCTTTTTAAAAAGTGGGGTTACATTAGCTACCCTCCAATCCTCAGCAACTACTCCAGAATCTAAAGAGTTTTGAAAAATTATCACTAATGCATCCACTATTTCTGGGGCTACTTCCTTAAGTAGTCTGGGATGCAACTTATCTGGCGCTGGGGATTTATCGGCCTTTAATCCATTCAATTTACCTAACACCACTTCCCGGCTAACCTGGATTTCACTCAGTTCCTCTATCTCATTTGACCCCCGGTCTCCTGCTATTTCCGGCAGATTATTTATGTCTTCCTTAGTGAAGACAGAACCAAAGTAGTTATTCAATTGGTCTGCCATGTCCTTGTTCCCCATGATCAATTTGCCTGTTTCTGACTGCAAGGGACCTACATTTGTTTTAATTCATCTTTTTCTCTTCACATATCTATAAAAACCTTTGCGGTCAGTTTTTATGTTCCCTGCCAGTTTTCTTTCATAATCTATTTTCCCTTTCCTAATTAAGCCCTTTGTCCTCCTCTGCTGGATTCTGAATTTCTCCCAGTCCCCTGGTAGGCTGCTTTTTCTGGCTAATTTGTATGCTTCATCTTTTGTTTTGATACTATCCCTGATTTCCCTTGTTATCCACTACCTTCCCTGATTTATTCTTTTGCCAAACTGGGATGAACAATTGTTGTAGTTCATCCATGCAGTCTTTAAATGCCTTCCATTGCTTATCCACCGTCAACCCTTTAAGAATCAATTGCCAGTCTATCTTGGCCAATTCACGTTTCATACCCTCAAAGTTACCTTTCTTTAAGTTCAGGACCCTTGTTTCTGAATTAACAATGTCACTCTCCATCCTAATGAAGAACTCAACCATATTATGGTCACTCTTGCCCAAGGGGCCACGCACAACAAGACTGCTAACTAACCCTTCCTCATTACTCAATACCCAGTCTAGAATAGCCTGCTCTCTCGTTGGTTCCTCTACATGTTGGTTTAGAAAACTATCCCGCATACATTCCAAGAAATCCTCTTCCTCAGCACCCCTGCCAATTTGATTCACCCAATCTATACGTAGATTGAAGTCACCCATTATAACTGTTTTACCTTTGTTGCACGCATTTCTAATTTCCTGTTTGATGCCATCCCCAACTCCACTACTACTGTTAGGTGGCCTGTCGCATGAACCTCTGAGTTACTCCAGTATTTTGTGTCTTGCCTGGCTATAAGGCAGTCTTGGTAATTGTAGGAAGGGTCTGTTTCCACGCTGTATGACTCTATGAGTCTCTATGCGAATAAAGTGGGACTGGGAACTATAACAGGATTGAGCCAAACCCTAGTTAAACAGAAGCAGTTTGCTGTCTGTTTCCACATAGGCAATGTAGTTCCAAAAAGGAACATGCACCACTATGCCGCCCTGTAATGTTGTGTAAATTTATTTAAGTATTTCTTCATGAACTGACTATTATATTATGTATAAAATAGGGCTAAACAAATCAAGGGATATAGGGAAAAAGCAGGAACGGGGTACTGATTTTAGATGATCAGCCATTGTCATATTGAATGACGGTGCCTGCTCGAAGGGCCGAATGGCCTACTCCTACAGCTATTTTTCTATGTTTCTATGTTTCTAGAAAAAAAAAAATCAAAATGTGACCTTGACGCATTGCAGCAGTTTAGTTGATAATTACCGCCATCAGTAAAAGATGTTCTATTTGTAGCACTTCTCCATTCTGTTACTTCCCATAATATCAGTGTAACTATACAGGTGTTTTCTCCCGCAGCCTAACGGTTCTATTCAGTTAGTCCAAAGTTAGCTGTTGGCCAATAGCCCGCATTATGTAGTAAGCCTTGCCAGTCTCATTTAGTTCCCCAATCTTAATTGTGTAATGCCTCTATGCTCAGCTTCTAATTGCGAGCATAGGTCAAGTAAAATATTTTAATGTTCAGCATTTAATCAAGCATACAAGTAAAGCATTTAAAATTTCTCCTTCACAAGGCAGCATCTCCAGATAAAACGGATAGGTAGCGTTTCAGGTAGGGGCCTTTCTTCAAACATGACCTAAAACGTAACCAATCCATTTTCTTCAGGGTTGCTGCCTGACCCATTGAGTAACTCCAGCATTTTGTGTCTATCTTTGGTATAAACCAGCATCTGCAATTCTTTGTTATTAGGTTCAGATGTGGAGGTTGGAACCTCCTCCGAGTCCACGCCTGCTATTCTCATAATTTGTATGCTTGTGACATCCTCAGCTCCACAGGTGATTCCCCATTCCCTGAGTAAGGAACGTTTTGTTTAGAGACACAGCGTGGAAACAGGCCCTACAGCCCTCCAAGTCCACAGCGACCAGCAATCACACATGCACGTGTTCTACTCTACACTAGGGACAATTTGCAGAAGCCAAATAACCTGCAAACCTGCACATCTTTGGGATGTGGGAGGAAACTGGAGCACCCGGAGATACCCATGTGGTCACAGGTAGAATGTGCAAACTCCGCATATCCTTGGGGTGTATTGTAAAGCAGATACAAAGTTCCCTGAACGTGGCAACGCAGGTAGACAGGATGGTGAAGAAAGCGTTTGGCATGCTTGCGTTTACTGATCAGGTTATAGAGTTCAGCAGCTGGAACACCATGTTTTAGGTGTCCAAGTCATTGGTGAGACCGTACATAGAATATTGTTCTAGTTACCCAGCTATAGGAATCATGGCATTAACATGGAAAAGGTACAGAAAAAGTTCACATTGATAATACCAGGAGAGGAGGGCTTTGGTTATTTGGAGAGGCCAGGTAGACTGTGACTTTATTCCCTGGAGCATAAGAGGTTGAGTAGTAACCTTATAGAGATATAGAGAATAATGAGAGGTATGGATAAAGTGGATGGTCCCGGAGCCTTTTTTGGGGATAGGAGAGTATAAAACCAGTGGATTACAGTGGATGGGGAAAGATTTTAATGCGACCTTCTGAACAAATTTTTCCCATATGGGTACAGATGGGTACAGGGAAAGAGCAGCGAGAGGAAGCAGTGGAGGTGGGTACAATTACAATGTTTAGAAAGGTACATAGACCGTAAAGGTTGAGAGAGATATGGGCTCTACACAGGTAAATGGAGCCACCTCAGATGGACATCTTCTTCAGCATGGACAAATCGGGACAAGGGCCCAGTTTCTGTCCTGTCAAATGCTATTACTATCTTGTCACCAGATGGGAGATGAGACCAGGGATGTTAAATCTTTCACCCTCTTTTTGGCAAGAACTGGTGAGAATGTCAGACAGAACGCCAACCTCACCATCCACTACACTTCCGCCAGCAGTTTGCTCAGTCGTTTGCTGACTCACATCAATAGTAATATGACTACTCTGTTTATTCCTGCATTTAACATGAATCCAAATTCACCTATCTCAAACTGTTTATCCAACCCTTTGATAACAAAAGAGTCAAGCTATGATAGATCATCAAGCTGAAATGTCAACTTAACGTTTCCTCTCCAGAATCTTGCCCAACCGGATGAATATTTTTACCATTTCCTGTTTGGCGTCAAGCTATGAGGTCTTAGGGTGCTTAGTCTGGGTCTCAAAGTTTGTATAGAGGTGGTAAGCATATGATCTCACAGTTCACGAGCTAGTAGATCAAAGAATATAAAACATAAAGCATAGAACGTATAGCACATAACAGGCCATTTGGCCCATCGTGTCTGCACCAACAATGATGCTGATCTAAATAATTCCACCTGCCTCCACACAGCCGTTAGCACTCCATTCATTGCAGGTATATATGTCTGTCAATATACCTTGTAAACCTGCTTCGCACATCTCCTTTAAATGTTCTCCCTCTCACCTTAAACCTATGTTCTCTTATTTGACATTTCCACCTTGGACAAAAGACTCTCTCTCCACCATATCTATGCCTCTCTTAATGTTATGTCTTCTACCAATGAGCCCACAACTTCTGATATCCAGAGGTAACAATTAGATACAAGGAGATGTTTGTCCAAGCTCTCTTTGGAACTAACATTTTCTAATCTAGCTAACATCCTAGTGAACATTTTCTGCACCTTCTCGAAAGCTTCCACATCCTATAATGCGGAGAACAGAACTGCATCCAATACTCCAAATGTGGCCGAACCAAAGTCACCCTGCTCCGGAAAAATGGCATTCAGCTGGAAAGTGTAGAAAAGATTTGCGAGGATGTTGCCAGGACTTGAGGAACTGAGTTCTTGGGAGTGGTAGGGCAGGCTGGGATCTTGGAGTACAAAGGATGGAGGGGGGTCTCATAGAGATGTAGAGGTATTGAGGTGCACAGAGTATTTTTAGGAGGTAGGGAATCAAGAACAAGAAGGCATAGAGTTAGGACGGGAAATTTTTAATAGGAATCTGAGTGGCTCGTATTTGGAATGAGTCACCAGAGGCAATTGTTGAGGCACACACAATAATAGCATTAAATCTAAATTTGAACAGGTACATTCAGAGGAAAGTTCATAAGATATAGGAGCAGAATTAGTCAATTCGGCCCATCAAGTCTACACCGTCATTCAATCATGGCTGATCTATCTGTCCCTCTAAACCCCATTCTCCAGCCTTCTCCCCAAAACACCTGACACCCATACTAATCAAGAAGCTGTCAATCTCTGCCTTAAAATTATCCATTGCGTTGGCCTCCACAGATGTCTGTGGCAATGAATTCCACAGATTCACCACCCTCTGACTAAGAAATTCCTCCTCATCTCATTTTTAAAGGTATGTCCTATTATTCCGGGGCTATGGCCTCTGGACCTAGACTCTCCCACAAGTGGAAACCTCCTCTCTATCCAGGCCTTAGAGGAATACGAGTCAAATGCGGCCAATGGGACGAGCTTAGATGAGCATCTTGCGTGCAACTACAGGTTGGGCCAGAGGATCGGCTTTCGTGCTGCATGACTCCAAGTCTCTAACAGAACTGAGTGAATTAATGTTTTCAAGCAACCACCACTAAGTAGCCACGTTTAGGAGCATCTGGTGTTCAGCTGCGTTGGTACTAAGCTAAATTTAGTTTAGTTTAGCTTAGTCTAGAGGTACAATGCGGAAACAGGCCCTTCGGCCCACTGGGTCCATGCCTACCAGCGATCCCTGCATATTAACACTATCCTACACACATTAGCGACAATTTATTTACATTTACCAAGCCAATTAACCTACAAACCTGTACGTCTTTGGAGTGTGGGAGGAAACCGAAGATCTCAGAGAAAACCCACGCAGCTCATGGGGCAAACATACAAACTCCGGTACAGACAGCACACGTAGTCGGGATCGAACCCAAGTTTCCGGCGCTGCTGTAAGGCAGCAACTCTACCGCTATGCCACCATATCTGCGTTGGTGGGGAGTTCTGAATATGTGAGAAGTGAAAGAGGAAATAAAATTGTAATGAACCCCATGAGAGTTTTGCTTCACTTACATAAACTACATTTTGGATAGGTAAACATTAAGTCACATTGAATTGTGTAACAGTTATTGAAGGACTGTCATTTAAGTCAATTGCATTTTACATCATTTGAGTGCTGACACCTTTCCCTTCCCCCACCTGATTCATCTGCCAATCAACCTCACCTCACCTGAATCCAGGTATCAGTTTAGTTTAGTTTAGTTTAGAGATACAGGGTGGAAACAGGACCTTCAGCCCACTGAGTCCATTCCGACCATTTATCACCCATAAACTAGTTCCATCCTACACCCTAGGGACAATTTACAGAAGCCAATTAACCTACAACCCAAACGTCTTTGGTATGTGGGGTGGGGGTAAACGGAGCACCCGGAGAAAACCCAGATGGTCACAGGGAGAACATACAAACTCCGTACACACATGCACCCAGAGTCAGGATCAAACCCAGGTCTCTAGCACTGTAAGGCAGCCACTATACCGCTGCGCAACTGTGCCTCCATTAGCACCTACGAGCTCTTGCCACACCCCTCCCGCCATCTCTTTCTATCAGCTATCTCCCCTCTACTTCATCAGTCAGAAGAAGGCCCAACTCGAAATGCCTTATTTCCGTTTCACTCTACAGCCCCTGCCTGATTCATTAAGTCCTCCAACAGTTTGCTTTTTGCTGCAGAAAAGTTCAAAGGTCTGTCTTGTCAGATAGTTTCTTCTAGATTTGACAGATATCCCAGTATATTGTTACCTGCCCTGTCAAAGTTCAATAACATTGGTGAGTCTTTGGCAAAAGAGATCTCTCTTCACGGGAATGCAAAGTCAAGGGCTGATGGACAGATGATCACCACAATACTCTTTCTGTTGATTACACACTTGAGTACAGATAATTTCATAAGTTCTAGGAGCAGAAGTAGGCCATTCGACCCATTATGTCTACTCCGCCATTCAATCATGGCTGATCTATCTTTCCCTCAACCCCATTCTCCTGCCTTCTCCCCATAATTCTTGACACCCTTACCAATCAAGAATGTGTCAGTCTGTGCCTTAAAATTACCCAATAACTTGGTCTCCACAGCCCTGTGGCAATAAATTCCACTGATTCACCACCCTATAGCTAAAGAAATTACTCCTCATCTCCTTTCTAAAGGTGCATCCTTTTATTCTGGGGCTATGGCTTCTTATCCTAGACTCTCCCACTAGTGCACATATCCTCTCCACATCATTCTATCCAGACCTTTCTCTTTCGTAGGTTTAAATGAGGTCCTCTCTCATCCTTGTAAACTCCAGCGACTACAGGCCCAGTGCCATCAAACGCTCATCATATGTTAACCCAATCATTCCTGGGATCATTCTTGTAAACCTCCTCTAGACCCTCATCAACAGCAGCAAATCCTTCTCATCATGTTGAGATCAGATCAGCATGATCCAAGAGAGCCAACAAAAGAACAATGTTATTTTGTAATAAATCATTGTGGGCGAATCGCTGAGTAGTAACCTGAAGGGTGTTTATCTGAAATGGGAATGGATGGAGATTTAATAGTAATTTTCAAAAGGAAATTGGATACAAACTTGACAAAATAAAGTATCACAGAACAATGGGAAAAGTACAGCTCGTGTGACTAATCAATTTTATCTTTCAATGCATGGCCATATAAAGCAAGAAATCTCCTCCAGAGAATTGTCTGTGGGAGATTTCTGCAGTATGTCTCTGCTGCAATGAAGTAGAATTTAATGCAAAAAAACCTCTGAAATATCGCATTGTGTCAAACAGCATATGTGGAGGCAAAGTGATGGGTGACATTTCAGATCCAGATAGACACAAAAAGCTGGAGTAACTCAGTAGGACAGGCAGCATCTATGGAGAGAAGGAATGAGTGACATTCTGGGTCAAGACCCTTCTTCAGAACGGAGAGTGTAGAGGGAAGATAGCCAGTATGGAGAAGTGAGCGGGGTTAGCGGTGAAACCTGGTGATGGAGGAGATGGAGAGCAGATGGAACCAGGTGGGAGAGGTGAAGGGGGAGTGCTAAGACTCAGAATGGTAGGTGATACATGGAAACAGAGATGGGGTGGGGGAAATTAGGAAGAGAGAACCAGGTGGGGGAGAAAGAGAGGAAACAAAGAAGGTAGGGAGAATGGTAAGATGGTATCAAGTAGGAGAAGGGGAGGGGATAGCAAAGTGAGAGAAAATCCAGGTAGACAGGTATATGGGTGCTGAGCAAAAAAAAATAATTTATCATCATTGGAAATGAATAAATCAGTTATAAAATCAAGGTGGGAGGATGGAAGCTCTGACTATCATTTTTTTAATCCCGTCCTGCAAATGGAGAAGTGCTGAAGAATAGTAAGATTAAACGAGAACTTACCAGTTTGAAGTTTGATCTTTATTTTATGAGGAGTTACGTTGGTGATTACGTGAAGAACCCCGTCAGGGCGCATGCGCGTCAATCTTCAAAGCAGCGGTATGAAATCACAGACAAACCATAATTGAAGTAACATATTAAGATGATCAACATGAGAACTACCATTATGACCTTTTTTCTATGAGAGACGGTTGGGCGTGGCGGGCACGTAATCACCAACGTAACTCCTCATAAAATAAAGATCAAACTTCAAACTGGTAAGTTCTCGTTTAATCTTACTATTTTACTTCGGAGTCACGTGAGTGACTACGTGAAGATTTTAAAGCTCTGTGATTTTTATGCCGCAGATCAAAATCCCGGCTTCTCACTGCATCGATTGACTGAGTATCATCAATAATGCTGTAAACATGACATTGCATATCATGCAAAAACAAAACAGTTTTATTTTTGGTCATAAAACAAGCAATAAACCCTCTTAATGTAGGGCAACAAACGAAACAGAATGAAACAGTATTGAAAACAGACTTTAAACAATAGCAACAGCACTCAATATTGAGTTAGCAAACAGCCCTCCATCGGCAATCGGACGATGGTAGTATTGCTGAAACACAAGTTCATTTTTCCAACCTGCGGCTTTTAATATATGGTCGATGGGAACGTCCATAGCCCTGGCCGCGGATGTTGCTACTGCGCTAGTGGAATGAGATGTAAACACATAAATGTTAATTCCTGCCTGAACCAACTCTTGCTTTAACCACCTTGAGATAGTCTGAACTGCCACTCTTTTATGTTGGCTTTTTGTAACTGACAAATAATCCTGTTTCTTCTCATCTTAAAGCCCTTGTGGCTTCAATGTAATGTAACAAATGTGTCCTTACACATAAACATGGAGCTGTAGGATATGCTGAGAACACAATCTTAAAACCTGTCACACCTGGCCTGCTTTGTTTGAGCAGGTCAGAAATATAAAACAGAACATTCTCTGTATTCACTTCCATTCTCTCGAACTGAAGTTTTTTGGAAAGTCTGCACTCTCTGTACTGACACCAATGCCATTAGCATAGCCAATTTCATGGTTAATTTTAACAAAGTTATAGCCATGACAGGGACCCAATGACAAAGTATGTTACGAACAACGCTTACCTCGCAGATTACCATATACCTAGGCTTAGGCGGTTTGGAATTAGATTCCTTTCATCAACCTAGATATGAGAGGGTGAGAACCTATACTTTGTGTCCGTGTACCTATTACAAGATATGCGGACAAAGCACTTCTAGCTGTATTGATAGCAGTATAGCTAAGACCTTCATCATAATAAAGTGTAGATAAACTCTAACACATTTTCAATAACTACAGTATCATATTGAATATTCTTTTGAACACAATATTGTTCCTTTTTTTTTTTTTTTCATAAGTCATATACTGTTTTTGAGTACTCTTTCTCCAGACTGCAGCGAGTATATACACCGTTGGCCTAGAAAGTCCTCGACCAATGTAAGGCATTCTTGAAACCTGCAAACTAACAGATCCATACCGTCACATAACGGATGAACTTAATGCGTTACTGGATGCTCCAGCAAATTCCTACTGTTTGGAATCAGCAAAAAGAGGTTGGATCGCTATCTGTAACATCAAAGGGAACCATGGTTGAATCAGGCAATTTGGTATCACCAAAACCCCTGAAGCGGCATCCTGCTTGATTTTCTCAAACACTGACCTATGAGGCAGAATGATGGGAAAATGCACACAAACATATCATCCCAATTTAGTGAAAAAGCATCAATTGCCACTGCCCCTGGATCTGGTGCCTATGAAACATATTTTGGCCTTCCATATAGAAGTACTATGTTCTTGAACACATCCTGGTTCCACATCCACTCTGTGTTATGATGGAATTTTCGTGAGCTGCCATCTGGTACTACATTAAGTTTCCCTGGCAGATAGATAGCTCCAATCCAAATCTCTTTATCCCTACTCCAGGTATTTGCCAACCTGTCACATGATAACGATTTGATTCCACCCATGTGATTCATATCAGCAACTGCTGCAGTGTTGTCTATTTTGCACTGCACATGCAAACTAGTTTAGTTAGTGCCATAAGCCTTGAGTCCATAAAATACTCTTGGTTAATTCCCCATGTATGCAGAAGCAATGTTCATCTGTCTCCACCGCTGGATCTTGTATCAGTAGCACCCTACCGAAGTGCTCTGACATCTGTCTGCAAATCATGGAAGCTTGGTCCAATAACACTTTGGAACTACTAGTGGACACATGCTGAATCCACCATTGTACATCAGCAACAGCCTCTATTGATAGAAGCATAGGTCTATTATAATGACCCCAATGTATCCTCAATGCTTGTTCCTTTAACCTTTGTAATTGTAGATAATAAAGTGGCCATATTGAACTGCTGGAAATGCTGCCAGCCATTACCACAGCAGTCTTGTCACCTGGCTAATTGAAGGCTGTGTGTTAGCAATTAACTTGATATAGCTCTTAATTAGCTGTACCCTTTTTTGCCTGGGCAAGGTCACAATGATGTTGATTAAGTCCATTGTGAACCCAACTAGTCAATTTGTGTCACAGGTATAAATTTAGATTCCTCAGAATAGCTTATAAAGCCCAATTAAAAATTGGTTTTTACCAACTGCCACTGATGCTTCAGCTGTTTCCTTTGATTGTCCTACAATCAAGATATTATCTAGCTAAACCATGATCACATGACCTTGACTTCTCTTCATGCCTAGAATAGGTTTTAACAACTTTGTAATCCCTCTAGGAGCTGAAGACAAACCATTAGGCAGTGGATTGTATTGGCATAATTCCCATCCAGCTGAATTTTAAATCTTCTATCCTGCAAATGAACAGACACTGAATCCGCATCTTTAAGATCTCCTTCACAAACGTTTCCGTCTTAAAATGTCTATACCATACAAAAGGGTTAAGCCTATTCAGGTCTGTATAATTCTGCTTCCCCCCATCCTTTTTTGGTCTGGGAAAGATATTGGACACAACCTGATGGCTTTGGTAAACTGCCTTAGCAATTACACCTTTATTACATAAGGTTGCAAGTTCCAGCTGAACTTCCAATTATTCAGTGATACTGAAGTCAAACTCCTTTTTTGGAACATGTTGCATGGGTAAATCAGAATTTGCATTTAAGCTTTATTCGATGCCCTTGAATAACCTTCAGTATAAACATATCTGAGGTAAACATTTAATTGTATCACATTAGATCTGTCTACATGAGAACCAGACCCTGTTACCTCCTTACCACCTGGCATTCTTCCCCGGCCTTGAGCTGGATATCTCACCTCCGTGGCGGTGCTACAGCCGAACGCCAACTGCGCTGCATCGTAGCTGGACTCGTCCCTTGCCCGGACCAGTCTGCTCCCTTATAGGGATACTTCCGCTTTGGTGAATATGTGGCTGGCTTCTTAGCCTCCTCCTCCAGCTCCTTCACCTGCTGTGCGAAATCCTCGCCAAACAGCTGTGCCGGTTGCACTGTGCCAGGCTGGCAGAGTGAAGCATATTTATCATTGATGGTTGGTCTAATCGCATCTTGCGGAGGCAGTTGATCTCAAAGTGGGCACTCCACAATAGCGCCTTTTGTTGTAATTTGTCATGGCCTCTCCATCTACCATCCTGGCAAAGCTCGTTATACCAGATGCCAGCAACTTTAAAATATGCTGGAGCTTCACATGCTCCTGGGCTTTCATTAGTATGCCCATCTTGCCCCAATTCTTCCTGTTCCCAACAGGAACTTTTAACTGTCCTCAGTTGATTGGGGCTTCATACTTCGTTACTGTCTCATCCATTGTCAGCTCCTGTAGCTGATGTGAGACTTGGTAATTTATGCTGGTGGCAAGTTCCTCACCCAGAGACTCACCAGCATCCGACGACATGGCAAACCGTGCTGCACACGGTGTCAGCTCTGGCAGCTGCCTGCCCTCCCTTTGGATGTCGTCGGACTCAGGGTCAGAGCGTATCTGCCCTTCTGCACTCACCTCTTGCAAAGAGGGTGCTTTCAAGCAGGCCTCTACTAGGCACTGCCAGCGGAGCCGTCCCCACGGCCTCCCGCCTGCACAACTCCTCCTGGAGTATGGCTTTATGAAGCAGGCCTCTCCTAGGCACTGCTAGCGGAGCCTTCCCTAAGGCTTCCCGCCTGCACTACTCCTCCTGGAGTGTGGCTTTATGAAACAGAACCTCTCCTAGGCACTGCCAGTGGAGCCTTCTCTATGGCTTCCCACCTGCACTACTCCTCCTGGAGCGTCTCTGTGGAGCAGCCCCTATATGAGCTGCTCCTTTTGGATAACCGCTGGGGAACGGTATCCTGTCCCCGACGGGACTCTCGTGGCCCGACTTTGCGGAGTCTATAGCCCTTACTGACTTGGCTTATGCCGACCGCCCGACTGGCGTTGGCTGTGTACCCGGCTGGGCACTTTGCCAAATCTGTCGCCGCACCGCTACCGGCTTGCGACTCCCCCGAGGTGACAGGCTGCCTTTCCGAGGCTGCGTCCCGCAGCTCTCTCTCTCTCTCCTTGTCGGCAGCTGCCTGCACCTTTTACTTGTTCCTGTCTATGGGGGGGAAAAAAACCCAGCAGAAACAATTTATTTACTTTTTCCTAACTCCTCCAAAGTCTCCCCGACTTTGGTGGAGCTGTATTTACTCACGTTGCAGAAGGAGCTCCGAGCTCCCGCTGCCGTTGTCGCCAATGCGTCCGACGTAATGACGCGCATGCGCCCTGACGGGGTTCTTCACGTAGTCACTCATGTGACTCCGAAGTAAAATTTGATGACTGCTAACATAACACTGTTGTTTATACAGCCAAGGGAGGATAAACAATGTAATTCTGGGTCAGTAGGTTCAACATTGGATATGCGCAACTTAATGGTATCCATTCTAAACTATACCCCCTCCTGCAGAAAAGCACAGATTAGTGAGAGGGATGCGTCGTTGATTTGTAAATGGAAAGTCATCCCTAACCTACTGATTTGAGTTTATTTGGAGTAATAAGAGCGATGCATTTGATGCAGTCTGCATAGACCTTAGCGAGAGCACATGCTAGGCTGATCAAAAAATGTAAAAGTTCATTAAATGTCAGAGAGAGCAGCAAGTTAAATCCAAAATCAATTCTGTGGCATGAAGCAAAAGGCCATTGTTAATAGTGTTTTTGAAATGGAAATGAGTTTGGCAATGGAGTTCAACACAACTCGGCTCTTGATCCCGTGGGTTTAGTCATACATATTATGTACATAATACCTAAATGTAAGGACATTATCATGAAGTTGACATATGATCCAAAATTTGGCCAAAATCTTGATGGGGACATCTTTATAATGCAGGTAGATTGGGTCGATGTGGTCAGTTGGGTGGACAAAAGGCAATAGAAATTAATACTTTACGATACGATAGAATTTATTACAGGAGGGAAATTGATCTGCCAACCGTCATAAAAACACTTGAAACATGAAATTAAAATGATGAGTGGAAAGGATTGGGGGTGTGCAAAGATTGGGGAGAAGGGGGTGGAGGGGAAGGGAGTCAGTCTCAGTCTACCCCATGACAGAAGGGGGAGGAGTTGTACAGTTCGATAGCCACAGGGAAAAGGATCTACTGCGGCGTTCTGTACTACAGCTTGGTGGAACCAGTCTGTTGCTGAACGTACTCCTCAGGTTGACCAGTGTGTCATGGAGGGGCTGAGATGTATTGTCCACAGTTTGAGGAGCATCCTCCCCTTGAAGACCACCTCCCATGAATCCAACTCCACCCCAGGATGGAACCAGCCTTCCTGATGTTTGTTAATCCTATTGGCATCCGCGGCCTTCGCCCCGCTGCCTCAGCACACGGCAGCAAAGAAGATGGCACTGGCTACCACCAATTGGTGGAATATCTGCAGCATCTTACTGCAGACGCTGAATGAGCGGAGCCTTCACAGAAAGTACAGCCGGCTCTGTTCCTTCTTGTACACGTCCTCAGCGTTCCTGGACCAGTCCAGTTTACAGTCCAGGTACACTCCAAGGTATTTGTACTCCCTGGTAAACTGCACACCCACACCATTGATGGAGACAAGAGAGGAGATTCTTGAAGACATTGTCAGGCCTGAGGAAAGGTTGGATTCAGCTATGAGGAAAGATTCGATATGTTAGGGTTGTTTTCTTTGGGTCAGTTAATTGTGAAGTGTAGAAGTTTGAAAGGATTTACTTCCCTTGGCAGAGACATCAAAAGTCAGGGGTCAGAGATAAATGGAAGAAATAGTGGGAGTATAAGAACTAACTGTTTTCATCTGGAGGATGGAAAAGGTGGTAGTAACAGAGTTTACCTGAAAAGTTGCGACCTGAGGGCCACATACTCAGTGCTACAATGTGGGATTAGACGAGATGCCACTTTTGTAACAAGCACAACAACAATCGGGTGAATGGCGTCCAGTGTTGTAAATCGCTTATGATTCAATGATTCTACAGCATTGGTTTATTCCATTTGATGTCAATTGCCATTAGACCGCGTGAACTAGAGAATATGGATTTAAGGTGAAGTGGGAAGGAATCTGAGGAGTGACTTTTTCACACAAAGGGTGATGAGTGTATGGATCGAGCTGCCAAAGGAGGTAGTTGAGGCAGGGGCTATCGCAATGTTTAAGAAACAATTAGACAGGCACATGGATAGAACAGGTTTAGAGGGATATGGCACAAATGCAGGCAGGTAGGACTAGTATAGATGGTGTGGGCAAGTTGGGCCGAAGGGCCTGTTAAAAAAATCCAACGGTATATTCCTCTTAAATGGAGACACAAGAGACTGCATTTTAATTTAGTTTAGTTTAGTTTAGTTTCATGTCCCTCTCTGGGACCTTTCCAAATGCAAAACATCATCTATCCATTACATCCATAAATGCTGCCTGATCCACAGAGTTCTACCAGCAATTTGTGTGTTTTTTGCTCAAGATTTCAGCAACTTCATTTCTTTATGCATACTTGAATTTGTTTAATTATTTTAAAGTTACCAGCTGCCACATAGAGATTTAACTCAAACTGGGTCCATGGTACTTAATTTAGTAACTTAATTTAGTAACTTCACCACTATGTCCCTGCAGCCCCTGCTAAGGCTGAGCGCCTGCAGACTCTTGTGCCTTTGTGTTTTTCAGAGAAATACTAGTTCAAGGATCTGTCTGGCATTTCAAGTGGACAGACGAACAGATTCAACGACAGTTTCTTCCCAGCTGTTATCAGGCAACTGCACCATCCTACCAACAACTAGAGAGCAGTCTTGAGCTACCATCTACCTCATTGGAGACCCTCGGACTATCTTAGATTGGACTTTACTGGGCTTTATCTTGCACTGAACGTTATTCGCATTATTCCCTTTATGCTGTAACTGTACACTGCGGACGTCTGAATTGTAATCATGTATTGACTTTCTGCTGACTGGATAGCATGCAACAAAAGCTTTTCACCGTGCCTCAGTATACTAAACTAAACTAAACTAAACAACATAGCTTGATTAACTCTGCGGGTTAAGTAGCATCTCTGGAAAAACTGAATAGGTTACGATTCATGCGGAGACCCTTCTTCAGCCGTTTCTCGACCAGAAACGTCACCTATTCCTTTTCTTCAGAGATGCTGTTTGACCCACTGAGTTACTCCAGAATTTTATGTCTATCTTCGGTTTAAACCAGCATCTGCAGTTCTTTCCTGCACATCATAGCTTGATTTCAAGGTGGCTTCCCCTGTTGCTCAATGTTTGCTCCTCAACAAATATTGAGAAGTAGAATATCAAGTTTGCTGATGACACAAAAGTACAGATAGTGAAGATGTATGTCAAACATTACAGCAGGATCTTGCTCAATTGGCCAGGTGGTCTGAGGAATGGTTGATGGAATTTATACACAGAAATGTGAGGTGTGGCATTTTGGAAAGTCTAATATGGGCAGGACCTACACAGTGAATGGTAGGGCTCAGGGAACTGTTGTAGAGCAGAGGGACCTAGGAGTGTAGGTGGGGTGGTCAAAAGGTTTTTGGCAAATTGGCCTTCATCAGTCAGAATATTGAGTGTAGAAGTTAAGAGGTCATGTTGCAGTTATATAAGATGTTGGTGAGGCTGCATTTGGAGTATTGTGTTCTATTCTGGGCACCATGTTATAGGAAAGATGTTGTTAAGAAGGAAACGGTGCAGAGAAGACTTACAAGGATGTTGCCAGGACTTGAGGGTCTGAACTATAGGGAGAGGTTGAGCAGGCTGGGATTCCCTGGAGTGCAGGAGGATGTTGGGCGATCTTGTAGAAGTGTATAAACTCATGAGACAAATAGATTGGGTGGATGATCAGAGTCTCTTGCCCAGAGTGGGGGAATGGAGAACCAGAGGGTATAGGTTTACGGTGAAGGGAGAAAGATTTTATAGGTATCTGAGGGGTAACTTTTTCATGCAAAGGTGGTGGGTGTATGGAACTAGCTGCTGGAGGAGGTAGTTAAAGCAGGGACTATTGCAATGTTTAAGAAGCAATTAGACAGATACATGGATATGACAGGCTTAAGGGGTATGGGCTAAATGCAGGGAAGTGGGATTAGTGCAGATGGGACATGTTGGTCAGTGTGGGCAAGTTGGGGTGATGGGCCTGTTTCCACACTGTATGACTAATATCTGCCATTACCTCATTTCATTTAACTATAACAACATTGTCTAAAAAGCACAAATGGGGTTATGAGGAGAGATGGGATAGGCTGGGATTGTTTCCCGAGGCCGAGGGATGATTTGGATAGTAATAGGAGTTACAATGTAAACAGCTTTAGAGTGGATATAAGGGCTAATTTTATTCATCCAGAGAGTGTTTGACACTTAACACTTCTCTGTTGCGCTTTGTCAAAATCTGACTGGAGGTCTGAGCTAGCCATTCAGTGCCATGCTGAGGGAGTGGTACTTTCCAGTCTAAGCATAAAATCAGGGATCCGACATCCTTTTCAATGAAACAAAATAAATCTTTCTGATTTGTTGAAACAAGCACCAATCTGTCCTGAATATCGCTAGCAACATTTCTCTGGCACTTTAAATAAGTGCGAATAGATGTTACAACTCCATTTCATCTGCTTAGTCTATGTCATCTGTGAAAGATACTAGCCATAGGTACCACCAGTATATTTTCCCATCTGCCCTTGGTAAGGACAAATGAAACAATGAAAAAGTTTTATTCCAAGTTTGGACTGCAATCTTCTGAGCCTATCCGTCTCTGATTCTCCTAGAGTCGATGAAGCAAACGCTACATCCAGGGGTAATTAAAGATGCTGGTCTCAAAAGTTATCATCAGAATTATGCTGCTGAAGATCCCTTATGCTTACAGGAACCCATGCAGTGAACTTTTGAAAGCCTCCAGCATTTAGTCGATCTATTACTTCAGTTGGCAGTGATAAGACTGCAAAAAATACCAGATGAGGAATGCACTTCTCCGTTGTTGTAAATAGATGCCAAAAATTCTTTTATCATGACTTTACCATCTCATCTGCACTATAGAATGAGGCTACAAAGGCGATATGTTCTCAATAAAAGACATCAGCCTTTGACAATAACAGAGAAAGCCATCTATAAAAGGTCACAAAAGTGCTACCATATTATTAATAGATGCGGTATAATGGTCTTCAGCTCGTCTTTACTCCTGTTGTAAATCTTTGCTCACATCGTGGTATCTGGTGCTAAAGGGCTTTATTTATAGCTGGATGAGTCCCACATAGTTGGAGTTATAGAATCATAAACCACACAATGTTGGCCCACTGCATCCACACCAACCATTGAGCACACATCGAAAATAATCTCTTTTATTGGCACTTGGTCTGTGACCTTAGAAATTCCAGTGCTCTTGGAGATACTTTTTAAATGTTTCAAGGAGTTCTGCCTCCACAACTCCCTCAGCTTTACCTTGCAGATTACAACCACCATTTAGGTGAACAAATTCTTCCACAGATTCACTCTAAACTTTGTACCCCTTATCTTTAACTTCTACCCTCCAGTTTTAAATATCTCTGCTATGGGGAAAGTGTTTTTTTTATAATCTATCCTATCTATGCCCCTCATACTTTGTATACCTTCAACAGATAACCCCCATCACCATTCCATTCAATATTCGTACCATTTAAACTTTACTTCCATTCATAGAGTCATAGTCACAGAGTAATACAGCATGGAAACAGGTTATTTGGCCCCACTTGCTCACATAGTCCAACATGTCACATCTACACTAGTCCAAGAGTAGGAGTAAACGGGTCCTTTTCACAATGGCAGGCAGTGACTAGTGGGGTACCGCAAGGCTCAGTGCTGGGACCCCAGCTATTTACAATTTATATTAATGATCTGGACGAGGGAATTGAAAGCAACATCTCCAAGTTTGCGGATGACACTAATCTGGGGGGCAGTGTTAGCTGTGAGGAGGATGCTAGGAGACTGCAAGGTGACTTGGATAGGCTGGGTGAGTGGGCAAATGTTTGGCAGATGCAGTATAATGTGGATAAATGTGAGGTTATCCACTTTGGTGGCAAAAACGGGAAGGCAGACTATTATCTAAATGGTGGCCGATTAGGAAATGGGGAGATGCAGCGAGACCTGGGTGTCATGGTACACCAGTCATTGAAAGTAGGCATGCAGGTGCAGCAGGCAGTGAAGAAAGCGAATGGTATGTTGGCCTTCATAGCAAGAGGATTTGAGTATAGGAGCAGGGAGGTTCTACTGCAGTTGTACAGGGTCTTGGTGAGACCACACCTGAAGTATTGCGTACAGTTTTGGTCTCCAAATCTGAGGAAGGACATTATAGCCATAGAGGGAGTGCAAAGAAGGTTCACCAGACTGATTCCTGGGATGTCAGAACTTTCATATGAAGAAAGACTGGATAGACTTGGCTTATACTCTCTAGACTTTCGGAGATTGAGAGGGGATCTTATAGAAACGTACAAAATTCTTATGGGGTTGGACAGGCTAGATGCAGGAAGATTGTTCCCGATGTTGGGGAAGTCCAGGACAAGGGGTCACAGCTTAAGGATAAGGGGGAAATCCTTTAAGACCGAGATGAGGAAAAACTTTTTCACACAGAGAGTGGTGAATCTCTGGAACTCTCTGCCACAGAGGGGAGTTGAGGCCAGTTCATTGGCTATATTTAAGAGGGAGTTAGATGTGGCCCTTGTGGCTAAAGGGATCAGGGGGTATGGTGAGAAGGCAGGTACGGGATACTGAGTTGGATGATCAGCCATGATCATATTGAATAGCGGTGCAGGCTCGAAGGGCCGAATGGCCTACTCCTGCACCTATTTTCTATGTTTCTATGTTTCTAACCTTCCTGTGTTTGGCCCATATCCCTCTAAACTTGCCCTATCCATGTACCTGTCGAAATATTTCTTAAACATTGCAATAGTAATGTTTCCTTGCACTTTTATCTGTGATAGCAGCATATGGAAGGCAGGAAGTGGGTGAAATCTCCTAGGAAAGCAGAATTCCAGATGTAATTGACCTTGTGTGGAATTTGTCGCAATGTTATGGAAGGATGGAGTTATTATCTCCTGATACGTGAGATTCCGTGCCGAGGGAAACATAGAGCCAACACTTTCCTCAAGTTTGCTTCGACAATGTTGAGAGGAGAACAAGAAGATGGATGGCACCATTCCCCCAGTTCAAAAATTCAAGCCCACAAACTGGAAATCTATGATGATCTAATCTTCACTTTGTACAGCAGTGTGGGTGTGAGGATACAGTTCAGAAAACTATATCAAAACCAAGGAACGTGTAGCCAGTGGTGATAGTGGAAGCAGATACAATAGTGACATTTAGGAGACTTTTAGGTAAGCATATGGATATGCAGGGAATGGAGGGGATATGGATCATGTGCAGGCAGAGGAGATTTGTTTAATTTGGCATCATGTATGCCAAAGACATTGTGGGCTGAAGGATCTGTGCCTGTGCTGCACAGTTCAACTTACAGTATATTTTCAGAGTTCATCTCCAGTATTTTACTATTAGTTACAACAAGCAGTGAAGGAATAGCAGTAGTTAAATATAAAGAGATCTCAATGTAAACCTTCCCATGGTTCAATGAGATCACATTTATTTCAGAGCATTATTCAATGCTATGTTATTGGAACAGCAAACGCAACGAGTAAGGGAAAGCTTATGCAATTATTTTATCTTACCTTAAATTAAGATCCTTTAGATACATAGATACATAGAAAATAGGTGCAGGAGTAGGCCATTCGGCCCTTCGAGCCTGCACCGCCATTCAATATGATCATGGCTGATCATCCAACTCAGTATCCCGTACCTGCCTTCTCTCCATACCCCCTGATCCCTTTAGCCACAAGGGCCACATCTAACTCCCTCTTAAAACTAAAACTCCTCCTGCAAGCCAGGGTCAAATCTTGCCTCCAATGCTGTCTGTGTGGAGAGTGCAGACTCTCCCTGTGATCTTGTGGGTTTCCTTTTACTTTGAGGTCCAGTTTTCTCCCACACCCCAAAGACATACTGGAGTAGCAGATTAAATGACTACTCTAAATTATTCCTAATGTAGGTTCTTGGTAAAAATAATCAATAGGTGTGGATGGACTTGACAGAGAGAACTTACAAGGAAATAAAATGGGAAAATTGGATTGGTAGGTTTAGGAGGTAATTGTGTGTTTGGCCTCTACCTTGAATCTGACTTTCACGTGAGGCCCAGTCACCCTCTTAATTATGGCTTAGATCAGCACAGAACACAAAGAAGAAGAAATACGCAGAGGAGTGGTGAATTTCTCAAACATGTTTGAGAAGTTAATACTAGGAAAATTCAAAATCTTTCAGTGATTCTCATCACGTGTAGCCTTTTTATACTCTGTGACACAAAGGATACAGACGGTTTTAACATTTTTGAAATAATTCATCTGTGTTCAATCTTCAATTTTCTGTTCCCTCTCACACCTGGAGTATAGCGTGCAGTTTCGGTCTCCTAATTTGAGGAAGGACATTCTTGCTATTGAGGGAGTGCAGCACAGGTTCACGAGATTAATTCCTGGGATGGCGGGACTGTCATATGATGAAAGAATGGAATGACTGGGCTTGTATGCCCTGTAATTTAGAGGGATGAGAGGCTATCTTATAGAAACATATAAAATTATTGAGGGATTCGACAAGCTAGATGCAGGAAACATGTTCCCGGTGTTGGGGGAGTCCAGAACCAGGGGCCACAGTTTAAGAATAAGGAGTAGGCTATTTAGAATTGAGATGAGGAAAAACTTTTTCACCCAGAGAGTTGTGAATTTGTGGAATTTTCTGCCTCAGAAGGCAGTGGAGGCCGATTCACTGGATGCATTCAAAAGAGTTAGATAGAGCTCTTAGGTCTAGAGGAATCAAGGGATATAGGGAAAAGGCAGGAACGGGGTACTAATTGTGGATGATCAGCCATGATCACATTGAATGGCGGTTTTGGCTCGAAAGGCCGAATGGCCTACTCCTGCACCTATTTTCTATATTTCTATGTTTCTAATTAGAAAACCTTTACTCCATTTTCCCTGCAAATGGGTGTCAAAAGGTTACTTCACTCATCCTATGTTCAATTTTATTGCCCTCAATTAGTTTTGCAGCATCCTGTGTTTATCTTCACCTGCTAGCTATGCCAATTAATCTAAATACCTCCTAAATCTTTTTTTTGCCTCTCTAACATAACCTTTAAGTTAACATAAATATGTTGCCATCTTTTCCCATCGTGCTTCTCCAGTATGTAAATGTTTGGATTAAATATATTGTAAATTTCTTACAATTTTCAGAATTTCCTCGATTGGACACGTCTTCTTCTCTCCTATCCCATCAGGCAAGAGGTACAGAAGTGTGAAAAAGCACATCCCCAGATTCAGGGAAAGTTCCTTCTCAGCTGTTATAAGGCAAATGGATTAACCATCCTATCACCAACTAGAGAATGGTTCTAACCTCCCATCTATGTCATTAGAGACACTTGGATTAGCTTTAATTGGGCTTTAATGGACTTTATCTTGCACTAAACATTATTCCATTCATCATGTATCTGCTGAGCTGCAAACATTGGGTGAGAGTTGAGAGTGAGAAATAGTAAGATTAAACGAGAACTTACCAGTTTGAAGTTTGATCTTTATTTTATGAGAAGTTACGATGAGCGATTACGTGAAGAAGGCCGTCAGCCCGCATGCGCGTCAATCTTCAAAGCAGCGGTGTAAAATCACAGAACACAGAAGTTGAACTGAACATAGTAAGATTGGAGAGAACTAGAAACTACCAGATGACCTTTATAATATGAGGGTTGGGAGCGGAGGACACATAATCGCTCATCGTAACTCCTCATAAACTAAAGATCAAACTTCAAACTGGTAAGTTCTCGTTTAATCTTACTATTTTACTTCGGAGTCACGTGAGTGACTACGTGAAGATTTTAAAGCTCTGTGATTTCATGCCGTGGATACGAGTCCATGCGTCACACACTGCATCAGTTGACCAGGATGAGTGAAAAATAATTAATGCATTCAGTCATGACATAGATTAAAAAATGCTAATGCTTTAATAATCAAAGAAAATAATAGTGACCCCTCTCATCCAGGGGGAAACTATAAAACAGAACTTAAAATGAAATTGGCAAAAGCCCCCGGTCTGGCGATAGGTTTATTATAAAACCTTTGGAACGTCAGTTCATTAGACCATCCTGCAGCCGCTAGGATGTGGTCGAGAAGGACATCCATTTCCCTCGCTGCCGACGTAGATGCAGCCCTGGTGGAGTGAGATTTAAAATGTCCGTGTCCACACCTGCACATGCCAGAACCTGTTTTAACCATCTTGAAATGGTCTGCACTGAAACCTTCCTATGAGGTTTTGTGTAGCTGATGAATACAGATAATTCGGAGCCTCTGAGGCTCTGGGTGACCTTGATATATTGTGGTACGTGTGTAACTACACACAACCGAAGGTCCACGGGGTATGCCATAAAACCTAACTTGAGCCCCGTCACCCCTGGTCTGCTCTGCTTAATGAAATCATAAACAAAAAAGGTTATATTATTAAAAGATGAAACCATGCTGTCCAGTCGTAGTTGCGTAACGTCTGGACCCATTGCGCTGAAACCAGTGCCATGAGCATGACCACCTTGATGGGTGAGTTTGGGCAAAGACAGAGATGAAGCTGGAGCCCACTGGCGAAGCAGCGTGAGCACCATGCTCACATCCCATATTTGTGAAAAGTGGGGCCGGGGGGGAGAGGAGTTAAAAATGCCGTTCATGAACCTAGATATCAAGGGGTGAGACCCAACAGTGTGGTGTCCCGACCCCAGCAATAAGTAAGATGATAAAACGCTCCTGGCACTATTAATGGCACTATCTCAGGTTCTGATCAAAGAATAGTGTTGATAGGAACTCCAACACATCCGTAATGCGTGCCGTGTCATACGATATGTTCGAAAGAGAGCAGTACATCTCCCATTTCCTGATATGAGAGATGTACTGTTTCTGGGTACTCTCCCTCCAGGCCGCAGTGATCACATCCACCGTACGATCTGATAATCCGAGCCCCAGGTATGGCCTCCTCAGAATCTGCAAACCAATAAATTGATTAGTTCATGAAGTGGATGGTCACATAGAAACATAGAAACATAGAAAATAGGTGCAGGAGTAGGCCATTCGGCCCTTCGAGCCTGCACCGCCATTCAATATGATCATGGCTGATCATCCAACTCAGTATCCCGTACCGGCCTTCTCTCCATACCCCCTGATCCCCTTAGCCACAAGGGCCACATCTAACTCCCTCTTAAATATAGCCAATGAACTGGCCTCAACTACCCTCTGTGGCAGAGAGTTCCAGAGATTCACCACTCTCTGTGTGAAAAAGTTTTCCCTCATCTCGGTCTTAAAGGATTTCCCCCTTATCCTTAAGCTGTGACCCCTTGTCCTGGACTTCCCCAACATTGGGAACAATCTTCCTGCATCTAGCCTGTCCAACCCCATAATAATTTTGTACGTTTCTATAAGATCCCCTCTCAATCTCCTAAATTCTAGCGAGTATAAGCCAAGTCTATCCAGTCTTTCTTCATATGAAAGTCCCGACATCCCAGGAATCAGTCTGGTGAACCTTCTCTGCACTCCCTCTATGGCTATAATGTCCTTCCTCAGATTTGGTTCACAGGGTGAACCAGCAGATTTCTGCTTTTGGGGACAGCCATAAAAGGCTGTGTTATCATACCCAGGATGAGTGGGAACCAAGGCTGTGTAGGCCAGTCTGGTACTACTAAAATGCCAGAGGCGGTGTCTTGCTTGATCTTGGCCAAGCACCGACTGATGAGGCAAAATGGGGGAAATGCATTAAAAAACATTCCACCCCAGTGTAGCGAGAATGCATCTACCGCCACTGCCCCTGGGTCTGGTTCCCACGAGACGTATTTTGGTAACTGGTGATTTAGTCTGGATGCAAACAAATCGATATCTGGTATGCCATACCAAGCGACAATGTCGTTAAACACTTCTAGATTCAACATCCATTCTGTGTTGTCATTGAATTTCCGTGACCTGGTGTCCGCCATGATGTTCTATCTACCTGGTAAGTAGATAGCTGAAACCCAGATGATCCTTGTGATACACCAGTGCCAAATAAGGTTAACCAATATATCACAGGATAAAGACTTGATTCCACCCATGTGATTAACGTATGCCACCGCTGTAGTGTTGTCAATCTGAAGCTGAACATGCACATGATGCATATTGCTACAATAAGCCTTTAGCCCATAGAGTGCTCCCAACAACTCTAAGTCGTTAATACCATGTGACTGAAGAATTAATGACTCCTGCATATTCCATCTGCCACCACAGCTAGAGATTGTATTAGTAGCTCCCCATCCTAGAGCATAGCATCAGTTTGTAAGATAACTGATGGTGTATCGACCAGAATTGCACTGGAGCAATGCCGAATATTCGTCACCCACCATTGTAACTCTGCAATGGCTTCAGCTGGCAACCGCATTGGTCTACCGAAGTGACCTGCATGGAATTTGAGTGCCTGCTCCTTTGCACATTGTAAATTTTGATAGTGCAAAGGCCCGAATTGTGCAGCTGGGAAAGCAGCCATTAGTTTGCCAATTATACTAGCTACATGTCTGATAGAAGGTTGGTCCTTAACAATAAGATTGTTAAAGGCTCCAATTAATTCTAATTGCTTGCCCCAAGGCAAAGTCACAGACATGTGAATTGAGTTAATGGTAAATCCCAAATAATCAATTACTCTAGATGGCAATTTGGATTTAACTGGATGGATGAGAAACCCCAACCTCTCAAACATTAGTTTAGTAGCTGACACAGATGATGCAGCTAATTTCATAGTTTTCCCTATGATAAGGATGTCATCCAAGTATGCCATCACAATATAATTCTGAGCCCGGAGTAGTCCCAGGACCGGTTTTAGTAATTTAGTGAATAATCTGAGGACTGAAGTTAACCCATTAGGCAATTCTTTAACCTGCCACAGTTGCCCCATCCAGCTAAACTTCAAATATCTCCAGTGATCCCCATGGATGGGCACTGAATAGTATGCATCTTTGAGGTCGATGCATGCCATATAACATCCCTTGGAAACCAATTGTTTGGCAGTAACAACGTTTTCCATTTTGAAATGTCTATACTGCACAAAGGTGTTAAGTTCAGTCAAGTCAAGGATGATTCTACATCCTCCATCCTTCTTTTGCTTTGTAAATATATTAGACACAAATTGGTGAGATTCATGACTCGACATCTCAATTACCCCTTTTTTGTGTAATGATTCAATTTCCACTTGAGCATCCAAACATTCCTTTTGTGAAAGAACAAATGTGCGGTTCGGGGTATGCTGTGTGGGTGGAAGTGAATTGAGGAGGAACTCAATTCAGAAGCCTTGTATACTGTGCAGTATAAACGAATCTGATGTTATCCAACGCCATTCATTCAAGAAAAATTTTAATCTACCCCCAACTTGTAACTGATCAATACATGATGTGGTCCGCAAAGAACTAAATTCACCTACCTCAATGGTTACCGGTGGTATGGTGTTTGTTTCCGCCCCCGAGGATTGGGGGGTAGGACTGTTGGAGGGCACCATCCGCACATCTTGGACGTGGGCTGGCTTGGGCCTAGCCCCAAAAAAGACCTCTGTGCCAGTTGTTGGGCTTTTCCACCAGATTCGGCGAACCGCCTGGTGTTGTGGGGAGCGTAGGGGTGCTGCCGCCGGAAAACTAAAGGTTTGGGAGTTGTTGGGGCCTTCATAAGCCCAACTGTTTTGGCTTCATCATCCAGCTCCCTGACCTGCTTCGACAAATCTTCGCCGAACAGGAGGTTTGGTGGCTGAACGATCCCGGCCTTGCACAATGCTGCGAATTTGGTGTTCAGTGCAGGGCGGATGGCATTTTTTCTTAGGCAATTGATGCACATTAATGCCATGGCGTCCTGCTGAACATCAGACAGGGGCCCTCCATCCACCGACCTGGCAAAGGCCGTGATGCCCGAGGCGAGCAATCTTAATATTGCTCCTCCTGGGCTCTGACGTCCCCCCCCCCCACCCAATGTAACCCCAGATGGAGTGATTTACTGCCGTCACATTCAATGAGGCACAATTGGCGGGAGTATGGTACTTGTTGGTGGTCCCCTCCATGGTAAAATCTTGGAGCTGGTGTGAGGCTCATGGCTAAATGCTCTCCCAGCGCCTCCCCTGTTTGTAACGGAATAGCAAATTTGGATGCCATTGCGGGCACTTCCGAGTCATGCCCTTCATGCCTTGAGGTATGCTCCCCAGCCATACCTCCCTCCGAGTCAGAGTAAAACTGACCCCGAGAGGGAGACATAGAAACATAGAAACATAGAAACATAGAAATTAGGTGCAGGAGTAGGCCATTCGGCCCTTCGAGCCTGCACCGCCATTCAATATGATCATGGCTGATCATCCAACTCAGTATCCCGTACCTGCCTTCTCTCCATACCCTCTGATCCCTTTAGCCACAAGGGCCACATCTAGCTCCCTCTTAAATATAACCAATGAACTGGCCTCGACTACCCTCTGTGGCAGAGAGTTCCAGAGATTCACCACTCTCTGTGTGAAAAAAGTTCTTCTCATCTCAGTTTTAAAGGAGTTCCCCCTTATCCTTAAGCTGTGACCCCTTGTCCTGGACTTCCCCAACATCGGGAGCAATCTTCCTGCATCTAGCCTGTCCAACCCCTTAAGAATTTTGTAAGTTTCTATAAGATCCCCTCTCAATCTCCTAAATTCTAGAGAGTATATAGTGCATAGTGCAGCCCTGAAACAGGTGCCGCTGCCGAGGGCTCTCGAGGAGACCCGGGCTGTGATAGCTCCCTCCTTTGGAGCATATCATTGTGGAGCAACCTCTCCATCAGGTGCTCCATGTGGGTCAGACGCCCGCAGATGCTGCCCATTGAAGGAGGGGAACCCTCCTGGCCCGTCTCGTCTGAGTCTACGGGCCTGACAGACTTTTTGGTGGCTTTCCGCCCAAGCGGTGTTGCCAGGGTGCTATCGATGTGCACCAAGTCTGAAGCCGCTGGCTCCACCGCCAGCGACACGGTAGGCGAAATGGACGGCCGCGCGCTACCCGCAGTTAACGAAGTAACGAACCAGGAGCAACAACCTCAGAGGAAGTTAAAACACTTACCTGAGGATTTTAAACTTACCGCTGGAAGGAGCGACGAGCCTGCCAGTCAGTCGTTGCGCAATGCGTTAAATGTAAAATGACGCGCATGCGGGCTGACGGCCTTCTTCACGTAGTCAATCACATGCCTCCGAAGTAAAATCTAGGGAGCTTTTCCATTTTTCAGCTTGAAATTGTGAAATCTGGTGCATACTATAGTGAGTCTTTTAACTTACACTTGAATGCAAACTTATGCTTCAAATTGGATTAGGTATGAATAAGGTTAGGCAAAATTACATTCCTAATTACATTCCACAGTAGAGTCAGGCTCTGATCAACAGGTGCAGCACATGAATGACCTTAGTATATTCATGTATGGAAATCAGATTATAATTCATGCTGTTATGCATATTTACTGTATAGAGAAACAAAAACATAGAAACAAGGCAAGAGGAGTCAGACTTCCATCACTGTTCTGCACAAATAAATCAATCAACCTTACCAATTGACTATGCAAACAAGACGAAAATAATGCCACATATTCAACCTATATATAATTGCTCTTCTAAGCTTCACCTCCAGTCTAGTTTCAGTAAAAACACTGAATCAAGCACTTGAATCAACTAAATTTTATTTTACCAAAAGCACGTCACAGATCACACACTATACCTATCCCACCATGGGTTCAATCCTTGAATCTGCCTGTTCAAGCCCTCTAGGCCTCGCTCAGACAGAGGCACTCCAGAAGAGTACGTGGTCCTGAGCGCTCGTCCAGAAGATCGACGCTGAGCCTCGTGATCACGGATTTTTATAGGTCCCAGGACCTCGAGGGGCTGAACCACATGGGGGTGGTCTCTTAATCACCCAATTACAAATATCGATTAACCCCATACGTAACAGGCATTTCCCTAACCCAATGATACAACAGTTCAATACATTTTATTCACAAAAGACTTCGAGATGAAGTCAACTTGGAAACATTTACCCTGATTAACAGAAAACTCAGACAAGGCTCAACACCCCAACCAATCAACACTTAGCAAAGTCAGACTCTGCAACATTATTTACAACTATTTACAAGGTGTATGTCTGGTTTGCAGCCATCCAATCCATTCTATGCTTTTTGCACCGGATTAACAGGGTTTGCAAGGCTTCCCACTCTTTGGCACCTCTCCGCAGCCTGTCCCAGCTCTGCAGAGAGTAATTCCAATTCGATCAAATCTCCCAGCAACCCTGAATCTTAACCCCATTTTCAAGTCCTAGCTGGTCCAATTTAGCCAGGATTAACAGTTCAATGAAATTAAGAAATATATGTAAAACATATATATGGAAACAGGCCCATCGGCCCACCAAGTCCACACCGACCAGCAATCTACCATATACCAGTTCCACCCTACACGCCAGGGACAATTTACAGAAGCCAATTAACCTACAAACCTGCACTTCTTTTGGATGTGGGAGAAACTGGAATATCCAGAGAAAACCCATGTGGTCATAAGGAGAATGTACAAAAACTGTACAGACAGCACCCGTAGTCAGGATCCAATCTAGGTCTGTGGTGCTGCAAGGCAGCAACTCTACCGCTGCGCCACCGTGCCACCCATTAAATCATTTTTTCTGTAATATATTTATTATGGTGTCACATCAATAAAGATGAACACATGATTCTGATTTCTGCCCTTAGTTGGATAATACACATCTCCAGTCATTGTATTTTATGGCTGGTTTTCAACCTCTTCAGTCTGAAGGTCTCGACCCAAAACATCACCTATTCTTTGTCTCCAGAGATGCTGCCTGTCCTGCTGAGTTATTCCAGCTTTTGGTGTCTATCTTCAGTTTAAGCTACCATCTGCAGTTCCTTCCTACACTCTTTGTTAAGTGAAACAGGTCCTATTCTCATAATATTATTCACCTCAACTAATTCTTTTCTTCCCCTCCGTTGCTGCAGAGAACACAATTCCAGTTATCAAATATTTCTTCAAAGTGAAAAAATAATTGCAGCTTTGCCAATATGTTCATAAATAGTCCCTGGATCCTCTCCAGAGCAATTGCACCCTTTCTGCAGTCTTACAGCATGGAAACAGGCCCTTCATCCCAACTTGTCCATGCAGATCAAGATGCCCCATCTAAACTAGTCCCATTTATCTGCATTTGGCCCATATCCCTTTAAACCTTGTGTGTGCCAGTGTGTGTGTAAGGGTGTGTCAGTGAAGCGGTGACAACACCCGGAGTGAGCGGAGACTTGGAGATATCTGGGTAGCATTTCCCTCTCTTCCCCCCCCCCCCCGGGAATGCGGGCCGGCCCAGGTGTTCTGTGTCCAGCTGGGGTCCGGGGGAGGTAAGGGACAGTGACCCGGGGGTCGTGAATCGGAGCGGAGCTATAGCCCGAGAGTCATCCCAGCGGCACCGACGCACCCACTCACCCGGTCCACTCCTGGCTCTGGGCCGGGGTTAAAACTCCATGCGGTGTGGACAGAGTGGCCGATGGACACAGAGCCGCTGGAGGTGAGGGTGGGAGGTGTGAGCGATGCCTCGGGTGGGGGAGCGGTGCTGGCACTGGCACCACCGCCGTGTCTCACCTATCACACCATCTGCACGGGAATGTGAATGCGGGTGAGGCAGCATCTATTGAGCAGTTGACAAAAATGCTGGAGAAATGCTTGAGTCTGAAGAAGAGTCAAACTCAGACATAGATGCTGCCTCACCCGTTGAGTTTCTCCAGCATTTTTGTCTACATTGCCAATTTAAATAGTGTGCGATGGGCTTAAGCCAATTGCTCGTTCTTTACGGGAAACCCACCAACAGAAAACTATTCTCATTGGTGAGTGTGGAGGAGTGTGACTTTATTTATCTTTTTATATATATTTTAAAATGTTTTTTTGAACCTGAGAACTTCTGTCATCAGCGTGAGAGCTTGAGAATTTCGTCAAATGCGTGAGTCTCACGCTCAATGCGTGAGAGTTGGCAGCCCTGATATCTGTACACTGTGGACAGCCAGGTTGTAATCATGTATAGCCTTTCTGCTGACTGGATAACATGCAACAAATAAGCTTTTCACTGTACTTTTGTACACGTGACATCAAACTAAACTAAACTAAACTAGTAAGATTAAACGAGAACTTACCAGTTTGAAGCTTGATCTTTATTTTATGAGGAGTTACGTTGGTGATTACGTGAAGAAGTCCCGCCAGAGCGCATGCGCGTCAATCTTCAAAGCAGCGGTATGAAATTACAGATAACAGAAAATATGAAGTAACATAGTAAGATCAGCAACATGAGAACTACCATATGACCTTTATGACAGAGAGGGTTGGGCGTGGTGGGCACGTAATCACCAACATAACTCCTCATAAAATAAAGATCAAACTTCAAACTGGTAAGTTCTCGTTTAATCTTACTATTTTACTTCGGAGTCACTTTAGTGATTCCGTGAAGAGTTCAAAGCTCTGTGATTTTATGCCGCAGATTCAAATCCCGGCTTCTCACTGCATTGATTGACATCGGATGAGAAACAATCAATAATTCGTTAAACATGAAATTGAATATCATGCAGTAACAATTGATTTGAATAATCAAAACAAGCAGTAACCCCTCTATCCCAGGGGAAACTAAACAGAACTTAATACTGAATTTGCAAACAGCCTCTCCCTGATCGGCAATCGGCCGAAGGTAAAAGAATTTTGAAAAAGCAATTCATTTGACCACCCGGCACCTGTAAGAATATGGTCGATGGGAACATCCATCGCCCTAGCCGACGACGTTGCTGCTGCACTAGTGGAAAAAGATATATACACATCACTGTTAATACCTGCCTGAATCAACATTTACTTTAAACCACCTTCTGCACTGACACTCTCCTGTATGGCTTTATGTAACTGATAAACAATCCTGGTTCCACATTTCTTAAGGTCTTTGTAGCTTCAATATAATGAAAATAAATGTGCCATTACACATAAACTTGGATCAGTAGGTTATGCTGAAAACACAATTTTAACAAACCTGTGACACCTGGCCTGCTCTGTTTGAGCAGGGCGCAAATATATAACATAACATTCTCTTCAGCAACTTCCATCCTGTCTAGCTGAAGCTTTTGCAAAATCTGCACTCGCTATGCTGAACCCATGCCATGAGCATGACCACCTTCATGGTGAGTTTGGCAAATTCAGAGACGTGACAGGAACCTACTGTCGAAGCATCTTGAGGACCACACTTACATCCGAGATCGCCATATTCCTGGGTTTAGGAGGTTTGGAGTTGAAATTCCTTTCATCAATCGAGCTATGAGATGACGAAAACCCAATAGGATATTTTCCTGACCCCATCAAAATATATGAGGACAAAGCACTTAAAGCTGTATTAATGGCAATATAACTGAGCCCCTCATCATCGTAGAGTGTCGACAGGAACTCTATAGTCAATATTATTTTGTACACAATATTCCTCCCATTTTTTACATAAGTAATATACCGCTTTTGAGTACTCTTTCTCCAGGCTGCAGTGAGCATGTCCACCGTTCGCCCAGACAGTCCTCGCCCCAGGTATGGCTTTCTTAAAACCTGCAAATTAACAAGTCAATACGATCACATAACAGATGATTTTCCCGTGTTAGCGGATGCTCCAGTAAATTCCTCTGCTTGGGAAACACCAAAGGAGGTTGGATCGCTAACTGTAACATCAAAGGGAACCATGCTTGAGTCGGGCAATTAGGTATTACAAGCACCCCCGAAGCGGCATCCTGCTTGATTTTTTTCAGACTCCGACCTATGAGGCAGAATGGTGGGAAAATATATTAAAACATACCACCCCAATGTAGCGAGAAAGCATCAATTGCAACTGCCCCCTGGTCTGGTTCCCATGAAACATATTTAGGCAGCGTGGTTAAACCTCGATGCAAAACAAATCGATATCTGGCAATCATATATAAGTACTATATTATTGAACACCTCCTGGTTCAACATCCAATCTGTGTTGTCATGGAACTTTCGTGACTTGGCGTCTGCTACTATGTTGAATCTACCTGGTAGATAAATAGCTGAAAACCAAACATCTTTTTCAATGCACCAGGCCCAAATTTGATTAGCAAATCTGTCACAAGATACCGACTTGATTCCACCGATGTGATTAATATATATGCCACTGCCGTAGTATTGTCAATCTGAAACTGAACATGCAGGTTACCTTTGTTAGCCTTATCCATAAAAAGCTCTTAATAGTTAATTCCCCATGTCTGCAGAAGCGATGACTCTTGCTCAGTCCATCTGCCCTCACAGCTGAAACTCGTATCCGTGACACCCCACCCGAGTGCACTGACATTCGTCTGCAAAATCATGGAAGGCTGGTCAAGCACTACCTTGCTAGAACTCCTGGACACATGGTGAATCCACCATTGCAAATCAGAAACAGCCTCTGCTGATAACTGCATGGATCTATTATAATGACCCGAATGTATCCTTAGTGCCTCCACTAGCTTGATACAGCTGTCAATTAGCTCTACCCTTTTTCCCTGGGCAGAGTCACTTAATTGAATCAATTGTGACCCAAATAGTCAGGTGTTAATTTGGATTTCTCTGGATGAATAATGCCCAATCTTTGAAAATTGGATTTAACAACTACCACCGGTTACTTCAGCTGTTCTCTTGGATACCCCTGTAATCAAGATATCATCAAGTTAAGCCATGAGCACCTGACCCTGGCCTCTCAGCATGCCTATTATAGGTTTTAACAATTTTGTGCCATAGTTGATCCATCCAGGTGAATTTCAAATATCCTCTATCCTGCAAATGAACAGACATTGAGTAATCTGCATCTTTAAGCTCTATAGTCGCCATAGAGCATCCTCTTGACCCAGTGGCTTGGCAGTGACAATTCCATCTTACAATGTCTATACTGCATCCCCCATCCTTTTTTGGCCTGGGAAAATATTAGACACAAATTGATGGGGTTGGTGATCCGACTTTCCAATTACACCTTTATCACATAAGCTTCAAAGCGCAGTCTAAACCTCCATCTGTTCTGTTAATGAAAACTGAACAGTTCTCCCAGGACCATGCTGAATGTGCAAATCACAATTTGGATTGAACTCCATTCGAAACCCTTGAATAACACTCAGTATAAACAGAGCTGAGGTAATTTGCTTCCATTCATCTCAGAACAGATATAATGTACCCCCAGATTTAAGTTGTGTCACATTTGATATGTGCACCTGAGAACCAGGCCCACCTACCTCCTTGGTACCTGGTGGATCACAATGTCCCCGGCTCCTGGCGGGAAAGCCGACGTTTGACCGTGTTCCCGCTGCAGAATGCCACCTGCGCATCTGCATTGCCGGCCGACTTGTTCCTGGTCCAGCCTCGTTTGTAGGGGTACTTTCTTTTTTGGAAACTTGCCGACTGCCGGTGGCTTGATCAAGCCCACCGTCTTTGCCTCGTCATCCATGTCCTTGACACGTTTGGCGAGGTCCTCTCCGAAGAGTAGGTTGGCCGGCTGTATGTAGCTGGGCTGGCAGAGTACTGCAAACTTGGGATTAATGGTGGGCCGAATGGCACTTTCCCTGAGACAATTTATCTAAAAATGGGCGCTACAAAGCAACCCTAATACCTCTTGCTGCTTCTCCGACAGATGCCCTCCATCCACCGTTCTCGTGAACGCTGTGATTCCTGAGCCAAGTAATTTCAGGATTCTCTGCAGCTTCATCTCCTGGGCACTGCATGCCCACGCCCATCTGGCTCCATATCACCCGGTTCACTGCTGGCACCTTCAGCAACTCGCAGTTACCCGGGTCTCCTGTTTCTTGGCGGTTCCAGACTCTGACTGGACAGCGAATCGTGCTGCCAGAGAATGGACCTCTGACAATGGCCGTCTTCGCTAGTCAACAAAGTCACCATCAGAGTCGGGTCAGAACTGAGCTGACCCTCTGCAGGCGCCTTTTCAATGAGGGTGCTATTCACCAGCCTCTATATCGTGGAGGCCAGCTCTTCTCCCAGTGGCACTCCATACTCTGACGGGACAGCGAATCGTGCTGCCAGAGATGGACCTCTGACAACGGCCGTCTTCGCTAGTCAATGAAGTCACCATCAGAGTAGGGGTCAGAACTGAGCTGACCCTCTGCACTCACCTCACAAATGAGGGTGCTATCAAGCAGCCCTCTACCAGGTGCTGCCGGCGCGGCCTCATCTGTAGCCTACTGCGCACACGACTCCTCCCCCTGGAGTGTGCGTTACTGGAGCAACCCCTGAATGAGGTGCTCCATATGGGATAACCGTTCAAAAAACGGTATGCAGCCCCGTACGGGACTCGTCACGGCCCGACTCAGTTCAGTCCGAGGGCCTCACAGACGTCCCATGGCCTGACGCCTGACTGGCATTGGCTCTGTCATAGTGCTTTGTAGCACCTCTGTGCTTTGTATCACTAAGTCTGCAGTCGCTCCTCTCCCGGTCGGCGTCTGTGCAGGGGTACGAGGCAGCCGCTCACAGACCGCATTCCCACGGTTCTCCTTTGCTTTACCTGCGGCTGCCCTCCCCCTGCTCATCTTCACCATGGTGCTACCTGGTGAAAAAACCCAGAACACGGCACCACAGCAAAGGAACCTTTCACTCCAGCTAAGTTTCCCACTTAGCTGGAGTTTTAAAACCACTTTAAAATATCAAAATTCCTTACTTTTCAGAAGAGGAGCTCTGTCCTCCTGCTGGTCCGTGCGCCAATGCGTCCGACGTAAATGACGCGCATGCGCCCTGACGGGTCTTCTTCACGGAATCACTAAAGTGACTCCGAAGTAAAATAAACTATGCGAATGCTTTGAAAGATGCCTTCTCCAATGTCATTAGAAAATATCAAGTCAAGTCAAGACTTGTCATAGCATGAGAATAAAAGTAGATCTCTCTTTGCAACAAACTTTGGATTATTAATGATTACAGAGGACTTGATACAATATGCCGCAGATTAAATCATTTGTTGGAAGCAACTCTCAGAACTTTAGGTGCCTTGGAGCTGGCAAAATTGCTTAACTGATTCAAAAGCATTATTTCCAACTCTGGTAAATGATTAAAAATGAAACTATGTAGTATAGAAATTAAATTAACGGGAATTGAAACTGGAACTAACACTATGACTTTCCATTCAGTGAGTCATTTAACGAGGCACTGTGGAAAATTACATTGTTAGGAAATCTACAAGCAATATAACTTTCTGTCAGTCCCATTAGAAACCAATATCTGAGAAAATCCAGCTCACGGTTTAACCAGAAAAATGAAACTAGCAAGAGGAAGGCATTGAGAGTAATGTACACAATTAAAATTTGAATTAGTAGATGGTCCGGTTTATAGTAAATATCTTCTCCAATACTAAAACCTGTAAATTATTGGTTACAATCCCACTGCACTTAGAAAAACCTCCACAATTTCCCTTGCACACATAATCTCTCTGTTCAGACATTCTGGTAGAGATGCTGCCACATATCACCAGATCCTGACCTCAAGTGCTGTCCGTGTGGATTTGCACATTCTCCCTGTGATCATGTGGATTTCCACCGGATGCTCTGGTTTCCTCCCACACCCTAAAGTAGCATGGATTTGTTGGTCAATTGGTCTGTGTATATTGCGCCTGTAGAAAGTGGGATAACATAGAACTAGTGTGAATGGGTGATCGATGGCCAACGTAGTCTCAGTGGGCAGAGGAACCCATTTCCATGCTGTCTTTTTCAATCAATCCGCTTTATAATAGATTACAACAATTTCCCCACTGTTGGTGTTGTGGTAAATTATTTGATTTCCTTATTTCCTCTTTCTCTTTCCTTATTTTTAAATAAGACACCTTTGACACCTTTGACAGTCAAATTTGACACCTTCTAATCTGTAGGAACTGTTCCATAATCCATCTAAGATTGGAAAATGATATTAAATGCATGCCCTAATTGCATAGCTACCCCGCTAGCCCTTGGAGATACAGGTAATCAGGCCCTGGAGATTTATTTGCTTTTAGTTTTATTTATTTCTCCAGAACTTACTTTGTGATATAATTTTCTTTTATTTTCTCCTTTAATGACTGATTTTAGGGCTGAGGCTCCCTCGTACTTTTGATTTTTTTTTTCCAATTCTCTTCCCTGATTTAATAGTATTTGTGTAATTATTCTACCAATATTTTGTGCCCAATTAAAAACGTGCAGATTGCTGGTCACCTCTCTTTCAAATAATAGCTTGTTATCTGAGATGGCTGTGTGTTTCCTGAATCGCAAAATAAATAACATCTCCCGGGGATCAAAGACAGGAAGCACCGCCCACATGAACAGCCTAAGCAACGTACATGCAAGAACTTGTCACATTTCCTGTTTCACAGAGAGATTTGTTCGATCAAGAGTGGTTTTGGCAGTGTCCACAAGAAGGTAAGAAAATGAAAAGTTTCTTCCATTCAAAATGATGCTGTTTGCCAGTTTCTAAACTCCATTATGATTACTTCATGGCAATGGGAGGGAAAGATTATCTGGTGTTTGTGGTGTTAGCGTATGTGTTTAAAGTGACCAACAATGTTTGAGTCCTAGGTACACAAAAATGCTGGAGAAACTCAGCGGGTGCAGCAGCATCTATGGAGCGAAGGAAATAGGCAACGTTTCGGGCCGAAACCCTTCTTCAGATGTTGAGTCCTGTCCACCTAATTGAGGTTGGAGGGAGCGGCGATAATTCTTGAGCAAATCCCCGCTTCTTGTCCTGAACTCGCAGGGTAGTGGAAGAAACAGGTTATACTGGAAGGGCCAGAATTTGTTATTTCATTCAGTTAAAGGTACACATACATAAAGGTGTTGTCGATGATAACATCAAATTAAATTTGACTCTAAATTTGACTCAGCACTTTATATATTTTGAAATGGAGGCGGGAGATTGTAATATAGTCACAAAATGCTGGAGTAACTCAGCGGGCCAGGGAGCATCTCTGGAGAAAAGGAATAAAGGACATTTCAGGTCAAGACTAGGAGTCAGGGAAGAAGGAAACTCGAGGTATGAAAAGGTTCAAAACCCATTCAGAGCCGGCACTGATGGCCAACGAGCCCAAAATGGTCCAGTGTTGCCTGTGGAAGAGGTGATAATGAAGGGATGATAGAAGTGTAAACTAGCAGGAAGATCAGGGTGGGGGAGGGACAGAGAGAGAGAGAGAGAGTGAGAATGCAAGGGTTACTTGAAATTGGAGAAATCAATTTTCATAACACGGGGTTATAATATTCTTTCTTAACATTGACTGTACCGGCGATTCTAATTTAGAAATAATCTCTCATACGAATGGGTAGTCTACACTACCTCTTGCAGAAACAAAGTTCCCTTGGATTTCACTGCAGGCAATAGGTTGAATAATGTTGATAGTCGTTTTGTTTAGTTTAGTTTCAGTTTAGACGTACAGCGTAGAAACAAGCTCTTCGATCCACCGAATCTGCACAGACCAATGATCACCCATATACTAGTTATAGTTGGTACTAGTTGGGACAATTTACAGAAGCCAATGGACCTGCAAACCTGCATGTTATTTGAATGTGGGAGGAAAACGGAGCACCTGGAGAAACCTACGAGGTCTCAGGGAGACGTGCAAACTCTGTGTGGACAGCACCGATAGTCAGGATTGAAACTAAGTCCCTGTCACAGTAAGGCAGCAACTCTACCGCTGCGCCACTGTGCCACCCTCGTTACCATTGGTGTCGATTTTTTCTATTGTCACGTGTACTGAAATACAGTTAAAAACTTTGTTTTGTGCTCTATCCAGGCAAAACATACCATAAATGAGTACATCAGGTAATGTTGCAGGGAGAAAGTAAACAGAAGTGCAGAATATAGTGTTATAGTAAAAAGTCAGTGTAGATTTTTTAAAAAGTGTAAAGGCCACAACAAGGCAGATTGGAAGATCAGGAATTAATTCCTAGCATATGAAAGGTCCATTCAAGAGTTTTGTATGCAGGGAAGAAGCTATTCCTCAATCTGGTCGTATGTGCTTTCAAGCTTTTGTATCAACTGCCAGATAGAAGAAGATAGAAGAGAGAAGGGCTGGCATGTGAGTAGTCCTTGGTTACATTGGCTACATAGGAGGAGTGAAAATAAATGGAGTCGATAGTGGGTGAGAGGCAGGTCGGGGGAGACTGGGGCTTCATTCACAACTCTCTCTAGTGTCTAGAAACAAGGAATTGCAGATGCTGATTTAAAATAGAGACAAAGTGCTGGAGTAATTCAGTGGGTCAGGCAGTGTCTTCAGAGAACATGGATAGGTGGCGTTTCGGTTTGGGATTCTTCAGACTGGTTGTTGGGTAGAGGAAGAAAGCTGGAAGAGGAGGCAGGATAAAAGCCTGGTAGGTAATAGGTTAATACAAGTGAGGAGGGTTTTTTGATCGGCAGATAGTTGGAGGAAGCCAAGACATGAAAAGACAGAGGGAGTGAGACGAAAGGATTGAAGTTGCCAAATTGTGAAGCTAGATTGAAGGATTATGGGTGAAAAGGGAGGGGAGGGGAGAAATAGATGCAAGTCCAGTAGTTCAGGGAAGGGAGAGGAGATGGGGGTTATATGGGAGGAGAAGGGAAAGGGAGAGCATTATGTGGTTACCTAATATAGATAATTCAATGTTCACACCATTGGGTTGTAAGTTACCTAAGTGGAATATGAAGTGCTGTTCCTCCAGTTTGCATGTGCCCTCACTCACGCAATGGAGGAGGCCCAGGATAAAAAGGTCAGTATGGGAATGGGAAAGGGAGTTAAAATGGTTAGCAACCTAGAGATCCAGTGGGCCTTGGCGGACTGAGCAAAAGTGTTCTCTTTCCCAACTTTCTTCCTCCCCCCCTCCCCCCCCCCCCTCCCCACAATCACTGAAGAAGTGTCTCAACCCATAAAGCTACCTAACCATGTTCTTCAGAGATGCTGCATGACCCCCTGAGTTACTCCAATTTCCTCTGTAATTTCTTGTGGTCTGGGCAGAACAGTTGACATACCAAGTCAATATGAAAGACATTGACATCTGTATACTCGTGACTTTGCTGTATTAAAACTTACTCCCATTGCATAAGTATGTGGGCCGAACAGTTATCCAGCTGGATGGAGACTTGTAAAGGGCATAATCACCTCATTCTCATCATTCAAAGTACCCTTAAAGACCCTATTGTAACAAATAAAATAAAAACTAGAAACACTTGGTAGGTCAGGCTGCATCTGTGTAAAGAAACTGTGTAAAGAAGGGCAGCACAGTGGTGCAGCGGTAGAGTTGCTGCCTTACTGTGCCAGTGACTTAAGTTCTATCCTGATCCAGGTGCTGTCTGTATGGATTTTGTACGTTTTCCATGTGATCACGTGGGTTTTTTCAGGGAGCTCCAGTTTCCTCCCATTGGCTTGAAGGTTAATTGGCTCCTGTAAATTGTGCAAGAGCGGATCTCGCTATCAAAACATGGAGGGGACGGGACACAATGTTTTGGCGGCCACGCGCGCATGCGCACTTACACACACATGCGCGCGAGGCTTCGGAGGCTCAATCCAGCGCTAAATGCAGCTCAACTGCCTGTCTCACCGGGTTAACTACAGCTCTGCCTGGACTGACGGGATACCAGCGTTGCTTCTCCGCGCTGGCCATATTTCCCGCAAGTCCAGGAAGGGTTGTAAGCTCACCTGGCGGGACAGGCAGAGTTAGCTGGGTTTAGCGCTGCTTCTCTGCGCTGGCCCGTCTGACTGCAGACCAAAGATCCTATAGCGGAGGATCTTTGCTGCCGACCTCTGGCCACCCGTGGTGGGGGGGGGGTACTCGGGTGGGGATGGGACAGCGCCGGAGACCCGGTCGGGATGGATCCTGGCTGCGGATGAGGCTCAGGTCTGTGCCACGTCTCCCTCCTCCAATCATCGCGCTGAATCATATCCCACCCCCATTGCTGCTGACCGTGTCTCTCGTCCAATCAGCGCCCTCGATCATGTCCCACCCCCACTGTCTCGCGGAAAGCGGAGATTTTAAAATCCGGAGCACAAAAACTTGGGGGGTATGTCCCACACCTCTCAAAACATGGAGGGGACGTGTCCCCTCTGGCCCCCCCGGGTTTTCCGCCACTGCTAGTGTGCAGGATAGAACAAGTGATCGCTGGCTGGTGCAGACTTGGTGGGCCGTAGGGCCTGTTTCCATGCTGTATCTCTAAACAAAAACTAAAATAGAGAGTCAAGGGGCCATGATGTTTAATTGTCATATCCACGGAAACGGAACAATGAATTTCCGACTTACGGCAGCATAACAGGTCTGCATACACAGTACTTAATAGATAACTTAATAAAACAAACAAGGAAAAAGAATTTCAAAAAAAACAACAAACATTAGTGCAAGACAAAACAAAAGCCTGACAAACTGGAGAAGAAGGGTATTTGTTCAAACATGTTAACTTTGTTTTTCCTTCAGCATTTACTTCCTAAATTGCTGAGTGTTTCCTGCAATTCTGTTTTAACTTAGGACTTGTAGTTTTATTTTGATTTACTTTCAAAATAAATGTCCTTCGTCCTTTGTCCTTTCCTGCAATTCTTTTTTCAGTTCATTTTATTCTGACCCATTTGTTCAACATGCATTTTTGCTCTCTCATTGCGTATTTTCTTGCAGGCAAAATTTGCAGTAGGAATTCAGCTGACAGTTTTGCTTCATTTCACAATACGTAGGCAATAAGTGAAAAGCAGCTCAACAATAGATCAAGGTCTTTGTTCAAAAGCATACCATTGGGTGATGCAAAGTAAGTTGTGTCTTGAATGATTCATTGAAAGATACAGCATGGAAACAGGCCCTCTGACACATCGAGTTCATGCCCACCATACTGTAAATCATTAACACTAGTTTAATGTTACCCACTTTAGGTTTAAGTTTATTATTATCACATACAGCACAGTGAAAAGCTTAGTTTAGAATATTATCCAGTCAAATCAGGTAAATACGATCAAGCCAAACTCAAAGTACATAGGTAGAACAACCCGGAAGATAGAGAGTGCATAATATAGTTCTCAGCATTGTAGTGCACTAATTCCAGTTCCAAGTCCAATGTTGGCAATAGGGCAGAGGTGAATCAGATAGTGCCCTCGCTTCTGGAAGTTCCTTTCTGAAGCCTAATAACAGAGGGGAAGAAGCTTTTCCAGAGTCTGGTGGTATGTACTTTCAAGCTTCTATATCTTCTGCCCAGGGGAGTGGGAGAAGAAGGCATGACCGGGGTGGGACAAGTCTTTGATTATGTTGGCTACATTTTGAGGCAGCTTGAAGTGTAGATGGAGTCAATGTTGGGAGATCTTGTCTGTGTGATGGCCTGGGCTACGTCCATAACTCTGCAATTGCTCACGGTCTTGCCCGGAGTTGCTCCCAAACTAAGCTGTGATGCAACCCAGCAGTATGCTTTCTGTGGTGCATTAGCATTTGTAGAAGTCTTTGAACTCATGCCAAATTTCCTCAGTCTGCTTGAGGAAGTAGATGTGTTGGTGTGCATTCTTGGACTACACATCCGTGTAGTAGGGCCATGCCAAATCGTTCGTGATATTTACACCCAGGAACCTGAAGCTCTCAACCATTTCCATTTGACGCCATTGAGTCTGATTGGTGTATATACTTCACCAAGCTTCCTGAAGTCAATAACTAGCTGACATTGAGGGGATAGATAAAAATGCTGGAGAAACTCAGCGAGTGAGGCAGCATCTATGGAGCGAAGGAATAGGTGACGTTTCGGGTCGAGACCCTTCCTCAGTCTGAAGTTCTTTCTTCTTCAGTTCTTCTCCAGCATTTTTACCTACCTTCGATTTTTCCAGCATCTGCAGTTCCTTCTTAGACATTGAGGAGGAGGTTATTGTTGTGACACCATGTTACTAAGTTCTCTATCTCCTTTCTGTACTCCGTCTCCTTATTGTTATAGATCTAGCCCACCACAGTAGATGGAGTTTGAGCCAAATTTGGATGCAAAGTCATAAGTGTATAAGGAGTATACGAGGGGACTGAGGACAAATCCTTGTGGGACACTGGTGTTATGTATGATTGTGGATGATGTATTTTCATCGATCCTCACTGATTGTGGGATGTGACGCAAAAAGGTCAAGGATCCAGTGGCAGAGAGGGTGTTTGTTTTCTAGAACTAGGAGTTTGGAAATTAGTATGAATGGGATTATCATATTGAAGGCAGAGGAAGGCAGAGGTCCACTTGATAAATAGGAGTCTAAAATAGTCCCTAACATAGACGTAAGTAGGTGTCCTTGTTATCCAGGCATTTTAGAGATTAGTATAGGGCCATGGAGATAGTAACTGCTGTTGTGATGGTAAGCAAACTCCAGTGGATAAAGGCTGGCTGGGAGACATGGGTTAAGTGCACCATCACCAGTCTCTCGAAGCACTTCATGGTGGTGGATGTCAGAGTCACTGGACAGTAGTCATTAAGGCAAGCCAACTGACTTGCATTTGGCACCAAGGTGGCAATGGTCTTCTTAAAGCAGATGGAGACTTCAGAATGGAGTAGTGAGGGGTTAAAGATGTCTGTGAATAGCTCTGCCAGCTGGACTGTGCTAGTCCTGAAGACACGGCCAGGGACTCCATCCCGGCCAGTTGCTTTCCATGGTTGCACTCTCAGAAAGGTTGATTTTACTTCTGCCACAGTAACGTTGGTACAGGTGCACCCAAGCATACCAGGGTGAGGAACATTCCTCCACCGACCTTCTGTTCAAAGTGGGTATAGAATGGGAGGGAACCATTATTGCACAATAGGGGAAATTTACTGGGGCCAATTAACTTAAAACCTGCATGAGAACATGCAAACTCCACGTAGACAGCACCCAAAGTCAGAATCAAACACGGGTCTCTTGCGCAGTGCGGCAGCTGCTTCACAAGCTACACCACAGTGTGGCCCAATTTGATGTTGAGGGAAAATATATGGTTGTTTTCTCCAGATAGAACAAGGCAATATTATCACTAAGTAATAAATCAGTCAATTAGGATCACGATTGATTATTTCTTTACATAGGGCTGTGAATACCTAGTCCAAAGAACTAGTATTGCTTAGTTGTTGAGTGTATTTAACACTGAGATCAATAGACTTTGGGATACTAAGGATATATAGAATGACAAGGTGGACTCGTGCAAGCTCACTGGTTTACAAAAAATACACTAAGTGCTGGAGTAACTTAATGGGTCAGGCCGTATCTCTGAAGTTGGCGCTTTGGGTCGGGACCCTTCTTTTGATTGATTGTGGCGGGGGGGGGGGGGTGGGGGGGAGAAGGGGGGGGGAAGAAATGTGGAAAAGAAAGGTGGAAAAGAAGAGGGCCAGGTCAAAGCCTGGCAAGTAATAAGTGAGGGGAGTTTTTGATAGGCGGATAGTTGGACAAAGGCCAGAGATGCAAAGACAGAAGGTGGGCGACAAAAGGATTGACAAATTGCGAATTGTGAAGGTAGAGGAAGGAGTGTAGGTGGAAGGGTAGGGGTAGGGGCGAAATAGGTATTAGACCAGGTGGGAAACATGGGGGAGAGGTGGTGAAGAAAGAAAGGGGGGGGGGAGGGGGAAGAAGGGGGAGGGGTGGTTTTCTAGTTGCCTAAAATTGGAGAATTCAATGTTCATACCATCTGGTTGCAAGCTACCCAAGCAGAACATGGGATGCTGTTCCTGCAGTTTGAGTGTGGCTTCACTCTTGCAATGGAAGAGGCCTGGGACAGAAAGGACAGTGTGTGAATGGGAAGAGGAGTTAAAATGGTTTAAGGGGATACCATGCTCACTAAAGAAAGAGGATACCTAGGATACTGGAGAGCCTCATCTTGTCTTGTTTATTATTATTGCCACCTGATCAAATGAAAAATCTGTTTACTGCCCAACTAGGTAAATCATACCATACATGAGTACATCAGGTAGTGCAATAGGGAAAATAAACAGATTTTATTGTAAACAGAGATCCATCTAATGTTGGAGCAAACTTGAAAAGCCGCATGCCTTATCGCTGAAGAGGTTTCTGACCCGAATCATCGCCTGTCCATTGACTCGTTGAGTTCCAGCAGTGTTTCGCTCGAGATTTCAACATCTGCAATTTCATAGTTTGATAGACACAAAAATCTGGAGTAACTCAGCGGGTCAGGCAACATCTCCAGAGAAAAGGAATAGGTGACTTTTTGGGTCAAGACCCTTCTTCAGACTGAGGGAGGGAAGAGGAAACTAGAGTTATGAAAAGGTTCGGACCAAATCAGAGCCGGCACCGATGACCAAGGAAAAGTGGTGCCCACAACAATCCATAGTTGGCTATGGAACATGTGATAAAGAAGGGCTATATGGATGCGATTACTTCATCACCTTTTCCTTTTATGCAGAGATGCTGCCTGACCCGCTCAGTTACTCCAGTATTTTGTGTCTATCTACGGTGTAAACCAGCATCTGCAGTACCTTCCTGCACATAGTTTATCCCTGTTTATTTTTTCTTATGTTCTTCAGCAGTTTTAGATGTTCACAGGAATAACACCATTTGGCTGCAGCAGAAGTTGAATCATTCCCTTAATCAGACCCTTCTGTAGCAGTCCTGATTGTTTAACTTCTTTCCTCAATAAAGAGATTAAATTGCAGTTAATGTCAAAAATAAATGAATACCACAAAGTGAGAAGCAATTTGTTTATTCATTTCACTATACTACAGGATTTAAAACATGTGGAAAATGTAGTCTTTATCGCTGGCTGGTATCATACTGTGATCGCCCTTTTTATTGCATCAGTGGGTTTTGTCATATGACTGTCACTGAATATTTATGGTGCTTTTGCTTTTAAGAGCAGCCCACTTTGTGGTGGTCCAGATCCATTGTACCAACATGAAATTTATAACAATTGGATGGAAATAGTCAAATGTTGCAAAGGAATACCTGATTACAAGCAAATCGAGCAGGTATTGCAAGGGGTTTATAACAGACACAAACATATCTACACTAGGATATGTGGATCCAAAGATATCCACACCTCCAAAGAGAGGCACAAAATGCTGGAGTAACTCAGCGGGTCAAGCAGCATATCTGGCGAAAAGGAACAGGTAATATTTCGGGTCGAGACCCTTCTTCAGACTGAAAGTCAGGGGAGAGGTAAACTGGAGGTAAGAGGAGATACAAAGAACAAAAGAATGAAAACCATGAAAAGAACAAATCAATGCTACAAAGATGATCACAGTGGTCCACAATGGTTGGCTGTGGAAGAGGTGATAACAAGGGGGTACGAACAGTGAAACTAAGCAGGACGACAGTGAAACTAGTAGGACGACTAGGGTGGGGGAGGGACAGAGAGAGAGGGAATGCATGGGATATTTAAATTGAGAGAAATCAATATCATACTGCTGGGTTAGAAGCTGCCCAAGTTTCCACCTCTAACAGTTTAGGAATAGATGCCCAGAAATTGGCTTGTTTTGCTGTCATTTTTCATATGCAAACTGCACAGCAATCACATTCACCTTGTGTAAAGCACCTCAGCAATTGTTTCTGTGTGAAATTGAACTGGGCACTCCCATGTATTATGCATATTACTGTGCAGCAGATGTACACAATATCCCAGCACTATTCTTACAACAGCCATTTTAATCTTACCGGAATTAATCGGCATTAAGTTAGGGTGCAACCTACAACTATCTTAGGTTACAGTGCAACCAGAAACACATTGAGTGAAATCCTGTTGCTTTTACCACTCTTTAAGATGTTCTACTGACATTGGGAGAATGATCCAGAGGACATAGGTTTAAGGTGAAGGGGAAAAGATTTAATAGGAATCCGAGGGGTAACCTTTTCACACAAAAGGTGGTGGATGTATGGAACAAGCTGCCAGAGGAGGTAGTTGAGGCAAGGAATATTCTAACATTTAAGAAGCAGTTAGACAGGTACATGGATAGGACAGGTTTGGAGGGATATGGAAAAAATGCTGGCAGGTGGGACTAGTGTAGCTGGGACATGTTGGCCGGTGTGGGAAAGTTGGGCCGAAGGGCCTGTTTCCACACTGTGTATCACTCTATGACTCAATTATTTGATTGGGCATTTCAGAACTTAATGCAGACTGCTTATGCTCCTTCTAAAACTGACAGCTATAATAGAAGTGTGAGCTCCTTTGTAAGATTTAGCTGTTGACAAACTCTTTCAGTGAGTGCATCTTGGGTGAAACTTTGGTGAAACCTCCATTATTGAAGGCTTTGGTCAAACACCAACTGGCCCAGTATGATGTAATAGAAACTCAGTGACGGGAATTAATGATGTGGCCATCAGCGAAGAGCTGGCAATGTAGGAACAACCTGAGCTAAGTGACATCTTGCAGGTTGCAGGTTGGTGGGTTAATTGGCCATTGTAAATTGGTTACAATGCATGGATGAGTGGTAGGATCTGGTGAGGGTATTAAGGGAAATGTGGAGAGACTAGTGGGTTAGTGTAAATTGTTGGCACAAAATTGGATAGAACCCATCTTCAAGCCTCTGCGATTTCCCTATCTATTTACCCCTGTGTGCTATTTACTTCTCATCCCTGATTCCACAAACCTTCATTTCCATCCTTCTTCCCCTCTTGGTTCCATCCACCTGCTGCCCGCACACTCAGACCAAATCCTCAATGACTCAGCTCGCTACAAACATTGTCTTGCTCTGGTCCTCTCGATGAGTCTTTAGAGACAGTGAAGAATTTGACCACAGAAGAAAAGGAGAAAAAGGGCACTGGCTGTAGGTATTGTGTAGGAAGGAAGTGCAAATGCAGGTTTACACCAAAGATAGACACAAAATGCTGGAGTATCTCAGCGGGTCAGGCAGGATCTCTGGAGAAAAGGAATAGGTGATGTTTAGGGACGTCTGAAGAAGGGTCCCGACCCAAAACATCATCCATCCAAGTTCTCCAGAGATGCTGCCTGACCCGCTGAGTTATTCCAGCATTTTGTGTCTATCTTCACCTGTAGGTATTGGAAACTTTAAAAATATTTTTGCCCAATCAGATCTTTCAATATGTATGTATTGATTTGATGTATATGTGTATGTTCAAGTCAGTCTGTGGTTTTTGTCAGAAACAAGGAACTATATTCAGTTGCTGGTTCGCACAAAAGGATACCAATTCTATAGTGCATTGTTTGGGCACACATGAGTCCAGTGAGAGAGGCTTACATTGGGTTGTAAAGTCAGCATGAAAACAAGCCTTTTTGGCCCAACTCAGCCATGCTGAGTAAGATATCTATACAGTATGTTAGTCTCATTTGCCTGCCATATCCATCTAAATCGTACCTATCCATGTACCTGTCCAAATGTATTTAAAATGTTGTAATTGTATCTGCCCCAACTACTTCCTCGTTTCATGTACATACTACCCACCGTGTGAAAAAGTCACCCCTCAGGTTCCTAGTAAATCTTTTCCTTCTCACCGCAACTTGGCACACATGACAATAATAAACCTAAACGTAAATCTAACTCTAAATTTAAAGATATTCAATTTATCTGAAATTCCAGAAAGAAAGTTTCAAAGACTCGTAACCCACAATTTAAAAAATTCATTAGATCTCTGGCATTGCTATAAACTTCCCAGGCCTGAAGGGATTGCTTTATGGAGAAAGGTTACACTTACTGGAGTGTAGAAGAATGGGACGCAGTTTTCTGAAATGTAAGATTTGTGGGGGGCTTGGCATGCTGAGAGGACATTTCCCCACGTGGAAGAATCTGGGACTAGAGGAGATCTCAGAATAAGTACTTTCCATTTAGGACTGAGATGAGGAAGATCTTAAACACGAAGTGCCGGAGTAACTCAGTGAGACAGGCAGCATCTCTGGAGAGAAGGAATTGATGACGTTTTGGGTCGAGAACCTTCTTCAGTCTGAGTTACTCCAGTATTTTGTGTCTATCTTCGGTGTAAGCCTGCATCTGCAGGCCCTTCCTGCACACGAAGAAGATCTTCCCTCCAAAGGTTGGAGTTCTTTGCCTTACAATTCTTTGCCTTACAAGACTGTTGAGCCTGAATCTTTAAAGTTATTCAAAATTGAATGACTTTTTAAAGCTATTCAAAACGGAGTTCAAAAGTATTCTTTCTGCATTTATCATGATGTATGTACTTCATATGTATGTATATCATGATGTATGCACACCTAGGATCTTTTGTTGTTTGTGATATATGTAGGCAGGCTAATTAGTAAGTTTGTAGATAACACAAAACAATTGATAGATCTATGGACACTGAGGAAGATGGCCAAAGGATTTAGCAGGATATAAACCTGCTGGAAATTTGTGCAGAGGAATTGCAGGTAGAGTTTTTAACCAGACATGTGAGGTGGTGCACTTTGGGAGGTCAAATGTAAGGGAAAATATACGGTGAATGGATGGATACAGCGTTGATGTACTGAAGGATGTACTGATGTACTGAAGGAACTCCAAGTATACGTCCATAGGTCTCTGAAAGTGGCAACACAGCTCAATAGGTGGTAAAGAGGGCACACGGCATGCTTGCCTTCATCAGTCAATACAAAAGTTGGAAAGTCATGTTGTAGCTGTATTCTACTTCAGTTAGGCCACATTTGGAGTATTGTGGGCAGTTCTAGTTGCCAGATTACAGGAAGGAGAGGGCTTTGGAGAAGACGCAGACATGTTTAGACAGGATGTTGGCTGAATTAGTGAAAATATGCTATAAGAAGATGTTGGACAAATTTGGATTGTTTTCTCTGGAGCGTTGAAAGCTGAAGGATGACCTTACAGAGGTATAAATTATTGGTGGCTTAGGTGTGGTAGACAGTCAGTCTTTTCCCAGGGTGGAAATGTCAAATACAAGAAGGCATATGTTTAAAGTAAAAGGAGATGTTGAAAGGAGATTGCAAGGCAAATTTTTTACTCAGAGATTGCCCGATGCCTTGAACGTATTGCCAGGGAAGAGGTGGAAGCAGAAACAACATTGAAGAGACATTTAGACAGGCATATGAATAGGCAGAGAATAGAGGGATATAGAAAATGTGCGGCAGATAAGATCGATTAGGATTGGCATCAACGGTCAGCAAAGACAGTGTGGGCCGAAATGCCTGTTCTTATTCTATGTTAACACGTCAGGCAGCAGTGACAGAGAGGGGCGCAGAATGTAGTCTCCCTATTACCTTCAGGTAGAAGGTACAGGAGCCTGAAGACTGCAACGACCAGGTTCAGGAATAGCTACTTCCCCACAGCCATCAGGCTATTAAACCTGGCTCGGACAAAACTCTGAAATTTAATAGCCCATTAACTGTTATTTGCACTTCATCAGTTTATTTATTCATGTGTGTATATATTTATATAATGGTATATGGACACACTGATCTGTTTTGTAGCCAATGCCTACTATGTTCTGTTGTGCTGAAGCAAAGCAAGAATTTCATTGTCCTATCAGGGACACATGACAATAAACTCACTTGAACTTCAATTACATTTCATCAAAATCATATGAAAATTGTTTAATATGATCTACCAAGCTGTGTTCAAGGTATTTCTGTTTTATTCCAAAATAATCTGGCATAATCACCCTAAGGCTTGAATGTGTGCCTTCTACATACAACATCCTTTATGAATAAAATATAAGATTAGGTTACATGAACACAATGGATGAACTCAGCAGGTCAAGCAGCATCTGTGGAGGGAAATGTGGATTCTCATTCAAACTAAAACATCATCTGTCCATTTCCCTCCACAAATGCTGCCTGAGTTCATCCTGCTGTTTATATTGTTACTCAAGGTCCAGCATCTGCAGTCTGTTGTGTCTCCAACGTATAAGATTATTTTGTTTAGCCACACCACAGCATGAGAGTGAAAGGAAGCAGCGGCAATCTGCAGATAGGCAGATGCCACCTGGAACACAGATACTGCAACATTAACAACATATTTTGCATTGAGATTTCTAATGAAATGCTTAGTCATAGCACAAATAAATTTCTTATTTTAGTTTAAATTAGTCCACTGCTAAGCATTTTGTCCTTTGCAGATCATTTTTCAAAACAAGAGAATTTTTTGAGTACTTTAAAAAAGGAATGACTGTAACCATATAATTTGTTAGCTCAAAGAAAGGTACAGAACAGAACTTGGCCATTCAGTCTGAAGAAGAGTCTCGACCCGAAAAGTCACCCATACCTTCTCTCCAGAGATACTGCCTGTCCTACTGAGTTACTCCAGCTTTTTGTGTCTATCTTCAGCTTAACCATGCTGGATGTGACAAGGCTAATAAGTTAGCCCCACTTCCCCCTGTTCTTATTTAATTTAATTTTTTAATCCCTTACCTCGACCGAGATGCGATTTTTTTCCATATCGTCTCTCCGTCCGCACTGCGGCCTAACATCGAGGAGTTGGCAGCCTCTGCTGGGGATCGACTTCGGGAGCTCCAACAGCAGGAGCCTGTGGACTTTAACATCGTGGAGCTCGCGGTCCCTGGTTAAAGACCGACCGGGAGCTTCAAGCCGCAGGAGGTTCGACCGCCCTGATCGCGGGAGCTTCGATCGCCTTGACCCAGGGACTTCGATCGCCAGCTGCGGGAGCTTCGATCGCCCCGACTGCGGATGGTTCAACTGCCCGAACCGTGGGAGAATAAAGAGGGAAGAAGATTGGACTTTATTGCATTCCATCACAGTGAGGAATATGGGGAATCCGCTGTGGTAGATGTTTATATTAACTTTTATGTAGTTATATGTCTTGTTGCTTTTGATTAGTATAGCTGTATGGTAATTCAAATATCACTGTACCTTAATTAGTACACGTGACAATAAAAATACCTTTATTTATTCAACTATCTCTCGAAATTATTGAATTTGCTTCAAGCAGTGTAGTCTGAATCATAATAGCCTGTTGCTTCTATTTGAAAGAAAATCCAAAATGGCCGCTCATTCTTTTGTGCATTGCTGGTGGATACCCACCAGTGTCAGGAATTATGGGAAGAAGACAGGAGAATGGGATAGAAAGGGAAAGATAGATCAGCCATTATTGAATGGCGGAGTAGGCTGAATGGGCTAATTCTGCTCCGACTTCCAACTTTCGTATCTAGTCCCTACATACGAGCATCAATTATTTACAGAGGCCAATTAACTAGAAACCTGCACGTCTTTGGGATGTGGGAGGAAATCGGAGCAACCCGAGGAAACCCATGTGGTCACAGGGAGAACATGCAAACTCGGGTATATGGGTCTGTGAGGCAGCAGCTCTACCAGCTGAACCACTGTGCCATCCCATTTGATTTTAAGCAGAATTCCTTTTGCCATGAACCTTGTGCTTTCTCACGAATCTTGGACTCCTCAACATGAAGAACGGCATATCATCGTGGTTGGAAGCAGAGCAGCACAGTGGTGCAGCTGATAGTGCTGCTGCCTCCTAACTTTTCTCTCCGCTATTGACCGCATGGAATTAGCATGTTTTGCCCAGACCTGCGTTGGTTTCGCCTACATGCTTTGATTTTCTCCGACATCCCAAAGGTGTATTAGTTGGTACGTTAATTGTCCACCATAAATCACCCCATGTATATCTCAGTAGTACGGGCGGGCTGCTGGCATCTAACAGAAGATAGGTTGCAGGTAAAATAAATGGAATTGTGGAATTGATGCAATTGTTCTGAGAACCAGCATAGCTTTCAACAGTTCAAAGGTCTTAAAGGTCTGTTTTTTGTCACGTGTACCAATTAAGGTAAAGTGATATTCGATTTACCATACTGCCATACTAAAAAAAAAGCAACAAGACACACAACTACATAAAAGTTAACAAATCCACCACAGTGGATTCCCTACATTTCTCACTATGATGGAAGGCAATAAAGTCTAAATAAAGTCTAAACTACTTCCTCTTTATTCTCCTGCGGTCGGGGCAGTCGAACCATCTGCAGTTGGGGCGATCGAAGCTCCCGCAGCCAGCGATCGATGCCCCCGCGTCGGGGCGATTGAAGCTCCCGCGTTGGGGCGATCTAAGCTCCTGCAGCTTGGAACTCCCGAATTCGGTTTCTAACCGGGGACCGCAAGCTCCATGATGTTAAGTCCACAGGCTCCCGCGTTTGGAGCTCCTGAAAATCTCCAGCAAGAGTCCGCCAACTCAAGAGCAGATCTCGCTAACAAAACATGGAGGGGACGGGACACAATTTTTTGGCGGCCATGCGCGCATGCGCACTCACACACACGCGCGCGAGGCTTCGGAGGCTCAATCCAGCGCTAAATGCAGCTCAACTGCCTGTCTCATCGGGTTAACTACAGCCCTGCCTGGACTGACGGGATACCAGCGCTGCTTCTCCGCGCTGGCCATATTTCCCGCAAGTCCAGGAAGGGTTGTAAGCTCACCTGGCGGGACAGGCAGAGTTAGCTGGGTTTAGCGCTGCTTCTCTGCGCTGGCCCGTCTGACTGCCGACCAAAGATCCTATAGCGGAGGATCTTTGCTGCCGACCTCTGGCCACCCGTGGGGGGGGGGGGTACTCGGGTGGGGACGGGACAGTGCTGGAGACCCGGCCGGGATCGATCCTGTCCTGGCTGCGGATGAAGCGCAGGTCTGTGCCACGTCTCCCTCCTCCAATCATCTTGCTGAATCATGTCCCGCCCCCATTGCCTGCTGACCGACGTCTCTCTCTCGTCCAATCAGCGCCCTCGATCATCAGTCCCACCCCCACTCTCTCGCGGAAAGCGGAGATTTTAAAAGCCGGAGCACAAAAACTTGCGGGGTATGTCCCACACCTCTCAAAACATGGAGGGGACGTGTCCCTTCTGGGCCCCCCCAGGTTTTCCGCCCCTGCGCCAACTCCACGATGTTAGGCCGCAGTGCGGACGGAGATACGAATACGGAAAAAATTTGCATCTCGGTCAAGGTAAGAGATTTTTAAAAAATTCCCCCAACCACCTCCCCTCCCCAGCCCCCGACATAAAACAAGCTAAAGAACACCAAAACATACATTTCACACATACTGTAAAACAACAAAGGAGGAAGGGACGAGACAGACTGTTAACGAGGCAGCCATTGCAGACGCCACCCAGTGGTTTCAATGGGTTCACTCAGAGTGAAAAAGTTGCCTGTCAGGTTCATATTAAATCTTTCCCTTCTCACCTTAAACCTATGTCCTCTGGTTTTTGATTCTCCTATTCTGGCTAAAAGACGCTGTGCATTCACCCTATCTATTTCCTCTCATGATTTTATACACCTCTGAAAGATCACCCCTCAGCCTTTGGCGCTCCAAGGAATAAAGTCCTAGGCTGTCCAATCTCTCCTTATAGCAGAAGTTATTTTATTAGAACATCTTTAGTTGTTGTGTTTATGAATATAGGATAATTTAGATTGGCTTTGATAATGTTGTCAGCATGTTGCAAGAGGCCTATTGATCTTAATTTTTAGGGTTCACGTGAGCTAAATTAGTAGAAGTTGGGAATAGATGGTCCCTCCCTTCACTCCTGCCCCTGTGTTTCTGGTTCAACTCTGGGTACCCACTGATCTTTGCAAATGCAGGATGCCCATAGTTCAATACTGCTGAGATCTCACCATGACTTAGAAAAATTCAACATAACACTTATAATTATACTTGTTTTATGCCATCAACCTTCTGTAGATAGTATTATAATTACCTTCTTAAATTGTTCTTGCAACTTTGAAGGAATTTTGAATGCATAACTGCAGAATTATTTGTTCCTGTGAGTTATTTAAAACTGTGTAATTTTGTTTACATTGGCACTGATTCCTTCCTCATTGCTAAATATTTCCTAAGATTATGCATGTGAGAAATGCTCTTAATCTGATTTGCTGATGTTTTGCTATGTAAGTATAATGCTACTACAAATCATACTTCCTCTTCTCTTACATGACAATGATTCAGGCTTATGTGAAATAATCGTGAATTTCCTTATCACCAGCCTGCTTATCCTGCTGTAATACCAGTGTTTACCTGTCCGCTCTACAATCAGAGCTTCCTTCTTTTGAACATAGAACTTAGAACAGTACAGCACAAGAGCAAACCCTTCAGCCCATAATGTCTGTGTCGAACATGATGCCAAGACCATCTCTTATCTACTTGTGCATAACCCGTATCCCTTTGTTCCCCGCATATCCATATGCCTATCCAAAATCCTCTCTTAAGTGCCACTAGTATAACTGCTTCTACCACCAACCCTAGCAGTATGTTCCAGGCACTTCCCACTCTCTGTGTAAAATAGATTGCCCCACACATACTGTTTAAACTTTGCCTCTCTCATCTTAAAGCTATGCCATCTGATATTTGAATTTTCCATCCTGGGAAAAAGATTCTGACTGTCTACCTTATCTGTGCCTCATAATTTGATATACTTCTATCAAATCTTCGCATAACCTCCGATATTCCAGAGAAAACAATCAAAGTCTATCCAACCTCTCCCTGTAGTTAATACCCCTTAATCCAGGCAATAATCTGATAACCTCCTCTATACCCTTTCCAAAACCTCCACATCCTTCCTGTAAAGTGGTGACCAGAACTGCACCCAATATTCCAAAACCCTATAAAGTTGTATTATGAAAGTCCTATAAAGCTACATCATTTTGGTGTGAATGTTTTCAAACAGTTGTATGAGGTTGATTCTGATATGCCATAATTTATTTACCAGAACCAATCCTCTGAGTGTGTCAGAAACAATGAGGTCATAACATCTCACAGATGAGGAGTGGTGTCCAGTTAAGGGCCTGTCCCACGGGCATGCGACTCCATGCGGCAAGCGCGACCTAACCGCAAACAGGGGCCGTGCGGGGGCCACGCGGAGGTCGCGGGGCCGGTCCCACTTCGATCGCCGGAGCCGTATGGAGTTGTGCGCAGCTGGTCCCGACATCGCGCGGTGCTCCGAAAAACTGACACTGTTAAAAAATTCTGTGCGGCAACGGCCTGCCGCCCCGCAGCCGCAACGAGGCCGTGCGCGCCGCATCAACGGCCGTGCGCACCGCATCGACGGCCGTGCGCACCGCCTCAACGCCGGACGCAGCCGCATCGAGGCCGTGCTCACCGCCTCAACGGCCGTGCGCACCGCCTCGCCGCCGTATGCACCATCTTGACGTCACTCGACCTCCGCGCGGCCCCCGCTTCATGTTAGGTCGCACTTGCCGCATGCAGCCGCATGCTGGTGGGACCGGCCCTGTGCGGTGATCACTCGACCTCTGCGCGGCCCCCGCTTGCGGTTAGGTCGCGCTTGCCGCATGGAGTCGCATGCCCGTGGGACAGGCCCTTTACACTCCCTCCTGTGTACCAGACTTTTGGGAAACCACCTGGATAATCCAAATGTATGTGTTTTAATAGCAATTTAATACCAACGGAATGAACGTTGATTTCTCTAATTTCAATCCCCAGTATTCCCTCTCTCTCTCCTCCCCCACTCTTGTCATCCTACTAGTTCTACTATTCGCATTGTGTAACCCTTCATTATTCATCTTCCCCAGCCAACAACGGGCCATTATGGGCTCCACCCTTGTTGGCGGCTCTGCTTTGTTCTGACCTTTTCTTACCTCCAGTTTCTTCCCCACTACTTACAGTCTGAAGAAGGGTCTTGGCCCAAAATGTCACCAATCCCTTTTCTCCAGAAATGCTGCTGTTGAGTTACTCCAGCACTTTCTGTCTATCTTCGGTATAAACCAATATCAGCAGTTCCTTTCTACACATCTTTCAATACATTTGTGGCTGAACAAGGTACAATGTGTTACCTAAGCAGCAAGTGATTATTTTTACATTTCTTCTTGGACACCCGCAACAATTCCGATTATGAAATGTGAAATGTTTTTTTATGACTATGAAGGTGAAAGGACAAACTGGAATTTTCGCAATGAGATAAAGACCTGTGAAATTCTACAGGGAAAGGTTAAATAAATTGTTCTAGTCTTGTCATTCAGTACAGTCACAGGAAACATTTATTCAGGTGACAAGTGCATGCTCCAGACAGCTGCTAGCTGGGAGCAATTTGGAAAGTTATTAAGTCGGATTTGCAGAGGTTTGGTAAAACTCACGTTGAGATTGATCAAAGGCTAATTCTTTATCAAAAAAATCAGTCTGAAAAGAAAGAAATGCAATTTAATTCTAGCAATTCATTTTTGTTTCCTTTCTTTAGCTGATCACCCTTAAAGAAGGAACCTTGAAAGATGGCCACACCAGGTAGGTAATATCTTGCATACAGATCTTGGCTGCATTTCTAGTTGGTTAAAGAAAAACAGAAATGTCCTAGTTAATTTATTTAGTAATGAAAACAAAGACATTTGCAGTGCACAACAGCCTCTGGAAAAGGAAAAGGCAGGCTGCTGTTTCACTCATGGGTTTTTTGTTAAATAAATTCATGTTCTGTCACTGACTAATTCTGTAACTTACTGATACAATTCCTGATACATGATAAAGTTATTGGGGTAGAAATTCACCTTGGTCATGCATGAATCAACTTATTTATACCTCAATAGATATTCATTCCCATTGAAGTCAATGGAACAAAACAGTGTGGAAGCTATATCGCAAGTATCGAATTCCGATACAAGGAACTGAAGGTGCTGCATTTTTCATCCCCAAGTCCCTTATTTCCCTTTTATCTCTATTTCCGCTACCCCTGTCTGCTTCCACCTATATCCGCTCTGACTCTACATTTCACTCCTCCTCTCCTTTATCCTTATCTGACACCCTTTTTGATCACGTGCGCTTGGTCCACCTATTCCTGCTGGATCTCCCAGTTGCTAACCATTTTATCTCCCTCTCCCATTTCCATGCTGACCTTTCTGTCCTGGGCTTCATCCATTGCTAGAGAGAGACCACGTGCAAAATGAAGGAACAGCACCTCATATAGCTGTTGGATAGCTTACAACCTAATAGTATGAACATTTAAGGGCCTGTTCCACTTGGCGATATTTTCGGCGACTGCCGGCGTCACTGACTGACATATCAGGGTCGCCGAAAGATTTTGAACATTTCAAAATCCAGCGGCAACAAAAAAATGTTGCGACACTTGAGGAGATACCACCCGTCAATACGTCATCACGCCGCATCAAGCCGCGACTTTTTTGGTGACCTGATACGTCAGTCAATGATGCCGATCAGTCGCAGAAAAAATTGTCAAATGGGACAGGCCCTTGAGTTCTTCAGTTTGAGGTAACACTGTCCCCCCTCCCCATCATTTCCATGCAATAATGATAAACTCGACCACTGACTTCCTCAAGCAAACTGTTTGTTGGTCCAGGTCGCAGCATCTGAAGTGTTTGCTGGAAGTTCAGACCCTGGTTATATAACTTTCATGGGTCAGCTGAGTGCTCACTGATTTAACAGCATGCAGAGGTCTGCAAAAGAGTAACAAAAAGGGTGGGTTTTTTGCACTGAATATTTGGATAACTATTATGAAATATTAGTCTTTATTTTACCCAAAATTCAATGTAGTGTGAAAGCACAAATTGACCCAAATCCATGCAGCACTATTAGATTGTTGAGTTTAGTTTTGTTTATTATTGTCACGTGTACCGAGGTGCAATGAAAAACTATTTGTGGCGTGCTATCCAGTCAGCGAAGAAAGCTGTACATGATTACAATCAAGCCGTCCACAGTGTACAGATACAAGATAAACGGTATAATGTTTCATGCAAGATAAAGTCTGATTAAAGATAGTTCGAAGGTCTCCAAAGAAGTAGATGGGAGGTCAGGACTTCTCTCTAGGTGGTGGGAGGATGGTTCAGTTGACAGATAACAGCTGGGAAGAAACTGTCCCTGAATCTGGAGAAATGCACTTTCAAACTTCTCTACATCTTGCCAGATGGGAGCGGGGAGAAGAGAAGGCTGGTCCTTGATTCATCTTAAAGTCAACCCCAGGTCACATCTCTAAAGGTTTAAATATTAATGCTTTAAATTATTTTTTATAAATTCCATATTGCTCATTGTCAATTCACTGGAGCTTGGTATTCATCACTCGTAAAATATTTGATGATTTACTAAAGCTGTTTTTGATGTTGTTACATGAAATAATAATTGATTTGTAAAGGTGTTTGTTGTTTTTGAATATTATGCTCTTAGGATCTGACTTTCAGCATGGAAATCCACCTGGGGCTTATCCACCTGGGGCCTACCCTCCTGGAGCCCTCCCTCCTGGAGCCCTCCCTCCTGGAGCCCTCCCCCCTGCAGGCTATTATGCCCCTCAAGATCCTTCAGGAATCAAAGGAGATGTTGACCTTCAGAGGATACCAATGCCTCTTGGCATCCCAAATTGCCCTCCAGGACTGGAGTATCTTATGCAGGTAAATGAATCAAAGCAGACCGTACGAATTCTTATGCATGAACAAGCAGGGAAAGGCAAGCAAGGGCATGTGTGTGCCCCACCCCTTTTAGAGACAGAGAGGGAAGAAGAATTTATTGCAGGAAATAAGGAAATGGTAGAGAAATTCAATTTATCCCAGAGGGGTGATCAACACATGGAGGCAGGTGATATGAGCGAGATCCTAACTTAATAGTTTAGTTTTAATTTAGAGATACAACGTGGAAACAGGCCCTTTGGCCCTCCGAGTCCATGCCAACCAGCAATCCCCGCACACCAACATTATCCTACACACTAGGGACAACTTACAATTATAACAAACCAAGTAACCTACAAACATGTACGTCTTTGGAGTTGGGGAGGAAACCGGAGCACCCAGAGAAAACTAACGCAGGTCACGGGGAGCACGTATAAACGCCGTACAGACAGTACCCGTAATCAGGATTGAACCTGGATTAATGGCGCTGTAAGGCAGCCACTGGAAACTGAAGGCTGGTGAAGGGATATCGGTAGGGAGCTTGTTGGAGAAGATTTTGAGGAACTGTATTTATCTGCACTTGGAAAAACAGGAACTGATTAGGAGATGTTAGAATGGTTTTGTGCAGGGAGATGATCGTATAAATCTCATTGAGCTTTGTAAAGAGGTACCAATGATGTTAAAAATGACAGAGTGGTAGATGTTGGCTGAGGGGACTTTAGTAAGGCTTTTGACAAAGTCTCACAAGGTAGGTTGGGCCAGAAGGTTAAAGCACAGAGGATCAGAGGTGTGTTGGTGAACTGGATCCAAAATAGTCTGGGGAATAGCAGACAGAGGATAGTGGAGGATGTTTTTTTTTTTTTCTGGCAGAAAATCTATAACAGGTGGGGCTCCACACAAAATGCTGGAGTCTTTGTAAGTTACAATGTATAGAAATGACTTTGATGAGTATTTGAGGGGTATGTAACAAGTTTTCAGATAGCACAAAAACTAGTGGAGTTGTATATAACAAGGATGGTCGTTTAAATATACAGCGGGTGATAGATCAGCTGGAAAAGTTGTACAGAGCAATGGCAGATAGAATTTAATCCATACAAGTGAGAAGTAATGCACTTTGGACGGGCAAATTCTGTCCAGGCATATAGCGTAAATGTAAGGACCTTAGGAACACTGATGTACAGAGAGACCTTGGGGTGTAAATCCATTGCTCCCTGATGCGTCAACACGGGTGGAAATGCAGTTGGTATTCTTGCCTTCACAGGCTGAGACATTGAGCTAAGTGTTGGGTTGGCATGTTGCAAGGAGCGATAGATTTACATCCTAGAGTTTTGAGAAAAAAAAAGATAGTAGTTAAGTAATAAGTTTGCTGATGATGCAATAATTGCTGGAGTTGTTGACACCAAAGAAGGTTGTATAAAGATACAGAGGGATATAAATCGGTCGGAAAGTTGGACAAGCAGTGGCAGATAGAATTTAATTCCCAAATATATATGGTAATGCAGTTTGAGACATTAAATCTGAACAAGACATTTACAGTAAATGGCAGATAGGACAACACTCCAGTGGCCCCAGGAGTGTTGACATACCAACTTGTTAGCCTAATTTGTTGTAAGAAAAATGCCGGAATCTATAATGAATGATGTAATAGCAGAACATCGTGAAAAGAATGGCGACACGAGGAACTACAGATTCTGGAATCATGTAGTAGAACACAAAGTGCTGGAGTTTCTCAACAGGTCAGACAGCATCTCTGGAGGACATGGATAGGCGATGATTCGGGTCAAGACCCGGGTAACAGGATTGAGCAGAACCATGGATTTATGAAAAAAAATTATTAATCCTTCATTTGAGAATGGAACTAGTAGGAATAGATGAGAGGATGCATTTGGGAGTACTAATGAGGCTAAGATATACACCTTCTATAGTTAGGTCCTTGAAAGTATGGAGGAACAGAGGGGCCTTGGTGTGCCACTCGAAGGATGGGAGTGAAGGTAGTTAACATGGCTAAGAAGGCATTTGGAATATTGGCCTTCATTTGGGACAGGCAGCATCTCTCTCTATCTTCGGTTTAAACCAGCTACTGCAGTTCCTTCATACACATTGGTCTTCATTCGTTGATACAGTCACCACAAGAGCAGAGAGATTACGCTATGACTTTTCACAATATTGGTCAGACCTAAGTCGGAGTACTGTGTGCAGTTCTGTTCACCACACAATAGGAAGGATATGAGAGCACTGGAGGGGGTGCAGAAGAGATTCACCAGGATGTTACCCAGGATAGAGTATCTTAGTTATTTGGCGAGGCTGGAGAATCTAGGGCCAGTTTTCCTAACGCAGTAGATGTTAAGAAGAGATTTGATTGAGGTATATAAAATGTTGAGACATATAGATGGGGTCGACTGCAACAAACTTCACCTTTTAGCAGAAGTGAATAAATCTAGAGGACATAGATTTAGTAATAATGGGTTATAGATTTAAAGTGAAGCTGAGGTGGTCCTTTTTCACCCAGAGAGGGGTGAGTACCTGGAAGACATTAGTGGAAGCAGTCACTGAGATTATTGATGAAGTAGCTGGATGAGCACTTGAATCACCTGGGCTAGAAGGCCAAGTGCTGGAAGATTGGATAAATTCCGATAGGTGTACATTGGTCAGCATGGGCACGGTGGGCTGAATGGCCTGTTACCATGTTTTATGACTATGAAATAAGGAAAACAGTGGGCGTGCTGCACTTGCATTCTTGGAAAACATTTAAAAAGTTCCTGCGCTGAGTGTAATTGGGAGTGCAGAGGAAGATATAAGGGAGCTTCAAGAAGATATGGCTGAGTGAATGGGAGATGGAATATAATATGGTAAAATGTGAGGTAATTCATCTCGGTGCACATACTTATATGTTTGCTTTTATTTTGAGAGGATTCGAGTGCAGGGATGGGGAAATCTAATTGCAAGATTATTAGGCCATAGGTCGACGACTTGTGGATTGTTGTGTGCAGTTCGGGTCTCATTTACTAAGAATGTGCATGGCACAGAGAGAATTTAGCAAAGATTATCTTAACAGGTTCCATGGGTGGTGGATAGGATGCATGAGGAGAGATTGTAAAGGTTTGGGTGGTACAGTATTTTCTAGAGGTTAGAACAATGATAGGAGATCTTAAAGGACTTTACAGGCCAAATTTAGATGATGTTTCCACCTTGCAGAGAATGGGGCGGGGGGGGGGGGGGGGCATAGTTTCAGAGGGTTTGAGATGAAGATGTGGAGACCTTTTATTCATTCAGAAAGTGGTGAACTTTTGGAATTCTCAAACACAGAGAGCAGTGGAGGCTCAGTCATGTCCTCATTCAAATCAAAGATTGGTCATTTCTGGCCGTGAAGGGAATCGAGGGATATGGGTTAAATGGGTTAGTGGTGGCATGGGAAACGATCAGCAATAATCTATGTGAACAACAGAAGATCAGGCTCAGAATGTCAGAACGCCCACTCCCTTGCCTATTCCCAATGTTTATATGTAGAAACAAAGCACTGCAAGTGCTGGCTAATACACGAAAGGACTCAAAATGCTGGCGTAACACAGCAGGTCAGGCAGCATCTCTGCAGAACATGAATAGGTGACTATTTGGGTCAGGGCCTTTAAACTGATTGTAGTAGGGCAAGAGAAGAGAGCTGTTAAGCGAGAGAGGCAGAACAAAGCGTGGCAGGTAGTAGGTCGATGTGGTTGGAAAAAAGGCAGAGATAAGAGCAGAAGGTGTGAGACAGGTTTGAAGAGCTGCAGATTGTGAAGCCAGGGGAGGAAAGTACCCAGCATTGGGGGGGGGGGGGGTGGGGGTGGCTTGGTTGGAGATGTGAAGTAGGTTGGAGTCCAGTTGGGGCATTAGGGAGGGAAGGACGGGGTATTTCCCGACTGAGGTAATGCTGTTATTTTGCAGAGGCATAATTTTCATAAGTTTATATGTTCTAGGAACAGGAATTAGGCCATTTGACCCCATCAGGTCCTCATCCACCATTCAATTCCACAGATTCATCATCCTCTGACTAAAGATTTTCCTTCTCATCTCCTATTCAGTAAGTTTCAACGAATCTGTGAAATTCATGCCACAGACAGCTATGGAAGCCGTCAATGGATATTTTTAAGGTGGAGATTGATAGATTCTTGATTAGTATGGGTGTATGAATTAGTAGGATTCACCACCCTCTGACTAAAGAAATCCCTCCTCATCTCCTTTCTAAAGGTACATCCTTTATTCTGAGGCTACGGCCTCTGGTCTGGATCTCCCGCTAATGGACACATCCGCTCCACATCCACTCTATCCAGGTCTTTCACTGTTCGGTACATTTCAATGAGGTCCTCCCTCATCCTTCTAAACTCCAGCGAGTACAGGCCCAGTGTCGTGAAAACTTATCACAAGTTAACCCCTTTGAAGATGTGATTTAACTGCTACAACTAACAAAAACTTTGATCGCCGATGGCCTGGGTAAACAGTGCTTCAGCAGATCTTCACTGTCTCTATCTTATACCTGTGCATCTGACTGGTAATAGTGTAAATGAGGGGTACATTCCAGATGAAGAAAATAAGCTTGTTTAAATGTCATAGAGCCTGTTTTCTGTTGTAGAATGCAACAACAACACCATGTTTGGTGTGAACCTGCATAACCAGTTGGTTCATGCAAAATTTCAAAATAAATCTGCATGCATATCGCTTCAAATTTAAGTTTCGTTGCCTCTGCAGTAAGGCAGCAATGATAGGGTGACAATGCATGTCTACGTCTACCTAGATATTAGCTTTCATCTTCTCCCCACCCTCCCACAATCAGTCTGAAGAAGGATCTCGACCCAAAACGCCAGCTATCCATGTTCCCAAGAGATGCTGCCTAACCTGTTGAGTTACTCCAGCACTTTGTGTCCTATTGTTTACCAACCAGCATCCTTGTATCTAGGTTCTAACTAGTCTGTTTTCAATGTGTTTTCACACCGTGTTAGATTTCTTTATGTATCAGATACCCTGCTGAACAGACAAAAGATCAGGCAGGTAATCAGTATCATCCACAGTACTCCTGGGAATGCAGCAAGACAATGCTGCCAGTCAATTCTGGCCATGAACATCCATTGACTGATACAGTAGTTGTGACAACTGTGTTAACTCTGTTGAAGTTGATCAAGCAAATATTGTACCATTTTTGTTGATTATGCAGATATGATTATAATCACAGGAAACATTGAGGGTGGCACATTGGCGCAGTGGTAGACCTGCTGCCTCACAGTGCCAGAGACACAGGTTTGATCCTGACTGCAGGTGCTGACTGTGCAGAATTTGTATATTCTCCCTGTGACTATGTGGGTTTTCTCTGGGTGCTTCATTCCAAAGATGTGCAGGCTTGTAGGTTTAATTGGCTTCCGTAAATTGCCCCTAGTGGGTAGGATGCGAGACTGGGATAACATAGAACAAGTGTACAGTTGATCGATGGCCAGTGTGACTCGGTGGGCCGAAGGGCCTGTTTCCATGCTGTATCTCTGAGCTAAACTAAATCTAAACTAATGGAACAGAGTAAAGACAGCAACTTGCTGCCCATCTGAAAGACACCACAACAATTATTGTTTTTTGTTGTTGTTGATAGGATAAGGATTGTGCGTTGAAATATTCTGCAAGACAGTAGTTGTGGAAACTTAGTAAAAATGATATCAGCAGAACAAAGGCAAATGGCATTAGCATAGATAAGCATTTTGGTCGGCATGGATGAGTTGGCTCGAAGGGTCTGCTTCCTTGATATATAGTTTTATGAATCCATGAATCAAAATTGACATCCATCTGTTAAAAGCTGTGCTGCTCCCAGACATTTTAACACACATGTAGCAGAGACATCAACTGTGTACATCATATTAAGCATTTGTATGAGAGCAGCATTAATCAGAATTCTTTCCATATGGATGTTTAAAAGTATATACTCCATCAAAATTATTTTGTACTGCATGTCAAAATAAAATGATGAGAAAGCCAAGTCACTCATCCTCATCTCTATAGCGCAGTTCACTTGTGACTCATTTGTTTAACAGAGATAATTCACGTTATGTTTCTGTCATAGGTCGATCAGCTCCTGTTCATCAGCAAGTGGAATTGTTGGAAGGTAGGTTGCTATTGGGATAAAGCAGGGAGCAAAACTAATCTTGGACAATTGTGAAAAGAACATCAAACAAATCAGCAGATTAAAAGTGTAGGAAGGAACTGCAGATGCTGGTTTATACCGAAGATAGACAGAAAATGCTAAAGTAATTTAGTGGGTCAGGCAGCATTTATGGAGCAAAGGAAAAGATGACGTTTCAGGTCAGGACCCGGCTTCAGGATATTTTCGGTCGGAACACATCTTCAGCAAGAAGGTTCCCGACCTGAAACCATATAACCATATAATAAACGTCACCTATTCCTTTTTCCAGAGATGGTGCCTGACTCGCTGAGTTACTCCAGCACATTGTGAATATCTTCAAATCAGCAGACTGTATACATTGTGCAAGATTTACTTTAAGTGCACTCCTTTCTCAATTTTTCTTTATCACAGATCAAGCTTCATTCATCTTTACTGACGGAACGACCAGCCTGTCTTAGGTCTTGTGTATTTTTATGAAGAAGAATTTGCAATAAATAGCAATCCTCGATGGATGGTTTTCTAGTTATGATGATTACTCAGAGTTATAGAATGATTATGGCAGATAGAAGGTAGACAAAAACGCTGGAGAAACTCAGCAGCTGAGGCAGCATCTATGGAGCGACGGAAATAGGCAATGTTTCGGGTTGAGACCCTTCTTCTGACGGTCTGAAGAAGGGTCTCGACCTGAAACGTTGCCTATTTCCTTCGCTCCATAGATGCTGCTTCACCCGCTGAGTTTCTCCAGCATTACGTCTACCTTCGATTTTTCCAGCAACCGCATTTCTTTCTTAAACATGGCATAGATAGATGTCATTCGGCCCATCGAGTCTTTGCTGGGCACTTGTAAATGTATCAATATCACTCTGAAAGCTGCTGATGGATAAATGGAAGATGCTGATGGAAGTCTGCTTTCCTTCTTTCCCCACACTCCCCCACCCTAGTTATCCCTACTAGTTCCACTGTTCACATCCCTGTAGAACCTTTTCCTTATCACCTCTTCCTCAGCCAACAGTGAGCCATTATGGGCTCCACCCTTTCTTGACCATCTGTTGCCGGCCTTGATTTGTTCTTCCCTTTTCCTACCTCCAGTCCACCCACCACCACCCCATCCCCCCACTTTCAGCCTGAAGAAGCATTCTGACCTGAAAGTCACCTGTTCTTTTTCTCCAGAGATGATGCCTGTGGCCCGCTGAGTTTTGTCCAGCACTTTGTGTCTATCTTCAGTATAAACCTGCATCTGCAGTTCCTTCAAACACAAATGAAGTATTTTATGAATCAAAAGAAAAGAGAGAGAGAGAGAGAGAGAGAGAGAAAGAGAGCTACAGAGAGATAGAGAAACATTGTGATTCATGTGCCAATCACCAAGACAGCAAACAGGTTCAGCCCTGTTCAACACTAACAATGCCGGAATTTATGTAGCTATGTCATGCATTTTTTAGAGATACAGACCCAATAATATATAAGCCAAATTTGTCATTGCAGAGCAACGTTATTTCCCCTGCTCTTTCCCTACTGCACTGAAATATCTTAGCCTTCCAGTTCCATTTCAGTTTTTTTTATTTTAGAGATGCAGCATGGAAACAGCCCTTCGGCCCACCCAGTCCACACCAACCAATGATCATCCATACACTGGCTCTATCCTGCACACTAAGGACAATTTACAGAACCATTCAATCTACCAGCCTACATGTCTTTGGTGTGGAGGAAACTGATGAACCTGGAGAAAACCCACGTGGTCACGGGGGATGTATAAACACTGTACAGACAGTGCTCATAGGATGGAACCTGGTCTCTGGCGGTGTAATGCAGCAACTCTACCGCTGCGCCACCACACCGCCCTTTCAAACATTCATCGATTTTTTTGTTTCCACCACTCGACAAGCTGCAAATTCCAGATCATAACCCACTCACTGAGTTAAAGAGATGTTTCCTCCTATGGCTTTCTGTGTAGTTTGCCCATATTTTAATGTCTATGCCCACCACCAATCATTGAACCATCATCAATACAAGCATTTATCCCGCTTAAATTGGATAAATCATGATATTAGTGAACAGCAGAGAAGACTATGACCTAAGATAGACTGGAGTAACTCATACTGGAGTAACTCAGCAGGGCAGGCCAGCATCTCTAGAGGGAAGGAATGGGTGACGTTTGGGTCGAGATCCATCTTCAGACCGAATCTGATGTCTCTATGTTTGGTTTAAATCAGCATCTGCAGTTCCTTCCTACACAGACTATTATTGACCTACTGTTCTCATTCCTCATGCTTGAAACCAATCATGATATTACACTCTCAAATCTTTTCAGCTCTCGCTACTGGAGAACAATTTCAGCTTCTTGAGTAAATCCTTGTGGCTGAAATCCTTCATCTGTAAAACCATACAAGAAAATCTTTCTGCATCCTTTCCACACGTGCAGTGGTCAGAACTGGACTTACTGTTTCAGTAATGCCTAACAAGTGCCTTTAGAAAGATCTGCCTGCAATTTTACTTTATGTCTTTTTAAGAATCTCTGATCCCACGTTATTAACTGCTCTCTCATTATGCATTCTATTCTCAAGGACCCCAGGTCCTTCAGTTGCTGTACATATATATTATATGGTCTATATCGTCTCTCATTATTTCCGCTAATGTGTATTATTTTATAGCTGCTTGCAATAAAATCTTAACTGCCATTTGCCAAGCATTCCAGCCATGCTTTGCATATTGTGGAGTCACAAGAAACTGCAGATGCTAGAATCTGGAGCCAAACACAAAGTGCTAGAGGAACTCAATGGGTCAGGCTGCATATGTGGAACATTAGAATATAGAACTGTACACCACAGAAACAGGCCCGTTGGCCCACAATTTTGTGCTCTACATGATGCTTAGTCAAACTAATATCATCTGCCTATACGTGATCCATATTCCTCTATTCCCTACATTTCCTCATGCCTATCTAAAACCCTCTTAAATGCCAGCATTGTATCTGCCTCCACCACCAAGCCTGGCAATGTGTTCCAGGCCCCCACCAGTTACTGTGTAAAAACATGCCCCGCACATCTGCATTAAACTTTCTTCCTCTCACCATATAGCTGTGCCATCTCGTGTTGGACATTTCCACCTTGGGAAAAGGTTCTAACTGTCTACCCTATTGATACCTCTCATAATTTTATATACTTCTATCCAGTCTCCCTTCAATTTACGATGTTCTTGAGAAAACAATCCAAGTCTATCCAACCTCTTCCTCAACAGAAGCCCTCTAATCCAGGCAGAATTCTGGTAAACCTCCTTTGCACCCTTTATAAAGCCTCCATATCTTTTCTGTAATGGGGCGAAAAGAACTGCATGCAATACCCCAAATACTCCCAATAACTTGGCGTGACCAAAGTCCTATAGTGAAGGGATAGGCGACGTTTGGATCGGGTCCCTTCTTCAGACATCTATATCTTTTTGCAGTCTATTAACATCCTCCTCACTACTTACCGCATTTCCAGTCTCCATGCCGTCTGCAAAGTTAGAATTTATACCTTGCGTGCACTTCTAAGTATTAATATTTATCAGATAGCTGGTGCCCCCGCATTAAGATTGGAGGGTCACCACTGTTTACCAACCTCCAGCGTAAAGAACAGCCATAAACCTCAGTTGCTGATCTTTGGCTAGTTTCCCATCCACTCTGCCCTTGGCTCTGTTGCTTCTGTAAAAAATGTACTCCCTCTCTTGATCTGATTTTAATCTTGGATTGTACCTAGATTCCACTCATAGATACATAATTATATGAAAGGTTCTGACCCCTGGAAATAAGGAAGACAAATTGGGGACTTTGGATCTGCAAGGCAGAACTCCCAGTGCTTAAATATACAAACAGCCCCACAAATGAATTCTGAGCAAGAAGGCTATTCAGCCCATCAAGCCTGCTTTACCATTGAATAAGATTGCGAATGGTCTGATTGCAACATCAACTCCTTATACTATTGCTATCAGGCAACTGAACCATCCTCTTATCAACTAGGGAGCGTCTACTTCATCAAAGACCTTAGAACTATATTTAATCAGACTTTACTGAACTTGTATCTTGTACTAAATGTTATGACCTTTATTCCATATCTGTACACTGTAGACAGATTGATTGTCATCATCATGTATAGTATTTTCGCTGACTAGATAGCATGCAAACAAAAGCTTTTCACTCTACCTCAGTACACATGACAATACTTAACTAAACTAAACTAAACTATCTAACTATGGTGACCCTTTACTCCCTTGTTTATCATGCCTTTATGTTCCACTTCCTTAGAAGTTCTACAGGGAGTTGGGGGCTGGTTATTGTAGGTGAATATATAGATGAGGGCTTAGCTTAAAAATCTAGAAGAAATGCAAACACGTAGGGTTATAAGCAGCAATCTTTAGATTTAAATGCAACACTTTGGAATCTGCATGCACAATCCATGAGGTAGACAAAATGCTGGAGTAACTCAGCGGATCAGCCAGTATCTCTCGAGAAAAGGAATTGCTGACGTTTCAGGTCGAGACCCGACTTCAGACTGAGAGTCAGGGAAGAGGGAAACTAGAGGTATGAAAAGGTACAAAACAAACCCAGAGCCGGCACCAATGACCAAGGAAAGGAGGAACCTGCAATTGTTCATTGTTGGCTGTGGAAGAGGTGATAACGAAGAGATAGAACTATGAAACTGACAAGACGACTAGGGTGGGGGGAGGGTTGGAGAGAGAGGGAATGCAACGTGTTGCATAAAATTTGAGAATCAATATTCATA
>CM075984.1:17619468-17756752 GCA_038087875.1 Malacoraja senta | reverse complement strand
CTCTGGTTTCCTCCCACATCCCAAAGACATGCAGGTTTGTAGGTTAATTAGCCTTTGTAAATCCCCCCCCCCCCCCCCACCAGCACGTAGGGTGTGGATGTCAAAGTGGTTTGCATGCAGTACAACTAGTGTGAACAGGTGATTGATGGTACACTAGTACAATTGTGCAAAAGTATACAGTTAGGAAAAGAAGCCCATGGAAATGCAAGAGACAACATAGCATCAGAGACCCGGGATCGATCCGGACTAAAGGTGCTCTTTGTACAGAGTTTGTGCGTTCTCCCTGTGACCGCATGGGTTTTCACCAGGTGCTTCAGTTTCCTCCCACATTCAAAAGGTGGGCAGGTTTTAGTTTATTATTGTCTGAAGAAGGGTTTCGGCCCGAAACGTTACCCATTTCCTTCGCTCCATAGATGCTGCTGCACCCACTGAGTTTCTCCAGCATTTTTGTGTACCTTCGATTTTCCAGCATCTGCAGTTCCTTCTTTAACAGGTTTGTAGGTTAATTGGCTTCTGCAAATTGTAAATTGTCCCGAGTGTGTGGAATAGTGCTAATGTGGTCGGTGGTCAGCACGGACTCTGTGGGCCGAACGGCCTGTCTCAGCGCTGTATCTCTAAAGTCTGAAAGTCTAAAGCTGGTCTGTAGTTTTACTTTGCTGTGGTTGGATTACAGTTTCCTTTTTTAATTTTCTTTCTATGTTTTGCTTCCTTTTGCTCTCTCCCCTTTCCTGTTGTTGTTCACATGCAAAGAGGCTACATCACTCAGAACTGAAGCTTGTTTTTTGTAAAGGTCCTTCTACCAGACTTGGTGAAATGATTTGCTTCCCCAATGCTTGGTGCACTGACCACAATATGTTTAACGGACCACAATATGTTTAACACCACATTTTCTCCACAGATAGAAGTGATGGCACCTCCTGGCCAACCTATTGGATATGTCATTCAAACATGGCACCCATGTCTGCCAAAATTTACAGTTCAGAATGAGAAGAGAGAGCCGGTTTTGAAAATTGGAGGTCCATGCTGTGTATGCGGCTGTGGTGATGTTGATTTCCAGGTACCAGTCTTTTCTTTGTGCCTACCTCACCACTCCAACACTGTCCACATAACTGTTTACAAATCACGTATTGGTGACACTAGTTTAGTTTAGTTTATTATTGTCACGTGTACCGAGATACAGTGAAAAGCTTTTGTTTGCATGCTATCCAGTCAGAGAATACATGAGCCGTCCATAGTGTTCAGATAAAGGATCAAGGGCACAACATTTACAGCAAGGTATAACATTGAAGTCCGATAAAGTCCGATTAAAGATAGTTCATAGGTCTCCAATTAGATGAATGGGAGTATGAAGGAATTGCAGATGCTGGTTTAAACCTAAGATAGACACAAAATGTTGGAGTTACTCAGCAGGAGAGGCAGCATCTCTGGAGAGAAGGAATGGGTAACATTTTGGGTCCAGACCCTTCTTCAGACTGACGTCAGGGGGGAGGGAGGTACAGAGATAAGGAAGTGTAAGGTGTGAAAGGGTAAAGGGGAATGTGGAGCAAGTAAAATGTAGAATAGATCATTGTTAGCTGGGAGAAGGTAACAGCAAAGCAAACAGAGATTAAATGTAGTCGGACACCGGTAAGACTGGTCGGAGAACTGGGAAGGGGGAGGGAGAAATTGGAGAAATCAACTTTCATACCTATATTCAAATCCACGCAGTCACAGGAAGAACATACAAACTCCATACAGACAGCATCTGTATTTGTAGTCGGGATCAAACCGGGGTCTCTGGATTCATGAGGCATCAACTCTATCGCTGCGCCACCATGCCGCCCTGATCTTTCCAGTTCCCTTTTGTCCAACCAAATCTCAAACCAGTTGAGAATGCGGTGACTCCTTTTCCTCCACTAATCTAATTGAATCATGATTACGACCATGAAAAAAATGCACCATTTGTCCAGATGTCCAAATTTATTCCCTAACACCAAGTTCAGAACTATGATTCTATGAATCTTGAACATAGAACATAGAACATTAAACAGCACAGCACTGGAGCAGGCCCTTTGTCCCACAGTGCACGTGCCAAACATGATGCCAGGTTAAACTAAACACCTCTATCTGCACATGATCCATTCACCTCCCTTCCCTGTAGGTCCATGTGCCTATCTAAAAGCCTCTTAAGTTCCTCTGTTTTATCTGCGTTTACCATCACGCTTGGCAGCATGTTTCAGGCACCCATTACTCTCTGCGTAAACAAAAACTTGACCCACATATTTCATTTAAACTTTGCCCCTCTCACCTTAAAGCTATGCTCTCTGGTCTTTGATATCTTCACTCTGGGGAAAAAAGTTCTGCCTGTCTGTCCTATCTATGCTTCTTGGAATTTTATATACTTTTATCAAACATCCTCTTGGCCTCTGACGCTCCAGAGATAACAATCCAAGTTTGTCCAACCTCTCCTTATAGCTAAGATCCATGTACCTATCTAAAATCCACTAACATACCTCTATCGCAACTGTCTCCACCATCACCCCTGGCAGCATCTCCCAGGCCCTGTACATCTGCTTTAAACTTTGCCTCTCTCATTTTAAAGCTATGTCATCTAGTCTTTGACTTTTGACATGCTCAGTTCCAGAATGCATTCTAGACTTGGAAACATTTTTGAACACAAAGGACTCTCCTGGGAAGTTGGCTTGAGTTCGTCTGCCATGACCTCATTAACCAACGAATTGAAGATTTGATAGCATATGCCTACTTCTGGTAAAGACTTGGACCATTTACAGGTGATGGCCTTGTGATGTGCAAAGAGCTTATCAAAAGAGATATCAAATAAATTAAGCTTTAACTTTTTTAAATCTTGTAATAGGTTACAAACCTTGATGAATCTGCAACAGTTGGCAAAATAACCAAGCAATGGACTGGATTACTGAAAGAAGCTTTTACAGGTGCAGATAACTTTGGGATCCAATTCCCCTTGGATCTAGATGTGAAGGTGAAAGCAGTTTTGCTAGCTGCCACCTTCTTAATTGTAAGTATTAATAAATCGACATAATATATCTTTGATGCTATTGTCATGGGTTCTGATCACTAAATCTATTCGCTGGCATTTGACTCACCCCACCTTCCCTTTTAGTCTAGTTTGGAGATACAGCACAGAAATAGGCTCTTTGGCCCACCGAGTCCACGCTAACCGGTGATCACCATACACTAGCACTATCCTACACACGAGGGACAATTATTCAATTTTACCAAAGCCAATTAACCTGCAAATGGGTACATCTTTTGAATGTGGGAGGAAAACCAAAGCACCTGGAGAAAATTGACATGGTCACGGGGAGAACGTGCAAACTCTGTACAGACAACACACATAGTCAGGATTGAACCCTGGTCTCTGGCGCTGTAAGGCTTTCAAACTTTTAGAAAAATAATTATTAGTAATCACAACAGAATCTGTAAATGATTACAGGTGCAATTATTCAGAAGTCTCTATAATGCAGTTATGTAATTCCCACTGCAATGGCTTTATGTAAGACTTCAAAACAACTGCAAATGTCCCAATGTTCCCAGAATCTGTTGTACAAACCATGTGACTAACACACTGATCCATCCAAGTGTTATATTTGTGATTTAGGGTGGCCATCTCTTACCCTCACTGACACCCAGGAACACCTCTATCGTTAAATGTCTGAGCACAGGGTTTATACTCCGAAGTCCAATTTATGCTGAACTTGAAAATATTTTAAATATGTTTTCAATTCAATTTTATTGTCATTGCACAGATACAAGTATGGGTACAACAAAATGCAGTTTAGCGTCTGTTCGTAGTAATATTGCAATATAGAAATAAAATACAGAATAAGAATAAATATACAGAATAAAAATACAGAATAAGGTCAATATAATTTGAGTGGTATAGTTAGAACCTTTTTCACTCAGAGGGTGGTGGGTGTATGGAACAAGCCCGCAGGGAGGTAATTGAGGCAGGTACTATGACAAGATTTAAAAGACATTTGGACAAGTACATGGATAGCAAAGATTTAGTGAGATAGGAGCCAAACACAGGCAGGTAGGACTAGTGTAGATGAGCAACTTGGTCAACATGGGCAAGTTGGGCTGAAGGGCCTGTTCCTGTGCTGTATAACTCTATGACTGACCGACTGGCCCCCATGGACTGTATCTCCTCATCACTCACCGAGCGCACACCTTCATTGTCACCTCTTGACCTCACCCCTCAACACCCCAGCTGCGCTCATTTGCCCCCTTTGTATGCCTGTATTGTGTGTGTGTGCACGTATGTGTGTCCATGAAAATATCTTGTCAATCTAGTGGTGCTTGTTATCATGTTTACTAAGTACGGTGAGGTACAGGTATGGAATCAATTGAAGTACTTGATTTGCAACAAATCACTTAAATTAGTAAGATTAAACGAGAACTTACCAAGTTTGAAGTTTGATCTTTATTTTATGAGGAGTTACGTTGGTGATTACGTGAAGAAGACCCGTCAGGGCGCATGCGGTCAATCTTCAAAGCAGCGGTATGAAATCACAGATAACACAATATTTGAAGTAACATATTAAGATGAGCAACATGAGAACTACCATATTACCTTTTTTTATGAGAGAGGGTTGGGTGTGGCGGGCACGTAATCACCAACGTAACTCCTCATAAAATAAAGATCAAACTTCAAACTTGGTAAGTTCTCGTTTAATCTTATTATTTTACTTCGGAGTCACGTTTGTGACTACATGAAGGGTTCAAAGCTCTGTGATTTTATGCCGCAGATCCAAATCCCGGCTTCTCACTGCATTGATTGACTTTCGATGAGAAACAATCAATAATGCGTTAAACATGAAATGTGAATATCATGCAGTAACAATTGATTTGAATAATCAAAACAACCAGTAACCTCTCTATCCCAGGGGAAACTAAACAGGACTTAATCCTGAATTTGCAAACAGCCTCTCTCCGATCGACGATCGGCCGATGGTAAAAATTTAAAAAATAATTCATTTGACCACCCGGCACCTATAAAAATATGGCCGCTGTGAACATCCATCGACCTAGCCGACGACGTTGCTGCTGCACTAGTGGAAAAAGGATATATACACTTCAGTGTTAATACCTACCTTAATCAACATTTGCTTTAAACCACCTTGAGATAGTCTGCACTGACACTCTCCTGTGTGGCTTCATGTAACTGATAAACAATGCTGTTTCCACATTTCTTAAGGTCTTTATAGCTTCAATATAATGAAATTAAATGTGCCATTACACATACACATAAACATGGACCAGTAGGTTATGCTGAAACACAATATTAACAAACCTGTGACACCTGGCCTGCTCTGCTTAAACAGGACACAATTATATAACATAACATTCTCTTCAGCAACTTACATCCTGTCTAGCAGAAGTCTTTGCAAATCTGCACTTGCTATGCTGAACCAATGCCAAGAGCATAACCACTTTCCTGATTAGTTTGGCAAATTCAGAGACATGACAGGAACCTACTGTCGAAGCATCTTGAGGAACACACTTACATCCCAGATCGCCATATACCTGGGTTTAGGAGGTTTCGAGTTGAAATTCCTTTCATCAATCCAGCTATGATATGATGAAACACAATAGGATCTTTCCTGACCCCATCAAAACCATACGATGACAAAGCACTTAAAGCTGTATTAATGGTGCTATAACTGAGCCCCTCATCATCGTAGAGTCCCTTTTTAGTACTCTTTCTCCAGGCTACAGTGAGCATGTCCACCGTTCACCCAGACATTCCTTGCTCCAGGTATGGCCTTCTTAAAACCTGCAAATTAACAAGTCAATACTATCACATAACAGATGACTTTCCCGTGTTAGCGGATGCTCCAGTCAATTCCTATGCTTGGGAACCACCAAAAAGAGGGTTGGATCCCTAACTGTAACATCAAAGGGAACCATGCTTGATTCGGCCAATTAGGTATTACAAGCACCCCCAAAGCGGCATCCTGCTTGATTTCTTGCAGACTCCAACCTATTAGGCAAAATGGTAGGAAAATATATAAAACATACCACCCCAATGTAACGTCAAAGTATCAATTGCAACTGCCACCCGGTCTGGTTCCCATGAAACCTATTTAGGCTGCTGATGGTTGAACCTTGATGCAAAACAAATCGATATCTGGCATTCATATATAAGTACTATATTATTGAACACCTCCTGGTTCAACATCCAATATATGTTGTCATGGAACTTTCGTGACTTGGTGTCTGCTACTATGTAGAATCTACCTGGTAGATAAATAGCTGAAATATATTTTTCAATGCACCAGGCCCAAATGTGATTAGCCAATCTGTCACAAAATACCGACTTGATTCCACCAATGTGATTAATATATATGCCACTTGCGTAGTATTGTCAATCTGAAACTGAACATGCAGATTACATTTGTTAGAGCAATAAGCCTTGTCCATAAAAACCTCTTAATAGTTAATTTCCCATGTCTGCAGCAGCGATGCCTTTTGCTCAGTCTATCTGCCTCCACAGCTGAAACTCGTATCCGTGACATCCCACCCGAGTGCACTGATATTCATCTGCAAAATCATGGAAGGCTGGTCAAGCATTACCTTGCTATAACTTCTGGACACATGGTGAATCCACCATTGCAAATCAGAAATAGCCTTCACTGATAACTGCATAGGTCTATTATAATGACCCGAATGTATCCTTAATGCCTCCATTAGCTTGATACACCTGTCAATTAGCTCTACCCTTTTTCCCTGGGCAGAGTCACTTAATTGAATCAATTGTGACCCAAATAGTCAGGTGTTAATTTGGATTCCTCTGGATGCATAATGCCCAATCTTTGAAAATTGGATTTAACAACTATCACCTGTTACTTCAACTGTTCTCTTGGATACCCCTGTAATCAAGATATCATCGAGATAAGCCATGAGCACCTGACCCTGGCCTCTCAGCATGCCTATTATAGATTTTAACAATTTTGTTGCCATAGTTGATCCATCCAGGTGAATTCAAATATCCTTGTCCTGCAAATAAACAGACATTGAGTAATGCGCATCTTTAAGGTCTATAGTCACCATAGAGCATCCTCTTGACCCAGTTGCTTGGCAGTGACAATTCCATCTTACAATGTCTATACTATATCCCCCATCCTTTTTTGGCCTGGGAAAATATTAGACACAAATTGATGGGGTTGGTGAACCACTACACCTTTATCACATAAGCTTGCAAGCGCAGTCTGAACATCCATCTGTTCTGTTAATGAAACTGAATAGTTCTCTCAAGAACATGTTGAATGTGCAAATCACAATTTAGATTGAAATCCATTCGAAACCTTTGAATAACACTCTGTATAAAACAGAGCTAAGGTAATTTGCTTCCATTCATCTCAGAAACAGATGTAATGTACCCCAGATTTAAGTTGTGTCACATTTGATATGTGCACCTGAGAACCAGGCCCACCTACCTCCTTGATACCTGGTGGATGTTTGACCATGTTCCCGCTTCGTTTGTAGGGGTACTTTCTTTTTTGGAAACTTGCCGACTGCCGGTGGCTTGATCAAGCCCACCGTCTTTGCCTCGTCACCCATGTCCTTGACACTCTTGGCGAGGTCCTCTCCGAAGAGTAGGTTGGCCGGCTGTATGTTGCTAGGCTGGAAAAATACTGCAATCTTGGAATTAATGGTGGGCCGAATGGCACTTTCCCTGAGACAATTTATCTCAAAAATGGGTGCTACAAAGCAACCCTAGTACCTCTTGATGCGTCTCCGACACATGCCCTCCATCCACCGTTCTCGCGAACTCCGTGATTCCTGAGCCAAGTAATTTCAGGATTCTCTGCAGCTTCATCTCCTGGGCACTGCACGCCCATGCCCATCTGGCTCCATATCACTCGGTTCACTGCTGGCACCTTCAGCAACTCGCAGTTACCCCGTCTCTTGGTGATTCCAGATTCTGACTGGACAGCGAATCATACTGCCAGAGATAGGAACTCTGACAATGGCCGTCTTCGCTTTCCCAGTGGCACTCCATACTCTGACGGGACAGCGAATCGTGCTGTCAGAGAATGGACCTCTGACAACGGCCGTTCTTCGCTAGTTCCAAGTCTCCGTCAGAGTCAGGGTCAGAACTTAGCTGACCCTCTGCACTCACCTCATGCATGAGGGTGCTTTAAGCAGCCCTCTACCAGGTGCTGCCGACGTGGCCTTTCTGCAGCCTACCGCGCACACAACTCCTCCCCGGAGTGTGCGTTTCTGGAGCAACCTCTGGATGAGGTGCTCCATTTGGGAGAACCGTTTTAAAAACGTCTCCAGCCCCGTACAGGCTCGTTGTGGCCCGACTCCGTTGAGTTCGAGGGCCTCCCAGACTTCCCCATGCCTTATGCCCGACAGGCATTGGCTTTGGTGCTTTTTAGCACTCAGTCTGAAGTCGCCCCGCTCCCGGTCGGCGACTGTGCAGGGGTACGAGGCAGCCGCTCACAGACCGCATTCCCGCGGCTCTCCTATGCTTTACCTGCGCCTGCCCTCCCCCTGGTCGTCTTCATCATGGTGCTGCCTGTGAGCACCACAACTTTCCCTCCAGCTAAGATTAGCTGGAGCTTTAAACTATAAAAGTACTTTAAAAGTACTTACTACAGGAGGAGCTCTGTCCTCCCTGCTCGTCTTCACCATGGTGCTGCCTGTGACAAAACACAGAGCACAGCACCATAGTAAAGGAAACTGTTTTACTCCAACTAAGTTTCCTACTTAGCTGGAGCTTTAAAACGCTTTAAAATACTCTAAAAGTACTTACCACGGGAGGAGCTCTGTCCTCCCGCTGTCCGTGCGCCAATGCGACCGACGTAATGACACGCATGCGCCCTGACGGGTCTTCTTCACGTAGTCACAAACGTGACTCCAAAGTAAAATCATTGTTTCTACACACAGAAGGAAAATATGACTGATAAATTAATTAACATGATCAAAACAACATGTCGCTAATGTTAAAATCTGTCTGCAAATTCCCAGCCTTTGAGTTTGCTTGCATTCAGGGAAAATGTATCTGCTCACCAGAGTGCTATAATTTTAACTTAATTCATCAGGGTTTAGTTAAAGCTGCATGGCGGAGACCTAAAGTAGCAAGCTAAATCATGTTGGCCATGGAATGTGAAGTGCTATATTGTAGTTAGTGTCCCATGGCTAAACGCTGAGCACCTAATACACTGCAAAGGCTCAGATCCATCAGGTTTAATTTAGTTTTGAGATACAGCATGGATACGGTACCTTCGAACCCAGGTCTCTGCCGCTGCGAGGCAGCAGCTCTACCAGCTGCTTCACTGTGCCGCACCAGATCATTTAAGATCTGAGAGATAAATAAATCCAAGTGCTCAGTTATTCATTATTTATACGGTGGGGACTGTGAAGGGAGAGAGAATTAAATATTTTTTGTTTGCTTTGATAGTCTCTATACAGTGGGGCTACAGAACTTAACTGCTATTAAGATCGTCAATCACATAAAAGGATAATCATGAATCCTACCCTTCAATAAAGGCACTTCAGCCAAGTTTTGGAGGTTGATGCTAGAATTTCCACTCCACAAGACTTTTGCAGCACACACTGATTACCAAACTAGTGCAATTTTAGTTTAGAGTTGCAGCACAGAAACAGGCCCTTCGGCCCACCGAGTCCGTGTCGCCCAGGAATCCACATACACTAGCACTATCTTACACACAATATCCCCCCCACACGGCGGCGGTGATGCCTCGCGGGCCGACCCATGGTCGACGGTCGATGAGAGCATGGAGGACCCCCGTGAGTGGGGAAGGGGAAGGACAATGGGGACCCGGCGTGGGGGTACCGTCATGAAGGAAGAGGGGGGAGAACAATGAGTGGGGGGAATTAGAGGACAATGAGGACATGGCGTGGGGGGAACTGTTGGGGGAGGGAGAACAAAAGGGGGAGCCGGCGTGCTTTGTAAATTTGTTAGCGCGTAGGTGGCTGCTATTTATATACATTGTGTATGCAAGCAAAGAATCTCACTGTGCCTAGTCACTTGTGACAATAAAGTATTCCTATTCCTTCCTCCATTTACAATTTTTTTTACCGAAGCCAATTAACCTAGAAACCTGTATGCCTTAAGAATGTGGGAGGAAACTTGAGGTCTCTGAGAAAATCAAAGCAGTCACACAGGGAACATACAAACTCCATACAGAAAGCACCCGTAGTCAGGATCGAACTCGGGTCTCTTGCACTCTAAGGCAGCAACTCTACCGCTGTTCCACCATGCCATCCCAATGGCCCCTGTGGCGATTTCATCTCTCATATTGAGGCTCTGTGTGTAACAGAAACATTATAAAAAACATAAGACAGTGTGGTACAGGAATGAGCCCTTTGGCCCACAATGTCTGGGCCAAACATGATGCCTAGTTAAACTAATCTCCCCAGCCTGCATGTGATCCTTATCCCTCAGTTCCATACATATTCACACACCTATCTAAAAACCTCTTAAATGCCACTATCTTTTCCACAACCACACGTGGCAGCTCATTCGAGGCACCAACCACCCTCTGATTAAAAAAGACTTGCCTCACAAATCTCCTTCAAAGTGTTTTTTGTCACAGAGAGTGGTGGGTGCTTGGAATGCGCTGCCAGGGAGTAGTAGTAGAAGCTGATATAATAGTGACATTTGAAGAAGGCATATGAATATTCAGGAAATTAAGGGATATGGATATGGGCCAGCAGAGATTATTTTAATTTGACATCATGTTCGGCACGGACATTGTGGGCCAAAGGTCCTGTTCCTGTGCTATACTGTTCTATGTTCTATGAAACTTGGAATAATTTTCTGACTCGGTGCAAAGGGAGACACTAACTGACCCACAATTGGTCAGTTACCCCTCCTCCTCTGAATAACATTGGCAGCATGTGGAGTATACTGCCAGTCAGTGAAAATGTTGATAGTGCAGAACTCAATTCCACGTATCCATATTCTTTGGGGTGACACAGCGGTAGAGTTTCTGCCTCACAGCGCCATAAACCCAGGTTCGATCCTGACCCTGCCCGCTGTCTGCATGGAGTTTGTACGTTCTCCCTGTGGCCACGTGGGTTTTCACCGGGTGCTTCAATTTCCTCCCCCACTCCAAAGACGTACAGATTTGTAGTGTGGCGGCGCCTGCTAGCACATGCAGATATCGAACCCGACGTTCGGAAGCTGCGGTCACGTGACTCAGGAGGGGTTGTTGTTTTCGCACGTTTTTTCCCTCGCACACGTTAGTTCAGCGCTGACCACCGATGTGGGCAGAAGTGTCTGATAAACCTGTATGCTGCAACTTGAGCTTTCGAATAAAGTTTTGTTGAAAACTCCAGTAGTCGTTTCTCAGACCGCCAAAGCAGGTTAATTGGCTTCGGTGAAAATTGTAAATTGTCCCTAGTGTGGAGGATAGTGCTAGTGCATGGTTGACGCAGAACGGTGGGCCGAAGGGCCTGTTTCTGCACTGTATCTCTAAACTAAACTAAACTATACTAAACTAAACTAAATCAAACTATCAATTAAAAAGAAGACATCAAGTACTTGAATAACTCAGCAGGTCAGGCAGCATCTCTGGAGAACATGGACAGGCAACGTCTCGGTAAGAATCAGATTGCGAATCCAGCACTTTGTTTCTTTTGTCGTAACGCAGCATTTGCAGTTCCTTGTGTCTACAGCCAGATTAATAGGTGGTTGAGAACAGATTGAAAGTTAAAAGGCTAAGTACAAACATATATCAAATGCTTCGAAGTACATTGAAAGCTTTATAATGAGATCCATGAAATCTAAATATTTAGGATTCTACATTATGTTGAATTATATCTAGAATTTTCATTCAATTACCTTCAGTCAGAATGGTTTGAAGGTTTAAATGATTTATTACCACAATAATTTGTACACCATAATACAGATTAACCTGGACTCTTGGGGAAGTCTGCCTTTCTTGTGAATTTTTTTTGGTGATTTTGGTCAGTTTAATTTAATTGGAATTTTATTTTCCTTCTAGGATTTTTTGTTCTTTGAGAAGAGCAACTAGCGAACAATGATTTGGCAAACTACAAAATAATGTCATTTGTAAGTATTTGTGCTCATTTTCCTTTGTTTTATTTTGTTGCAGCTGAGTTCCACCAATTACACTACTAATGGTCTATTTCATGCTTTTAATTGCAGACATTGAAACAGATTGCAAGGACTATTTTAATTATTCGACCATCATTTGAGAAATAAGAATCATTGACATGAAACGTAACAAATCAGTTTAAATATATCAGACTGTGTATCCAAACTGACTGACTGATGTGGTAAAACGAGGTTGAATTTCAGCACCGATACACTTCTGGAATGTAGAATATAAAAGGCATTTCTCCTTTTCCCAGCAGTTCCAACTTTCTGTCCTATATAAACACAGTTTATGTGAGTGATCTGCATCGTAGACATACTGCCCTCTGCACACAAGTTTCAAAAAAGCTCCGAGCATTAGAGGCTTTAAGCAGGTGGGGAAAGCAGAAATCTTGCCTTTTAGTGCTTCGCATCCTTTAACTTTGCTGACAAATTGCACTATTTTCTCTATTGAGCTATGTTAAAGCAAAGATTTTTTTAAATATATATTATATATATATATATATATATATATATATTTACATATATATATTTACATATATATATATATTGCTAAATGTGAAATCTTAGAATATTGTATATTTTTAAATATGATAAGCCATGTAATGTATCTAAGTGAATAGTAAAGTTGTTTGTTATTCTCAACCATTTGCCTGATCCAGTACTTTAATGATTCCAGCTAGGTTTGATCCTGTCTTTTCAAAACTATGTTCCTGTCTTGCCTCAGGGATTTAGTAACTTAATAAATTTCATACCATCAAACCTGTATCTGTCTTTTTATTATAGGCATAAAAAATCAGAAGTCATTGGCGAGGTTCATTGATTGTAAGCAATACACTTGAGTCAAGCGTGGCCTTTTGTATTTTTGGAAACATAATGTCCTTAATTTATGCCTTTAAATTGTTTTATAGCTTAGCAAAACCTATTTGTTTTAATTTAAACTTTAAGTGGGAGCATTGCAGCTCGATTTACACAATGCTTGCAGGAGGGTGGCATGGTGATGCAGCAGTAGTGATGCTGCCTTACAGCACCAGAGACCCGGGCTCGATCCTGACTATACGGAGGCTGTCTGTACGGAGTTTGGATGTTATCCCCGTGACTGCATGGGTTTTTCCCCGGGTGCTCTGGTTTCCTCCAACATCTCCAAAGCCGTAGGTTAATTGGCTTTGTAAATTGTCCCTAGTATGTATGTTGTTGCTAGTGTATGGGGATCGCTGGTTGGTGTGGACTCGGTGTGGCCTGTTTCCACACTGTATCGGTTTCCACACTGTATCTCTAAAACTAAGACCGTACGGTACGTACAGTAATCTGTTACACATGGTGTAAATATGCTCTTCTAAAGCTTACCCCCTTCGTCTAGTTTAGTAAAAAACACTGACTCAAGCACTGGAACAACTAAACTTTATTTATGGATTGAACAGCAAATACCCCTATACGATACCTAAACCACCACAGGTTCGATCATTGTCTCTGCCTGGCCTAGCCCTTCAGCCTTGTGCAAGCAGACACATTCCAAAAGTCACGCAGTCCCAAGCGCTCCTCCAGAAGATCGACAACGGACCTCGTGGGGGCTGCCTTTTATAGGTCCACGAACCTTCAGGGACCGAACTACATAGGGGTGGTCTCTTTACAGTCCAATCAAACATATTAATTACATCAATACATTATTGACAGTTCCCCAAACCAATTACAGAGTCTCCCATACATTATTTCTTGGAGAAGCTTCTGGAAGGAAGCTAACTTAACTTGAATAATGCAACATTTACCCTGGAATTCAAAACAACCCTGCCAGGGCTTGACACTTTAACCAATCAACAAACAGCAGGGTAACTGTCTCGCAACATTATTTACATTATTTACAATTCATTTGCAGCGATCCAATCATATCAATGCATTTAAGTTTGTTTGCTGAGTTACTATACATTTTATCAATTAAGGGGAAATGAGGAGGACACCTGGATCCTTCACCATCCTGCATATCAATCTGAAGCTCAGACTAGTCGGCGCCATCCACAACCTGTAATTTTCCACTGACAAAGGTTAAGCAATTCTGAAAAATGCAGGAATTCTCCATTTTATAGTGTCCTCAATTTGGTCAATATTAACAATGGTAAGGTTAATGGTGGTTGATGTAGCAGAGGCCGGACAGACTGGAGAGGAGCATTAAAAGTAGGCATGCACAACTGATATCGATCACTAAATCCATCACTACACAGTGTAGAAGTGGCAATATAATATGTGCTTGATTATTTTCATTATACATTTCAAGCATTCAACATTTCCAATGAATGAGATGGAGAAGGAGATGGAGAATAAGCATGTTGGGGAGGTTTGATATGGTAGCTTAACCTTTTCTAGTTATGTTAGTTGCTTATCCAATGTAACTGTCCAATTCAAATGTCAGTTTACTGTTCATAAATTTGTTGCAGGATAAGTAGAAGCCATTTGGTAGCTGGTGGTAGAGCAATCACGCTCATCCCATTCTCCTGCCCTTTCCCTACAGCCATGTAAATAGTTTTTCCTCAAGTGCTCATCCATTTCTCTTCAGAAACTCTGCTCCCACCACCCTTGCCTTCAGTTTTGTCTTCAACAAAAAGAGATAATGCTGGAAATACTCAACGGGTCAGTCTGCATCTGCGGAGAGAGAACACGAGCTAAAGTTTCAGGTCGATGACTTATCAATGGGACAGGGTGAACATGAAGATGGCAATTTTAAAGGTGCAAAGATTGCAACAAAGGGTGATAAATAAGAGCAAAGATATACCAAGATTTAAAAGGATTACAATGTCAGGTAAGAAGACAAGAAGTAAAGCAAGTGAAAGAAGTTGGTTTAGGTTTATTATGGTCACTTGTACCGAGATACAGTGAAAAGTTTTATTTTGCATGCTATCCAATCAAATAATACTATATATTAATACAATCAAGTCAAACTGAGGCCAAATGCAAATTGGAGGAACAGCACCACATATTTTGCTTGGGCAACTTACAACCCGGTGGTATGAATATTGATTTCTCTAACTACAAGTAACCCTTGCATCTCCTCTCCCTCTATCCTTCCCCCACCCGGGTCACACTAGCTTCAAATTCGTCTTGTTGAGTCTCATTGTCTATAACTCGTTTTCACCTAGTACACAGCTAACAATGGCCTGTTTCCTTTATCATCGTTACTTTTTTGCATGTCGTTCATTCATTTGATCTAGCTCACCGTCTATATCTCCCGTTTCCTTTTCCCTGGCTCTGTCTGAGGAAGGGTCTCAACCCGAAACGTCACCTATTCCTTTTCTCCAGAGGTGACCCGCTGAGTCACTCCAGATTTTTGTGTCTATTTTCAGTTTAAACCAGTATCTGCAATTCCTTGCTACACACTCAAGTACAACAGGTAGAGCAAAGGGGAAGATGCAGAGTGCAAGTTTGCAGCAGTGTGGTGCATCCAGAGAAGTTGCCTGACTTTGTTTCCTCTTCTGACTGTTTACCTGCATATATGGGTATACGTACCCTGCATTTTAGGGTTGTGATGTCGGGTTTGCTCAGCACTGGCCAAGAAGCAGGAAGAAAAAAATATATGCTGGAAATGCTGTTCAGCTGGGATGTGTATGGTGCTGGAGTCACACACTGAGAGTCATAGAGTGACAGAATATAGAGTCATACAGCGAGGATACAGGCCCTTTGGCCCAACTTGCCCGCACCAACATGACCCATCTACATTAGTTCCACCTGCCTACATTAGGCCCATATCCCTCTAAACCTATCTTATCCATGCACCTATCTAAATGTTTCTTAAAAGTTGCAATAGTACCTGCCTTAACCACCTCCTCTGGCAGCTTGTTCCATACACCCACCACCCTTTGTGAGATAAAGTTATCCCTCAGGTTCCTATTAAATCTTTCCCTCCACACCTTCAAGCTATGTCCTCGGTTCTCGATTCCCCTACTCTGGGCAAGAGACTCTGTGTGTTACCTCATCTATTCCTCTCGTGATTTTGTACTCCTCTATAAGATCACCCCTCATCCTCCTGAGCTCCAAGGAATAAAGTCCTAGCCTGCTCAACCTCTCCCCATAGCTCAGGCCCTCGAGTCCTGGCAACATCCTTGTAAATCTTCTCCCTTTCCAGCTTGACAACATCTTTCCTATAGCATTCCCGAACAACTGTGATGAACTCATTGCTCTGCATTTTATCCTTTCTCAGCCAAAGGCACAATTTTCTGACAGAGGATACGCATTGGATATCTGCATAAATACGTATCCTTCAGCAACCAGTGAATGGAGCCTCCTTATCAACAGGAGCATTAGTGGCCCAACAGACTCCCCAGCCTGCTCTACCATTCTGAAAGAGCATGGCTGGTCTAATCTAGGTCTCGGCACACTAATCCTTGATTCCCCAAAAGTCTAAAAATCTGATTTTTCCACCTTGAAGACATTGAATGAATCAACCTCACAAATCTCTGATGTTCGATCTAAAATGTTATCCTCGCCTCATTCTACCAACTCCATTCAGCTTTGGAAAGTAATGCCTGGAAGACCAGAGGTCACGTTGAACAAGGAACCTTGGGTCAAGAGAGATACAAGGAACAGCAGATCTGGAAATTTGAGAAAAACACAAATATCTGGAGAAACTGAGCAGGTCAGGCAGCATCTGTGGGGAAATTGGATAGGTGGCAATGTTTTGGGTCGGGGTCTGAAGAAGGATCTCCTCCCAAAACTTTGCCTGTCCTTTCCCTCCACAGATGCTGCCTGACCCGCTGAGTTCCTCCAGAACTTTCATGTTTGGGGCAGGACTGAGTGGAAGCTCCTTCTGCTTTCCTGGCCATCTCCTTGTGACAACTGCATGCAACATTTGTAGCATTGAATTAAATTATGATCTTTGCTGTAGCCTCTTCATCATTCCTCTTCACATGAGCAAATCGTTTCTGTATTCACTCGCTTCAGTTCTCTGCAATTATGATCTATCTATCCTGCAAGAAGATACTCAGTACTCAATGTGTTTGTGATGTATATCTTGCTGCCTGGATGGTAACAGTTGATGTATCAGATACTGTGTATGTGTTCAAGCGTGAACTCAGTCATTGTAGTCTGGTTCGGACTTGAGGTTGATTCTCCATCACAATCAGTGTTTTGACGGCACTAGTCCTATAGTGAATAGTGAATATCCTATCGAATAGTGAAAGGCCTGGATAGAGTGGATGTGGGGAGGATGTTCCTACCAGTGGGAGAGTCCAGACCAAAGGCCATAGCCTCACAATAAAAGGACATACCTTTAGGAAGGAGATGAGGAGGAATTACTTTAATCAGAGGGTGGTGAATCTGTGGAATTCATTGCCACCGATGGCTGTGGAGGCCATCAATGGATATCTTTAAGGCAGAGATTGATAGATTCGTGATTAGTATGGGTGTCAGGGATTATGGGGAGAAGGCAGGAGAATGGGGTTGAGAGGGAAAGATAGAAAAGCCATGATTGAATGGCAGAATAGACCTGATGGGCCAAATGGGCTAATTCTGCTCCTATCACTTGTGAACAGTCACCTAAAGGGGTTTGTGATCAACCTGTACAAATGCACGCCCACCATGTGCTTGGGGCACCTCGCCTGACCTTGTGTAATGGATAAAAACTCCTCTTCAGTTGGAGTATGATGTTTTATTATCTGTTGGTTGACTATCTTATGATAGCTTCTCCAAGAGTCTGTCCTGAGGCAATAGCTCACAATGTCACTGAAGCAACATTGCACTGGCTCTGCGGCATTCATTATTTTGATTCATTGGACAACTTGCTCATAGATCTTTCCAAGGTAGTTGTCTCACTTAGACAAAACAAGTAATTGTCAAATCCAAATAAACATTGGACACCAACAAGTTTACAGAAGATGCACAGGGTTAGACTATGGTGTATAAATGACTTTGAAGTAAATGTAGATGGGATGGGTGGTAAGTTTGCAAGTAACACCAAAATTCCTCGGGTTGCAGACAGGAGGAAGATGGCAGGATACAGATCTGGGCAGAGAAATGGCAGATGGAGTTGAATCGGAGTTTTATGTTCAACTCGACCAAGTGGGACCCATTGGACCTTGTTCCCCCAACACAATATTCCACCACCCACCCGTTCCCCCAATGCAACCTATACCCACCATTCACCCATTCCCCCAACGTAACCCGTTCCCCCAACGTAACCCATTCCCCCAATGCTATATTCCACCATTCACCCATAGCCCCCAACTGCACAGGCGTGGCTTATTTCCCCTCATCCCCAACACTCCCCCCCCCCCTCCTCTTCACCCTCCCTTTTTTCTCCCCTCCTGCACTCGCTCCCTCACCTCTCCCTCCCTCTCCTTTCCCCTACCCTCTGTCACACTCTACCCTCAGTCAGTCCCTCCCTCTCTCCATAACACCTCTCCCCTCCCTACCCCCCTTGACGTCATTGTGAGGTGGAAGCTGCTGTTTTTAAAATGTAAATGAGATCCCTTTGTGATGTCATTGTGGTGTGGAGCACTGCTGATGGGCAGTTTATGTAAATGAGATCCCATTGCGCCATCATAGCTGCTAACTGCCACTGCAAGTTCAAGCGATTTTTCTCAAAGTGGGGTTTTGTAAAGTTTAAAATGTGAATAACTTGTAAAATATTACATCAATCTGAATGTAACTTGATTAAAAAAAAAAACACCACAGAACAATGGTGAGTAAGGTGGTCCAAAAATTGTAACGCTATCGTGTTCCATTTTGGCGTAATTCCGGGAGCACATGGGCACACTCACACACAGACAGACATAGAAACAAACAAGATGAGAGTTTTAGTAATATATACAGTAGATGTAGATACAGGACCCATGAAAGAAACCTCCTTTAGTTTGACCTATAATTTCTGCATATTATACTTCTGTTGCTTGCCTTTGATCCATAGGGAACTAATCCTGTTGTTGTCTATTTTGGCCTCTGTCATGTCCAAATTATAAAAATATTATCTACCACAGTCTTTATTTCAGTACATGGAACATACATAGAATATAGAACAGTGCAGCACAGAAGAAGTCCTTTGGCCCATGATGTCTGTGTCAAACTTGATGCCAAGTTAAACTGGGATGAGATCTGTCCTTGATTATGCTGGTGGCCTTGCTGATGCAGTGTGAAGTGTAGCTGGAGTCAATGGGAAGGAGGTTGGTTTATGTGATGGTCTGGGCTGTGTCTACAATTCACTGCAATTTCTTGAGGTCTTGGATGGAGCTGTTCCAAAACCATGCTGTGATGCATCCTGACAAAATGCTTTCTACGGCGCATCTGTAGAAGTTGATGAGAGTTGTTGGCGACATGCCGAACTTCCTAAGCCTTCTAAGGAAGTAGAGGCGTTGGTGTGCTTTTGTGGCCATTCCTTCCATATGGCTGATCCAGGACAAGTTGCTGGTGACATTTACTCCTAGGAAGTTGTGGTGGAAAGAATAATAGCTAGCTGAACGGTAGCAGTAGAGGGAGATCATAAGTTCACAATGTTGCAGCTGCTAAACTTGGTGCCATAGAACTAAGTGAGAGTGAGGATGATGAACTCAAAGTCATGACATCAAATCCAGCAAAGGGGAAACAAAATAATGGCACAGAAGAGCCCAAGAACCCTGTATCAAGAATCCTTGGCTATGATCAAATCAGAGGGAAGAGAGGTGCAGTTCTAGGTTGGGGAAGAGATCAAACCAGCAAACACTCCTACCTCTCGGGGCATGTTATGGGTGGATAAGCAAAACAAGCCGCGCATCGCAGATGTTGAAACTGGTAAAACTTGGGAATGTTTTCTCTGGAAGTTCAAAGGCTTCCGAAGGGATGATTTGAGAGAAGTTTATAAAATTTATGAGAGACATATTTATGGTAATCAGAATCTGTTTTCCAAGGTGGAAAGGTCAAATACTAGATGACTTAGCTTCAAGGTAAAATGAATGAATCAAAAAGTTAAAAGGAGATTTATGTGGCAAGTTTTTTTATACAGTGAGTGATAGGTGCCTGGAAGTCGCTGCCAGGCGAAGTGGAAGAGGAAGCAGATACATTAGCAATGTTTAAGAGGCATTTAGTTAGACATGTGAACTGGTAGGGAATTGAGAGATATAGATCACTTGTAGGCAGATGTGCAGTTTAATTAGCATCGTGGTTGGCACAAAAATTGTGAAGGGAAGGGCCTGTTCCTGTACTGTACTGTTCTACATCTGTTTGGATCCATGTGATTTCAATAAGACTGTGAGGAGGAATGGGTGTTCAATGAAGACAATTAAAGCTATTGGGTGGCACAGTAGTATAGCAGTAGAATTGCTGCTCATTGCGTCAGAGACACGGGTTTGATCCTACCTAAGGGGTGCTGCCTGTACGGAGTTTGTATGTTCTCTCTGTGAACATGTGGCTTTTCTCTGAGTGCTCCGGTTTCTACCCACACTCCAAAGACATAAGTTTGTAGGTTAATTGGCTTTGGTTTAAAGAAATGTAAATTGTCCCTAGTGTGCAGGATAGTGTTAGTGTATAGGGTGATTGCTGGTCGGCACGGACTCGGTGGGCCGAAGGGCCTGTTTCTGTACTGTATCTCTAAAGCCGAAAGTCTAAAGTCTATCCTTCCTTTCTTTGGCTGGATGCCAAGAATAGATTTTCATTGTGGAATTTGACTGAGAATTGGTTCGGGTGAGGCTAGAAGCTGAGGATGCCTTCTTGAATCAATATCTCACACAGAGATTCAGCAAGATTGGATCAGATGTTTAACATCCAAGTCTGCAGCTCCCTGAGAATGTCAACACAAGTAGATAGAATGGCAACAAAGGCATATGATATTTTTGCTTGCCTTCATCAGTCGGGGCATTGAGTATAAGAGTTGGAAGGTCATGTCACGGCTTAATATCACTACAATTAGGCCACGTATGGAGTATTGTGTACACTTCTGGTCGTCCCATTACAGGAAGGATGTTGGACATTTGGAGAGGGTGCAGAAGAGGGACTGCACTTCACTGAACTTTCACTGCACTTTCATTGTTTATGTGATGAATAAATCTGCTTGATTGATTGAGATTTACCAGAATGCTGCCTGGATAAAAGGGGATTACCTATGAGGAGAGGTTGGGAATAACTTGGATTGTTTTCTGTGAAATGACCTGACAGAAGTATATAAAATAGTAAGATTAAACGAGAACTTACCAGTTTGACGTTTGATCTTTATTTTATGAGGAGTTACGATGAGCGATTACGTGAAGAAGGCCGTCAGCCCGCATGCGCGTTAATCTTCAAAGCAGCGGTGTGAAATCACAGATAATAATAATAATAATACATTTTATTTATATAGCGCTTTTCAGGACTCAAAGTCGCTTGTGGTTAACTTGTCAGATAACAGTAGTTGACCTGAATATAGTAAGATTGGAGAGAACTTGAAACTACCAGATGACCTTCATAATATGAGGGTTGGGAGCGGTGGGCACGTAATCGCTCATCGTAACTCCTCATAAAATAAAGATCAAACTTCAAACTGGTAAGTTCTCGTTTAATCTTACTATTTTACTTCGGAGTCACGTGAGTGACTACGTGAAGATTTTAAAGCTCTGTGATTTCATGCCGGATACGAGTCCAGGCGTCACACACTGCATCAATTGACCATGGATGAGTGAAAATGATTAATGCATTCAGACATGACATGGTTTGTTAAAAATGCTGATGCTTTAATCATCAAAGGAAATTAATAGTGACCCTTCCCGTCCTGGGGGGAAACTATGAAACAGAACATAAATGGAATTGGCAAATACCCCCGGTCTGGCAATGGGTTATTATAAAAAGTTGGAAAGTTTGTTCGTTTGACCATCCTACAGCCGCTAGGATGTGGTCCAGTGGAATGTACATAACCCTGCTGCTGATGTTGTAGCAGCCCTAGTGGAGTGAGATTTCAAATTATTAGTATCTACTCCTGCATAAGCCAAACCCCGTTTTGTCCACCTGGAGATGGTCTGGATTGATACCTTTTATGAGGTTTTTAACAACTAACAATCATTGCTAGTGCAGAGCCTTTAAGGCTCTAGGTGACGATGTATTGTTGTAAATGTGTGACCACACACAACCAAAGGTCCATGGGGTATGCCATGAAAACTTGTTTGGGACCCATCTGAAAATGAACTCCGAGACGTTAGTTATCTGTGCCGTATAATATGTAACATTGGCATTTAAACAAAACACTTCCCATCTCCTGATGAGGAAAATGTACTGCTTTTCCGGTGCTATCCCTGCACTCTGCAGTGAGCACGTACATAGATCGGTCTGGCAACCCGAGCCGCCGGAACGGTCTTCTCAGGTCTGCAACTCTATAAATTGATTTTATCATGCAGAGGATGGTTTCCCGAATCACGGGGTGAACCAGCAAATTTTTGTGTTTAGGATAACCATATAAGGTCCTATTATCATTCCCAATATTAGCGGGAACCATGGCTGCATAGGCCAGTCAGGCAGTACGAAATGCCTGAAGCGAGATCTTGCTGGATTTAGTGCAAGACCCGACTAATGAGGCAAAATGGAGGAAAGACATAAAGAACATTCCTCCTCAGTGTAGCGAGAATGCATCTATCGCTACTGTGCCACATATTTTTGCAACTGGTGATTGAGCCTGGATGCAAACATATTGATATTCGGTGTTTCATCGAACCACAATGTCATTAAATACTTTGTGATACAACATACATTCTGTTTTGTCATAGATTTTACGCGATGATACACCAGCACCAAGTGAGGTTAGGTAAATTATCACAGGATATTTAACTTGACTGCACCCATGTGATTAACATATGCCGCCACCATAGTCAACTTGGAGATGAGCATGCAGATTATGCATATTCGCACAATAAAGTTTAACCCATGGAATACACCTAGTGTCTATAGGTAGTTGATACCATATAACTGAAGAATTGGTGACATGCAAATCCCATCCACCTCCGTAACTAGAGATGGTATTCGTGATTTTTCATCTTTGAGTACTAGCATCAGTTTGTAATATAACTGAAGAATACTGAGCAAAAGTTAGAGGAGTAATGTTGAACACTGTTCGTCCACCATTGTGACTTTGTTAGCTTCAGCTGGTAATAGCATAGGTCTGTAAATAATGACCTACATGGCACTTAAGAGGTTACTCCTTTGCACATTATAAGGTCTGATAATGCAAAGGTCCAAATGCACAGCTGAAACACAGCTACTATACTGCCAATTACCCTTGATGAATAGAGGCTGCTTCATAACAACAAGGTTGTTACAGGCTTTAATTAAATTCAAATCTCTTGCCCCAGGACGGAGTCTCAGACAAATTAATAGAGTTAAAGTTAAATCCCAATAATCAATAACTCTAGTTGGTATCAACTTAAATTTTAACTGGATGGATGAATCCTCCTGGCCCGACTCGTTTGAGTCAACGGGCCGTACAGACTTTCTTCGTGGCATACCCTCCAAGCGGGGTTGCCAAGGTGTTACCGGCACCAGTCTGAAGCCGCTGGCTCCACCGCCAGCGACTCGAAAGGCGGTGGAGCCAGCGGCTTCAGACTGGTGCCGGTACATCCGTGGTCTCGGTATGCCGGTTCCCCGCGGTCCGTGGCCAGGATTCCCCGAGGTTGTGACCGGGATTCCCCGCGGTCTGTGAGAGGGATTCCTCGCGGTCCATAAAGGTTTCCCCGCGGCCCGTCCCGACTTTGCCCCGTAATCCAGCAGGGAAACTCTGTAAAAAGAGATTCCTGCAAGAGAAAACATAACCTGGAAAGTTTAAAACTTACCTGCAGGTTTAAACTTACCGCTGGCAGGAGCAGTGCGCCTGCCAGTCAGCGTTGCGCAATGCGCTAGACGTAAATTCACGCGCATGCGGGCTGACGGCCTTCTTCACGTAGTAACTCACGTGACTCCGAAGTAAAATTATGTGAGGCATAGGTAGCGTAGACAGTCAAAATCTATTTCTCAGGGTGGAAATGTCAAGGAAGCAGTTTGCTTTGTTTATCTGTACTCACCATTCTCGATACCGTGGGACTAGTGTAGCTGATGATGGACGTGTCCCACAGCCCTTCAAGTTCAACTTCCAGTTTCTCTTTGGCAGCTTCTAAAATTTGCCTTGAAGGATGTATTATAAAGACAGGCTGCTTAATTCCATCTAGGGCTAGGATTAGGTTTATTATTGTCGCAAGTACTGAAGTACAGTAGAAAGATTTGTTTGTGAGCTAGCCAATCCAATTAGATAATACTAAACATATATTACAATCACGCTAAACACAAGGATAATAGATGGAGCAAATAGAAGAATGCCAGTGTCCTTGAAGGTGATAGAGGCAATACCCCAGTCTTTCTCCAACCGGCCCACTACTTGCGTCCGTTGTCGCCAGCAGCTCCCTCCTTGACTCCCCAGTCCACAGGGATTCCAAGCTTCCTCCTATAGGCAGCTGGGTCTTCATTCACGTGAACATGAACTTTCAATGCATTTTCTTGAGTTTGTATATCCTTCATTGCACTGGGTGACCAGACCTACACACAATACACCAGGTAAGACCTCGTGAGACCCCTACATAATTGGAAGAAGACCAATATTCAGTATTCAGTATTCAGTATTTACTTTATTATCATTTTTACTTACATCATACTTTCATAGAAGAAACGAAAAATTGTTTTTCATCAGTTTTTGTCAGTGCAATTAATAAAAACAGAAATAAATACATACAACTTAAAAATTATCATATCTAAAATAGACCTAAAATGTAACTAAAAACAGACATTCAAACCAAACAGTGACTTTACCTTGACAGGTGTCTAGCTGTCAAGGTTTGGGCGAGGTTAGATGTGGGGGTGTATGTGTATGGGGAGTGAACACAGTCCGTTGACCATTTTTATTGATTGTGGGAAGAAGCTGTTTAGCATCCTGCTGGTTCTGCAGCTGATACTCCTGTACCTCCTCCCAGATGACAGAATGGAGAAGATGTGGTGGGATGGGTGGTAAGGGTCCTTAATGATGGAGATGGCTCTGCGGATGCAGCGCTTCTGGTAGATCTCCAACAGGAAAGGGAGTGGGGCCCCAATGATCCTACTGGCTGTCTTCACTATCCTGTTTAGCTGTCTTTGTTCGTAAGCCTTGCAGGTCCCAAACCAGGAAGTGATGCCGTAGGTCAGTATGCTCTCAATGATGCCCCTGTGGAGGTTCGTTAGGTGCACAGTGGGACCTGCTTTTCTGAGTCTCCGGAGGGAGTGGAGCTGCTGCTGTGCTCTTTTGATGACTGCTGTGGTGTTGGTCGATGAGGTCAGGTCGTCCGCTAGGTGAACACCCAGGAATTTCACGCTGCTAACCCTCTCCACTGCAGCACCATCAATGTGCAGCGGTGTATGATGGTGTTTGCCAGCCCTCCGGAAATCAATCACCATCTCCTTTGTCTTATATTCTTGTACTGAAATCCCACCATTGATATAAGACTAACCGGTCAGTAGATCCCTGCTTCCTCTCTCCCTAAGTAGTGGGAGTTACCATTGCTATCTTCCAATTTGTGGGAACCTACGTATTTAGACCCAATGGAATTTTGGAAGTGATTGAATGCATCTACTGTTTCCATGGTCACCTCCTTCAAAATCTAGGATATAGGTCATCAGGGTTCAAGGAATTTTAGTCCCATCAATGTTCATCTAATTTACCAGCCATTTCCATCATAATATTTAGTCTGCAAGGGACCTACTTTAGCTAATCATCATTTATCTATGGAAATAGTACAATCTGCTTTTACCTTTCCTGATCTACAGCTTTGGTTCCTGATCCATGCCTCAGTCCCCCTTTGCTTAATGCTGCCTGAGTTCTAGCTATAAGGAGGGTAAACAAACCTGGATTGTTATCTCTGGAGTGTCAGAGGTTTGGTGAGAGCTACTGGAAGCATATACAATTATGAGGCATAGATAGTCCAAGGCGTTCTCCCAGGGCAGAAATGTCCTAACTATAGGTGCTCCCCATACATTCTCCCCATGACCACATGGGTTTTCCCCGGGTGCTCTGGTTTCCTCCCACTCTCCAAAGACGTACAAGTTTGTAGATTAATTTGACTTCTGTAAATTGTAAATTGTCCCTAGTGTGTGCAGGACAGTGCTGGTGTGCAGGGATCACTAGTCGGCGCGGACTCGGTAAGCCGAAGGACCTGTTTGCACGCTGCGTCTCTAAACTAAACTAAACTACAGGATACAGCTTTAAAACCAGAGGGGGGAAGTTTACAGAAGATGCACAGAGTAGGTTTTGTACACAGGGATTTGTGGGTGCCTGGAATGCACTGCCAGGAGTGTTGGTGGAAGATATGATAGTGACCTTTGGATTGGCACATAGATATGCAGGGAATGGAAAGAAATGGATTATGAGCAGGCAGAGGAGATGAACTTTGCATTATGCTGGCACAGCCTTTGTGGGTCTTACAGTCTGTTCCTGTGCTGTACTGTTTATTATTCTATGCTCTGTGTTATAGAAGGCATTTTAACAGTACTGAATCCCCTGGAGTGGGAAGCTCTAGTTGAATTTATCCACAGCCTACAACAGTGAATTTAAACTTGTCACGCCGTCGTTATTTAGTACCAGGTTCAGTGTGTTCTCTGGGATTGTTTGGAATGCATGAAACTCCACAGTGTGTGGAGATCAGATCTTTGAATGGCTTCCCCTGGTCCGCTACACATAAAGGAAAGTGCGGGACATTAGAAAATTGTTCATGAGCTTTGCTTCTCTTGCTGACATGAATAATCCATTCCAGTAATTGCTTCTGCTCGCAACATGGCATAATCCTATCTTAATTGTGACATATAGCAAGTAAAGTGTTGTGTGATTCGAAGGAGAAAATTGCAGAAAGGTTTATTGAATACATTGGAAATAGTAACTCTTAAATCAGGCTCAATTGAGAATTCAGCTACAGTTACACAAAACAGATTGTGGGGAATGCAGTAAGTTGGTGGCATGTTGATGTATTACAGCAATATTTACTTTTTTGGCATAATCATCTGGCTTGCATGTGCCAAGGGAGGAACACATGAGCAGTTAACTCATGGGGCAGCACGGTGGCACAACGATTAAGTTGCTGCCTTACAGCACCAGAGACCCGGGTTTGATTCTGACAATGGGAGCTGTCTTACGGAGTTTGTACATTCTCCCAGTGATGGCATGGATTATTGTAGGTTAATTGGCTCCGGTAAAATTGTAAATTGTCCCTAGTGTGTAGGATAATGCTAATGTACGGGGACTCGGTGGGCCAAAGGGCCAGTTATTGCGTTGTATCTCTAAACTAATCTAAACTGAACTAAATTTGCTAAATCTCCCAAGATGTTCAGAGGTGTAATGCAAGATAAAATTTGGCCATCAACCCCAAAAGGAGGTGTTGAAACAGAGGACCAAAAGCTTGAAATTACAAAGGATCGTACATGAAGAAGAAGAAAGTGGAGCGACAGAGGGATGAATTTAAAAGGTCAAATGAGTTGCTGCTGAAAATACTCAATAGAACACGTAAAGTCCAAACTAATCAAGAAACTGGAAGTGGATGGTTTCATGGTTCCTAATGGCAGTGGGACTGGAGGAATTTATGGAGATCAGGTTGGCCAAGCCAATTGGTCATACAGAACACAATATGCTGGATTAACTCAATTGATCACTTAGTGACCTGCTGAGCTGCTCCAGCACTTTGTGTTTAGTTTAGTTCAGTTCAGTTTAGTTTAGTTTAGAGATATATTGTGGAAACAGGCCCTTCATCCTACTGAGTCGACGCTGACCAGCAATCACCCATACAGTAGTTCTATCCTGTACAATAGGGACAATTTACAGAACCAAATTAAACTACAAACCTGCAATATCCTTTGTTAACAAAGGTTTCCTAAACTTACCATCTTTGCCTGTTACCCTTACATGGTCAGGCTAACTGTCAATTCTTATTATCTCACCTGTAAACACCTCCACTTATCAGAGGTAGACAAAAATGCTGGAGAAACTCAGCGGGTGAGGCAGCTTCTATGGAGCGAAGGAAATAGGCAATGTTTCGGGTCGAGCCACTTCTTAAGACTGATGTGAGGGGGGGGGAAGAAGAAAGGAAGAGGCGGAGACAGTGGGCCGAGGGAGAGCAGAGAAGGGGAGGAGAAAGCAGGGACTACCTGAAATTAGAGAAGTCAGATGTTGATTTGCCATAAGCAAATATAAAAATGTTATGGAACCATGGCAAACTGGTACCATGCTCAGCATGGACATTGTGGGCCGAATGGCCTGTTACTGCATGATATGGGTAGGAAGGAACTAGATGTTGGCTTACACCAAAGATGGACACAAAAAGCTCAGCGGGTCAAGCAGTATCTCTGGAGAAAAGATAGAGGTGCCATTTTGGGTTGAGACCATTCTTCAGTCTGAGAGTCAGGGGAGAGGGAAACAAGAGATATGAAAAGGTACAGAGAAAATGAATGAAAGGTATGCAAAATGACAAATCAAAGGCAGCAACGATTGTCAAGGATAGGTGGAGCCAACAATGGTCCATTGTTCACTTTGGAGAAGATCATAACGAGTAATACAAACAGTGAAACTCAGCAGGACGACAGTGAAACTAGTATGGTGACTAGGGTAGGGGAGGGACAGAGAGTATTGTTCTACAATCAATGTTATACAGCCATGCAACAACAGTTTTGTTTCATATGTACCCTCAAAAATAGCAATAGTGCCCCAGGGCATTTCATAAACAGGTTACGAAACAAGTAAAATGTTGTTACTGTGCGACACATGATAGAAGATTATATATCATCAGATGTTGTGCAGGCCAACAATATGGAGAACTCCGCTGCACATGATGCCAGATTGAGCAATTAGTCATATATCCCTAGATGTTGTAATAATGTTTTTGATTGCACCTATTAGTCTCTGGATTAGTTCACCCAATGAGTCAGCAAACTACTATTGTTTTCTAGTACCTGTATACCATAAGGAGAAATTGATCCACCGTAGAAGTAATAAGAATTAATTTAACCCATACCTTTGTAAATTGTATAAAAATTAAAAATTATTGGATGGATATTTTTAAAATAATCTCTGTAGTTGTTAATACTCAACTGGATCCTGATCTTAAATTAATAATATTGGGCATATCAGAACAATATCTAAAACTTACAACAAACCAAAGAAATTTGCTTGACTACAGTATAATAATTGGGAAAAAATTAATATTAAAATTTTGGAAAAATCATGCAACCCCCACAATTAAGATGTGGATTATGGAGATGTCGGAGCCCTTACATTTGGAAAAAATTAGATATGTCTTAATTGACAAACCAGAATTATTTACTAAAATATGGTCTCCATTTATAGATTATCTGAAGGGGTAGACTGGGCCGGCGCGGAGGCCTGACTGAAACCTGAACCCAGGACTAGATGAATAATTATGTTTTCTGACCTATGGACCTATCTCCTAAGTTGTATTATTGATAGTTTATCTTACTTTTCTAATTTCTATTCTATATTTCTTTATTTTTATTATCTATAATAAATAAATAATTAGAGGCAACGTTAATATGTAACCGATAAAGGAGAAGAAGAAAAAAAAAGAAGTGATAAGAATTATTTTAAGAGTGTCAGGAATCCTTGTGGAGTTTGTGATCAGAACATTGCATTTTAAGTGTTCCAGGAAGATGCTGCAGTTCCAGGAAGATGCTGCAGATGTCCTACCAATCGGTGGTAGCCTGTGCCATCTTCTTCGCTGCCATGTGCTGGGGCAGCAGGGCGAAGGCTGCGGGACGCCAATAGGATCAACAAACTCATCAGAAAGGCTGGCTCCGTCCTGGGGGCGGAGTTGGATTTATAGGAGGTGGTCTTGGAGGGGAGAATGCTCCTCAAACTGAAGAGCATCCTGGACAATACCGCTCACCCCCTCCATGACACACTGGTCAACCTGAGGAGTACCTTCAGCAACAGACTGGTTCCACCAAGATACAGGAGTTCCTTCTTCCCTGTAGCTATCAAACATTACAACTCCTCCCCCTTCTGTCATGGGGTAAACTGAGACTGACTCCCCTCCTCCCCTCCCTCCCCAATCTTCGCACATCCCCCAAGCCTTTCCACTCGTCACTTTAATTTCATGTTTCATGTACAGTGGGTTCAGAAAGTATTCAGACCCCTTCACCTTTTTCACATTTTGTTACATTACAGCCTTATTTTAAATGGATTACATTTATTTTTTTATCATCAATCTACACACAATACCCCAGAATGAAGAAGCGAAAACAGGTGTTTAGAAAAATTTGCAAAATAATTAAAAATAAATAACTGAAATATCATATTTACATAAGTATTCAGACCCTTTGCTATGGCACTCAAAATTGAGCTTAGGTTCATCCTGTTTCCATTGATTATCCTTGAGATGTTTCTACAACTTGATGGAAATTGATTGTACATGATTTGGAAAGGCACGCACCTGTCTATATAAGGTCCCACAGTTGGCAGTGCATGTCAGTGCAAAATCCAAGCCATGAAGATGAAGGAATTGGCCTGTAGACCTCCGAGACAAAATTGTGTTGAGACACAGATCTGGGGAAGGGTGCAAAACAATTTCTGCAGCATTGCAGGTCCTGAAGAGCACAGTGGCCACCGTCATTCTTAAATGGAAGAATTTGAAACCACCAGGACTCTTCATAGAGCTGGCCATCCAGCCAAACTGAGCAATCGGGGGAGAAGGGCCTTGGTCAGGGAGGTGACCAAGAACCCGATGGTCACTCTGACAGAGCTCCAGAGTTCCTCTGTGGAGATGGTAGAACCTTCCAGAAGCCAACTATACCCGCAGCACTCCACCAATCAGGCCTTTATGGTAGAGTAGCCAGACGGAAGCCACTCCTCAGTAAAAGGCACATGACAGCCCGCTTGGCGTTTGCCAAAAAGCATGAGAAACAAGATTCTCTAGTCTGAGGAAACCAAGATTGAACTTTTTGGCCTGAATGCCAAGTGTCACGCCTGGAGGAAACCAGGCACCGCTCATCACCTGGCCAATACCATACCTACGGTGAAGCATGGTGGTGGCAGCATCATGCTGTGGGGATGTTTTTCAGCGGCAGGAACTGGAAGACTAGTCAGGATCGAGGGAAAGATGAACGGAGCAAAGTACAGAGAGATCCTTGATGAAAACTTGCTCCAGAACGTTCTGGACCTCAGACAGGGGCAGATATTTACCTTCCAACAGGACAACGACCCTAAGCACACAGCCAAGACAACGCAGGAGTGGCTTCATGACAAGTCTGTGCGAATGTCCTTGAGTGGCCCAGCCAGAGCCCGGGCCTGAACCCGATCGAACAACTCTGAAGGGACCTGAAAATAGCTGTGCATCGATGCTCCCCATCCAACCAGACAGAGCTTGAGAGGATCTGCAGAGAAGAATGGGAGAAATTACCCAAATACAGGTGTGCCAAGCTTGTAGTACATACCCAAGAACACTTGAGGCTGTAATCGCTGCCAAAGGTGCCTCAACAAAGTTCTGAGTAAAGGGTCTGAATACTTATGTAGATGTGATATTTCAGTTATTTGTTGTTTTATTCCTGTTTTTGCTTTTTTTATTATGAGGTATTGTGTATAGATTCATGATTTGTTTTTAAAGAATTTAATCCATTTTAGAATAAGGCTATAACATAACAAAATGTGGAAAAAGTGAAGGGGTCTGAATACTTTCTGAATGCACTGTATTTATAAGAATAACGGGTAGGCCATTTAGGACTGAGATGAGGAAAAACTTCTTCACCCAAAGAGTTGTGTATCTGTGGAATTATCTGCCACAGGAGGCAGTGGAGGCCAATTCACTGGATGTTTTCAAGAGAGAGCTAGATTTAGCAAAAGGAATCAAGGGATATGGGGAAAAGGCAGTAACAGGGCACTGATTTTAGATGATCAACCATGATCATATTGAATGGTGATGCTGGCTCGAACGGCCGAATGACCTACTTCTGCACCTATTTTTCTATGTTTCTTTGGTTCGATTTTGTGTTTTGTGCTTTTTTGTGTTTTTATGACTGTTGCTAGATCAATTTCCCTCCTGGGATAAATAAAATTATATCGTATCATATCGTATCGTATTTTATCTTGTAATTAGTCCAAGTCTGGCTGAGCCCCCTGCTTTTTGAACCATTGAGAGGTCGACATTAACTAAAACAGAAACTGCTGGAAACACTCAGCAGGTCCGGCAGCATCTGTGGAAAGAGGAACAGTTGGGTTTACCATGGACCACACCAAACATGCATCACTGGATGCTCCAGTCTCAAGCTGTTTAACCATTAGTAACAAGCACCCAAGAATTCACCACAGTGATAGATACAATTCACAGCAGATAGAGGCAATACACATCTATCTCACTTTTGTTGGATATTACATCACAGGATACTGTGTATTTCCTGCTATGTATAATTTAAATGTAGCTCACAGTTCAGTAAAAAAGACACAAAGTTTTGGAGTAACTCAACGGGTCAGGCATCATCTTTGGAGAACATGGGTAGGTGACGTTTAAGGCCAGGACCCTACTTCAGACCCGAAACGTCACCTGTTCATGTTCTCCAGAGATGCTGCCTGACCCACTGAGTTACTCAAGCACTTTGTGTCATTTATTTGCAAAGCAGCATCTGCACTTCCTTGTTTCTAGCTATCAGTATGTTTACAAATATATTATAGTAAATGCAACTAGCAAACTATCAAAACTATTATACTTGCAAATATATATTAATTGTCATTTTCAGCCTCTGGAAAAAAATTACACAGTGCACCACTTGGATATACTCCCCACTCCGGTCCAATATCCCATATTCAATCAGAATTCAAAGTAGAGGGAGCAGAAATTCCCAGCTCTGACATTATTTTCATAACCTCTGATGTCTGGGAGCCATTTCATATTCTGGCCTATTTTTTATCGGGATGTGCACCATAGAAAGCATTTTATCAGAAAGCATCACAGTTGGTTTGGGATCCTCCACTGCAAGAATTGCAGCGAATTGTGGACGCAGCCCAGGCCATCACACAAACCAACCTTCCTTCTATTGACACAATTTGTTACCTCACGCTGCCTCAGCAAGGCCAGCACCATAATCAAGGATGAGTCGAACCCTGGCCACTCCCTCTTCTCTTCTTCTCTCCTCTCCCATCAGGCAAAAGGTATAGATATGTGAAAACACACAGCACCAGATTCAGGGACAGTTTCTTCTCAGCTGTTATCAGGCAACTGAATCATCCTACCACAACCAAAGAGCAGTGCTGAACTACTATTTACCTCTTTGATGACCCTCGAACTATCCTTGATCGAGCTTTGCTGGCTTTATCTTGCACTAAACGCTATTCCCTTATCATGTATCTCTACACTGTAAATGGATCGATTGTAATCATGTATTGTCTTTCTGCTGACTGGTTAGCACATAATAAAAGCTTTTCACTTTACCTCCGTACACGTGACAATAAACTAAATTAAACAAAACTCCTCCGATTATTAACAGTTGGTATAGTGACATTGTTAGTATACTTACCGCCTCACAGTGCCAGAGACATGAGACAATTCTGACTTTGGCTGCTGTCTGCGTGGGGTTTGTATGATCTCTCTGTGACGGCCTAGGTTTTGTCCAGTTAACCTCCCATATACTAAAGATGTGTGAGTTGCTAGGTTAATTGACCACTGTAAATTGTCCCTGGTGTAGGTAAGTGGCGGAACCTGGGGGAAGGGGAGTGTTAAAGGGAAGATGGGGAGAATAAAATGGAATTAGTGTAAATAGGTGCAAGAAGAACATTGCATAATCAGCGTGCTGAAAGGTTTGTTTGCCTCTACGATTCTAATTTGCCTACAATAGATTACCTACTGAAGAACAGTACCACAATATGTTATTCATTTAAAATATGGAGATAAAAGATTAGTGTTTGATGCCCATACTTTATTATTGAGAAGGTAATGGTTAGTGGTATCATATGTAGATAGGGTGGTGCAGAAAGCTTTTGGCCACTGTGAAAAACACTTGCCCCACACATCTCCTTTAAACTATGCATCTTTCAACTTAACGCTATGCCCTCTGGTCTTTGCCATTTCCACCCAGGGAGAAAGGTTCTAACTATCAACCCTATAGGTGACTTCTTGATTAGTATGGATGCCAGAGGTTTATGGGGAGAAGGCAGGAGAATGGGGTTAGGAGGGAGAGATAGATAGAATAGAATAGAAACTTTATTTGCCACACGACCAGGGTTGGTGGTAATTGGGTTCGGTACATGATGGTACACTGCTTTAGCACATTAACACTAACAACAATAATAATAAAGCACATCACAAATCACAAATCTCACCAACAATACATAGTGCAAAAGAACAGACAAAAACCATAGACAAGACACTGTATACATCAAAGTCAAAAAGTTATTGGAGGGAATTAAGTGTTCTTATTGCTGAGGGGAAGAAACTGTTTTTAAAACGGGTGGATTTTGTAGCAAGTGACCTAAGGCGCCTCCCTGAAGGGAGAGACTGGAAAAGGTGGTTTGCTGGATGGGAGGGGTCCGAGATGATCTTTGTTGCCCGTTTTGAGGTACGTTGGAGGTAAATGGAATGGATTGAGGGGAGGGGAGAGTTGATGATCCTAGAGGCCTTGGAGACAATGCGCTGTATTCTGTGTAGTGAGTGACTGTCAGTGTTTCCGTACCAGACTGTGATTGAGGAGGTGATGATGCTTTCAATGATGGATTGATAGAAGCGTACCAGGAGGTGTTTGTGGACTCTGAACTTCTTGAGCTGTCTGAGGAACTATAGGCGTTGTTGTCCTTTCTTAATGATGTGGTCAGCATTGATGTGCCATTTTAGATTATTGCAGATATAGGTGCCCAGAAACTTAAATAAGTTCGTGGAGGTTATGGGATGGGAGTTGACATGGACCGCGGTTTTGAGGTTTTGTTTGCGTCTGAAATCTATGATGGTATCTAAGGTTTTTGAGGTGTTAAGCTGGAGGTTGTTTTCTGCGCACCATTTGACTGTCCACTGTTTGATGGTATTGTGATTCATTGTTGTCTGAGATGAGGCCAATTATTGTTGTGTCGTCTGCATATTTGAAAATTTTAACTGAGCTGCATTGGGATGTGAGGTTGTTGGTGTAAAGTGAGAAGAGCTGAGGTGACAGAACGCACCCTTGAGGGGCTCCTGTATTGATAGTCAGAGGGCTGGAGAGTTTTTCACCCACCTTGACTCTTTGTTGTCTGTTTGTAAGAAAATGTAAAATCCAATGGCACATGGCTAGGTGAATGCCCATGTCCAACAGTTTATTGTAGAGTTTAATTGGGTGTATAGTATTAAAGGCCGAGCTAAAATCTATAAACAGGATGCGTGCATAAGTGTTCGGTGATTCCAAATGATGTAGGGAGTAGTGAAGAGCTAGGTTGATAGCATCCTCCACAGACCGGTTGGCGCTGTATGCAAATTGAAAAGGGTCCATGATGGGGACAGTGTATGTTTTCAGATGGGTGAGGACTATGTGCTCAAAGGGCTTCATGGCAACTGATGTTAGTGCAACAGGTCTAAAATCGTTCAGACAGCTCACCTTGGAGGACTTGGGCACAGGGATGATAATGGATGCTTTAAAACACTGCGGGACTCTACATTGGCTGAGGGAAGTGTTAAAGATGGAGGTGAACACAGGAGCCAGCTGAGCTGCACAGTGGTTAAGAGCAGCGGGGCTGAGGTCGTCTGGCCCTGCCGCTTTTCTTTTATTAAGATTTTTGAAGGCCGCCCTCACCACCTCCTCAGAGATGGTGAATGGTTCTGAGTTAGGTGGGGGGGAGGCATGGATGGCGGGGTGACATTATCAAAGCGTGCATAAAAAGTGTTCAATTTTTCCGGTAAGTCCGGATCCTCATCTGAGATGGGAACAGGACGTTTTTTGTAGTCCGTCATCTTCTGTAGATTTTTCCAGACTTCTCTTGAATTCTGAGTTTTAAATTGTTGTTCCAATTTCTTTGAATAAGCTAATTTTGCCTTCCGTATTGCAGACCTGAGTTCATATTTTGCTATTTTGTATTGATCAATGTTTCCATTGGTGTAGGCTGCATTTTTCTTTTTGCGAAGAAGTTGTATGTCCTTGTTGAACCAGGGTTTTCCATTACTGGGTATTGTGACAATTTTGTAGGGGACGCACAGTTCTTCACAGTAGCGGACGTATGACGTCACCACGTCAGTGTACACGTCGATGTTGTTGCCGGATGCGTCGAGGAAGAGGTCCCAGTCAGTACATTCAAAACATCCCCTTAACGTTTCGATGGCATCCTCTGACCAGGACTTAACGGTTATTGTTTTGGGCTTGATGGATTTCAGTTTTTGTTTGTATGCGGGGATGAGCAGCAGCATTACATGATCTGATTTGCCCAATGGAGCACGAGGAAAGGCACGGTACGCGCCAGTGATGTTAGTGTAACAATGATCCAAATTATTGTTTCCTCTGCTCGGGCATGTAACTTGCTGAGTGTAGTTAGGGAGTTCTTTAGTTAGACAGCTGTGGTTGAAATCGCCCAAGGCTATAATGATGGAATCAGGACGTGAGCTTTCCATGGAGGAAATGTGCTGTGCTAACATATCCATAGCCGTGTTAGCATTAGCGTCGGGTGGAACGTAGACGCCAATTAACACAACAGATGAGAATTCCCTGGGTAGATAGAACGGTCTGATGTTCAGACAGAGGAATTCAATATCAGGGGAGCAGTGTTGTGCTTGTACAGTGATGTTATTGCACCAGCGTTGATTGACAAGGAAGCAGATCCCCCCACCCTTGGACTTGTGTGACAACCCTGCCGACCTATCGGCTCTGTAGATGGTAAAGCCAGGTGGGGTTACTGCTGAGTCAGGAACAGATTGATCCAGCCAGGTTTCCGTGAAGCAAATGGCAGATGACTCCTTACACTCTCTCCTTGAGTGGATCAGAAGCTGGAGTTCGTCCATCTTGTTCCGAAGTGATCGGACGTTGGAGAGTAGTAATGCCGGTAGTGGAGGCCGGTAGGGCCGCTTCCTGAACCGAGCCCGGACTCCTGCTCGCCGTCGACCGGACCGTCGACCATGGCCACGGCCAGGCCTAGGAGAGATTCCGGGGTGTGGACCAGGTAAGGAGTTCCTGGCGCGTAATTCCACAGGGAGGGTTTGTGCAAGGGTCGGAGATTCCAAAACTCCGTTCGATCTTGCCCTTATAGTGAGCAACTCAATTCGATCGTAATTGAGTGTGCAGGAGGAGTTTTTAACATAGAAGGACAGAAAAGCGTAACATAGAAGCAGGGACTGTACCGGCGCGCGCCTTACGGCCGCCATTTTTTTCAGCCATGATTGAATGATGAAGTGGGCTTGACGGGCTTAATGGCCTAATTCTGCTCCTATTACTTATGATGACCTTATGACTGGACATGATGCCCAGCAAACTGGACAGCCTTAACCTGTAACATCACATGTTTCAGACTAACTAATGAATTTTGTAGCTTCAGGGAGCTACAATAGAAGATAACTAGACTAAGTTGGGTCCTAGCATCACACGGGAGGGCTGGTCACCCAACGCATTATTCCACCTCTCCACCAATTCCAATATTGCTGGCCAGTGGGGGGGGGGGGGCTTTCTGTTGCGCTAGTTGGTACTATTTGTTATTTGTTGATCACACACACCCTTCACCTCACACAAACACTCACACACAGACTCTCACACACACACAGACTCATTCACACACACACACGCACACAGACTCATGCACACACACATACACAGACAGACACACACACACAGACTCATTCACACACACACACACACACATTCACACACATACAGACTCATTCACACACACACAGACTCATACACATGCACACAGACTCATTCACACACACACAGACTCATTCACACACACACACACACAGACTCATTCACAAACACACAGACTCATTCACGCACACACAGACACACACACACAGGCTCATTCACACACACACACACACACAGACACACACACACACAGACTCATTCACACACACACACACACACACACACAGACTCATTCACTCACACACACTCACCCAATACTAAAATGCCAAATAACTTCAGAACGTGTTGAATATACAGTGTGTAAAATGAATGTTTAAAGCCTCCTGTAGAGGCTGCTGCTGCTGAAGCAAAAAGGTGCTTTAAATAACATCCAACAAACACACTCACCATAGACAGAGCAGTCAGCTCTCTTGAATTATTCAACGGCGCCTGCACTCGGCGCCATCTTGACATCACCCTCTCGCTTCTTGCCACGAACCGGAAATTACGCACTCAGCGCCAGCATGCCACTAACCGGAAATGACGTCATCGGCGCCATCTTGCAACTAAGCGAAAATCACAGAATGAGTGCCAATTTTGAAATTAAACACTGATCTAATTAAATGTTTATTCACGCTTTATCCATCTGAAAACTGTTGCAAGCAAGCCATTTAAAAGCCAAGGCAATTGGACAAAAACACTTTGCAAGCCAACAAAACACATTTGCTGAAAGCCCTTTAAAAAGCCAACCTAATTGGGCAAACACTTTGCAAACAACAAACACATTTGCTGAAAACCACATCCTGGGGACTCACCGTGGAGTAGACGTGCGTTCAGTGTTATTCGCAGCTCAGAGAACCATGACCCTCTCGCTTCCTCCGTCTGGCAGAGACTGAGTGAGCCACGACACTTCCGGGATTTATAGTCCTTCCCCCCTGCCGCCAGCGGGGGCAGCAGAGAGAATGGCGATTTTTTTAAAAACATTAATATCTCTCTAATTTTTCATCGCTGGGAAAAATCGTCCAGTCCAGTCCGGCGGAGGGGGGCTCTGAGTGAGGTGGCCAAAAATGATGGCCGTAAGTGGCGGCGTTCTCGCGGAAATCACATCGCAGTGAGTCAAAAGCGGTCCAGATCTTACTTTTAGTAATATAGATAACATTCTGCAGAATATCCTGCCATTGGCCAATTACATTGCTCAACAGGTCTTCTTGGAATATCAGAGGCAACAGTATTTGACTTGCTGCCAATATTACAGCTCCATCCAAAGTAAATAGAACTGAAATTCAGAGAGCTGGGCAAAAGGCTACAGTTGTAATGATCTTAAGTTTATTTCACTGCTCAAGTTAAACATTACTCTTGCTGCTTGCAATTTCTTCTGGCCTTTCCACAAATCAATTGTCTCTAATGCTAAATTATAGCATTATAAATTAGAGACAATCCCAATGCATATCTTATACATAAAACATTTAGTATTAGATTTTTTTTTAAACTGCCCCAAGTGGTCTGCAAGTTGTTACGCATTTGTCGTCTTTTGCCACCAGGATTCTGTGGTTTCAATGGTTTATCTTATGGTACTAAATAGATAATGGACAAAATAACATACTGTATGTAAGGTCAGACGTTAATCCTGATGGTTTCACCAGTAGACGTGAGATGCTGCTCCTCTATTGCAGATGAATCAAACCTGTTTTGCTCAGATTCCAGCACCCACAGTCTCTTTTGTCTCCTGGTTCTGCATCAATCGGTTGCTGACTGATCATCGGCAGTCAGCACATGTTTCCCCCCAAGATTTCCTTTCACGTTCGTATTTCTCTTTTACTATTTTTATTTCCCTCTGTAGACACTGAGGCTAAAAGGTAGGGGCAGAATAATGCAGTGAGAGAATGCAGCTACTTTTTATAAAAACAATTAAGCTTTTATAAAATATCTCATCAAAGTATACCATGGCAAGTCATTGGAAGGTAGTTATGATGAGCTGGGATCAGGGAAAGCATTGCAGAATTAATAGATGCTGACTTGATAACTGTAACATAGAAACATAGAAACATAGAAAATAGGTGCAGGAGTAGGCCATTCAGCCCTTCGAGCCCGCACCGCCATTCAATATGATCATGGCTGATCATCCAACTCAGTATCCTGTACCTGCTTTCTCTCCATACCCCCTGATCCCTTCAGCCACAAGGGCCACATCTAACTCCCTCTTAAATATAGCCAATGAACTGGCCTCAACTACATTCTGTGGCAGAGAATTCCAGAGATTCACCACTCTCTGTGTAAAAAATGTTTTTCTCATCTCAGTCCTAAAAGATTTCCCCTTTATCCTTAAACTGTGACCCCTTGTTCTGGACTTCCCCAACATCGGGAACAATCTTCCTGCATCTAGCCTGTCCAATCCCTTACGAATTTTGTAAGTTTCTATAAGATCCCCCCTCAATCTTCTAAATTCCAGCGAGTACAAGCCGAGTCTATCCAGTCTTTCCTCATTTTTAAGTCCTGACATCCCAGGAATCAGTCTGGTGAACCTTCTCTGTACTCCCTCTATTGCAAGAATGTCCTTCCTCAGATTAGGAGACCAAAACTGTACGCAATACTCCAGGTGTGGTCTCACCAAGACCCTGTACAACTGCAGTAGAACCTCCCTGCTCCTATACTCAAATCCTTTCGCTATGAATGCTAACATACCATTCGCTTTCTTCTCTGCCTGCTTGAACCTGCATGCCCACTTTCAATGACTGGTGTACCATGACACCCAGGTCTCGTTGCATCTCCCCTTTTCCTAATCGGCCACCATTCAGGTAATAGTCTACTTTCCTGTTTTTGCCACCAAAGTGGATAACCTCACATTTATCCACATTATACTGCATCTGCCATGCATTTGCCCACTCACCCAGCCTATCCAAGTCATCTTGCAGCCTCCTAGCACCCCCCTCACAGCTAACACTGCACCCCAGCTTCATGTCATCCGCAAACTTGGAGATGTTGCATTCAATTCCCTCGTCCAAATCATTAATATATATTGTAAATAGCTGGGGTCCCAGCATTGAGCCTTGCGGTACCCCACTAGTCACTGCCTGCCATTCTGAAAAGGACCCGTTTACTCCTACTCTTTGCTTCCTGTCTGCCAGCCAGTTCTCTATCCACATCAATACTGAACCCCCAATACGGTGTGCTTTAAGTTTGTATATTAATCTCTTATGTGGGACCTTGTCGAAAGCCTTCTGAAAGTCCAGATATAACACATCCACTGGTTCTCCCTTATCCACTCTAATAGTTACAACCTCGAAAAATTCTATAAAATTCGTCAGACATGATTTACCTTTCATAAATCCATGCTGACTGTCCAATGATTTCACCATTTTCCAAATGTGCTGCTATCCCATCTTTAATAACTGACTCTAGCAGTTTCCCCACTACCGATGTTAGACCAACTGGTCTGTAATTCCCCGTTTTCTCTTTCCCTCCCTTTTTAAAAAGTGGGGTAACCCTCCAATCCTCAGGAACTACTCCAGAATCTAAAGAGTTTTGAAAAATTATCACTAATGCATCCACTATTTCTGGGGCTACTTCCTTAAGTACTCTAGGATGCAGCCTATCTGGCCCTGGGGATTTATTGGCCTTTAATCCAGTCAATTTACTTAACACCACTTCCCGGCTAACCTTGATTTCACTCAGTTCCTCCATCTCATTTGACCCCCGGTCCCCTGCTATTTCCGGCAGATTAATGAAGTCTTCCTTGGTGAAGATAGAACCAAAGTAGTTATTCAATTGGTCTGCCATGTCCTTGTTCCCCATGATTAATTCACCTGTTTCTGACTGCAAGGGACCTACATTTGTTTTAACTAATCTTTTTTCTCTTCACATATCTATAAAAACTTTTGCAGTCAGTTTTTATGTTCCCTGCCAGTTTTCTTTCATAATCTATTTTCCCTTTCCTAATTAAACCCTTTGTCCTCCTCTGCTGGACTCTGAATTTCTCCCAGTCCTCTGGTAGGCTGCTTTTTCTGGCTAATTTGTATGCTTCATCTTTTGTTTTGATACTATCCCTGATTTCCCTTGTTATCCACGGATGCACTACCTTCCCTGATTTATTCTTTTGCCAACTGGGATGAACAATTTTTGTAGTTCATCCATGCAGCCTTTAAATGACTTCCATTGCATATCCACCGTCAACCCATTAAGAATCAATTGCCAGTCTATCTTGGCCAATTCACGTCTCATACCCTCAAAGTTACCTTTCTTTAAGTTCAGAACCCTTGTTTCTGAATTAATTATGTCACTCTCCATCCTAATGAAGAACTCAACCATATTATGGTCACTCTTGCCCAAGGGGCCACGCACAACAAGACTGCCAACTAACCCCTCCTCATTACTCAACACCCAGTCTAGAATAGCCTGCTCTCTCGTTAGTTCCTCTACATGTTGATTTAGAAAACTATCCCGCATACATTCCAAGAAATCCTCTTCCTCAGCACCCCTGCCAATCTGACTCACCCAATCTATATGTAGATAGAAGTCACCCATTATAACTGTTCTACCTCCGCTGCACGCATCTCCAATTTCCTGTTTGATGCCATCCACAACTCCACTACTACTGTTAGGTGGCCTGTACACAACTCCCACTAGCGTTTTCTGCCCCTTAGTGTTTCGCAGCTCTACCCATATCGATTCCACATCCTCCAAGCTAATGTCCTTCCTTTCTATTGCGTTAATCTCCTCTAACCAGCAACGCTACCCCACCTCCTATTCCTTTCTGTCTATCCCTCCGGAATATTGAATATCCCTGGATGTTCAGCTCCCAGCCTTGGTCACCCTGGAGCCATGTCTCCGTGATCCCAACAATATCATAGTCATTAATAGCTATCTGCACATTCAACTCATCCACCTTATTACGAATGCTCCTTGCATTGAGGCACAAAGCCTTCAGGCTTGTTTTTACGACACTCTTACACCTTATACAATTATGTCGAAAAATGGCCCTTTTTGATTTTTGCCCTGGATTTGTCTGCCTGCCACTTTTACTTTTCACCTTGCTACCTATTGCTTCTACCCTCATTTTACACCCTCTGTCTCTCTGCTCACACATTTAAGAAACCCACCACATCTTATTCTCTGTTTATTATCTTTTTCTTCTTTCCCCCCTACATGTTGGGTCTGAGTGCTTCCCTTCTCTGCCTCCTGCCTCACACACTGTCTACTAGCTTTCTCTATTTGAGTCCCTCCCCGTTCTAGTTTAAAGTCTCCCCAGTAGCCTTTGCAAATTTCCCCGCCAGGATATTGAACCCCCTCGGGTTCAAGTGCAACCCGTCCTTTTTGTACAGGTCACACATTCCCCAAAAGAGGTTCCAATGATCCAGAAACTTGAATCCCTGCCCACTGCACCAGTCCTTCAGCCACGCATTTATCCTCCACCTCGCTCCATTCCTACTCTCACTGTCGCGTGGCACAGGCAGTAATCCTGAGATTGTTACCTTTGCGGTCCTTTTCCTTAATTCTCTTCCTAACTCCCTAAATTCTCCTTTCAGGACCTCTTCCCTTTTTCTACCTATGTCATTGGTACCTATATGTACCACGACCTCGGGCTCCTCTCCCTCCCATTTCAGGATATCTTGGACACGTTCAGACACATCCCAGACCATGGCACCAGGGAGGCAAATTACCATCCGGGTCTCCTGACTGCGTCCACAGAATCGCCTGTCTGACCCCCTAACTATAGAGTCCCCTATTACTACTGCCCTCCTCTTCTTATCCTTACCCCTCTGAGCAACAGGGCTGGTCTCTGTACCGGAGGCCTGGCCGCTGTTGCTACTCCCAGGTAGGCTGTCCCCCCCAACAGTACTCAAACAGGAGTACTTATTGTCAAGGTGTACAGCCACCGGGTACTCTCTAGTCCCTGCCTCTGCCCCTTGCCCCTCCTAACTGTGACCCACTTGGCTGTCTCCCGTGGTTTTGGAGTGGCCACCTCTCTATAACTCCTCTCTATGACCTCCTCACTCTCCCTAACCAGACGGAGGTCATCGAGCTGCTGCTCCAGGTTCCTAACACGGTCCCTTAGGAGCCCCATCTCGACGCACCTGGCGCAGATGTGGACGTCTGGAGGGCTATCAGACTCCATGACTTCCCACATCTGACATCCAGAACAGTAAACTGCCCTGGCCCTCATGGTCGCGTTGAGGGCCGACGGTCCCGCGAAGGTCTGGGCGCGATTACATGCGCACGCAGAGCCGTCTGGAGCGCGTGACGTCATTTGAAGATGGACACAAAGCTGGAGTAACTCAGCGGGACCGGCAGCATCTCTGGAGAGAAGCAATGGATGACTTTTCATGTCGAGACTCTTCTTCTGTCTGAAAAGAAGGGTCTTGACCCGAAAGGTCACCCATTGCTTCTCTCCAGAGATGCTGCTGGTCCCGCTGAGTTACTCCAGCATTTCGTGTCTATCTTCAATTTTCTTGGCCCCGCTCTGGGAGTAGAAGTTGGGGCAGATCCGGACCGCAACGGCCGTGAGCTCCAGGCCAAGCTCGGCGATCGTTTGTCTGCTTCTGCTGTTGTTGAAGGTGAGATGTTGCGTCGCGCCAGGGTCTTGGGCCTGTCCCACTTTGGCCGTCAGTTCCACGACAGGCCGTTGGCGAGCGAAGATTTCGTTCACTACAAACATTTTGGAGCCCCGTGCGATGTCGCGCACAACTACATACCCCTCCATGCTTCTAAGTGGGACCGGCCCCGCGTGGCCATACGATGCCCGTGCCAAGGACACGTAAGTGGGACAGGCCTTTTAGTGCGAGAGATGCTAAAAATCTAAAATAAAACACAAAATGGTGGATGTCCCACTCGGGCAGGCAGCATTTCTAGGGAGAGAAGATTCGTTTTTTTTAGAGATACTGTACAGCGCGGAAACAGGTCCTTCGGCTGACTGAGTCAGCACCGACCAGCAATCCCCACACATTATACACTATCCTACACAAACTAGGAACAATTTACATTTATACCAAGCCAATCAACTTACAAACCTGTCTGTCTTTGGAGTGTGAGAGGAAAGCAAAGATCTTGGAGAAAATCCACGCAGTCATCGGGAGAACGTACAAACTCCGTACAGAGAGCACCCGTAGTCAGAAACGAACCCGGGTCTCCGGCGCTATAAGCGCTGTAAAGCAACAACTGCTTTACTGCTGCGCCACCACACCACCCGTTAATGTTTCATATTGATAATTCATTCTATCATTCACCATTCTATTTTTTCTGATAATTTCACATTTGATTCCTCTTATTTATTCCTCTCTTCTACATCTTTTGTTATCCACCAACCTTTATCACTTTCTTTCACCCAGTTCTCCCTCACTTTTATCAATTCAATTGATCCCACCCTACCCTCCCACAGACTATCCTTCTATTTTATATTCCATACCCAACATCTTCAGCAACTCTGCAATTTAAATCTCAGGCTCAGATGAAAGGACATCAATAGAACTCTGTTTCTCTCTCCACAGATGCTGTCTGGCCTACTGAGTGTTTCCAGCATTCTCTGTTTTATTTCAGATTTCCAACATCTACAGTTTTCTGCAAAACACAAAGGGCTGGAGAAACTCGGCAGGTCAAGCAGAACCTGTGGAGGGAATGGACCAGCCACATTTCAGTAGAGTTGCTGCCTTACAGCACCAGAGGCCCAAGTTCAATTGTGACTATGGGTGCTGTCTGTACCAAGTTTGTACGTTCTCCTTGTGACCGCGTGGGTTTTCTCCAGGTGCTCCGGTTTCCTCCCACACTCCAAAGATGTGCGTGTTTGTAGGTTAATTTGGCATCTGTAAATTGTAAATTGTCCCTAGTGTGTAGGATGGTGGTAATGTACGGAGATCACTGGTCGGTGCGGACTTGCTGAGCAGAAAGGGCCTGTTTCCGCGCTGTATCTCTAAACTAAACTAAACTAAACTAGACCATCACTGCCCATGGCAAGAATATCCATTCTCGGATAAGGCCATCAGAATGAAACACGATGCTCCAGGTTTGGTCTCACCTAACCCTGCATAATTGCAGCAAAATGTTCCGTTTCGATACCCAGACCTCTTGTAATGACAGCCACCATCCCGTTTGCCTTTTTAATAACTTGCTCCAACAGCATGTTTGTTTTCAGTGACTGAAGTAAAAGGATACCAAGATCCTTCTGTACATCAATATTTCCAAGTCTATCACCATTCAAATAATACTCTGCCTTTATCCCATCAAAGTGGATAACTTTATAGTTATACTATACGGTATTTGTCATGGATTTCCAAGATCTCCTATCTTGCCTTAATCTCCTTGAAATCTCTTTGAATCCTCCTTACTATTCACAATTCTACTCAATTTTGAGTCAATGTAAACTTAATAATATAACATTGATCCCCTCATTCCAATCCTTAATATATGTTGCGAATGCCTGGGGCTCAAGCACTGATCTTTGTGGCATCACATCGGTCGCTACCTACCATGCTGAAAAAGACCTGGACATTACCCTCTATTTAGCAACATAGACACAAAACGCTGGAGTAACTCAGTGGGTCAGGCAGCATCTCTGGACAAAAGGAATAGGTGACGCTTCAGGTCGGAACTCTCCTACCTGTAAATCAACCCATTTTTGATCCATGCCACTATGTTGCTCCCATTCAGCCTGGTGGGCTCTAGTATGAGGGGTCTCAAGGCATTGAGGACGAGGTTGAGGAGAAATCTCTTCACACCGAGGCTGTGGAACCTGTGGAATTCTCTACCACAGAAGGTGATGAAGGCCCCTTCACTGAATACATTTAAGATGATAGATTTACAATATGGTTATAGAGCACAACATAGAACTTAGAAAAGTACAGCACAGGAACAGGCCCTTCAGCCTACAATGTCTGTGCCGGACATGATGTCAAGATAAACTAATCTCCAGTCTACATCCCTCTGTTCCCTGCATAGCCATGTGCCTATCTGATATCCTCTTAAACATTGCTTCTTAAACATATCTTCTTCCACCACCACTCCTGGCAACACATTCCAGGCACCCACCAGCATCAGCATTAAAAAAAACTTGCCCCACACATCTCCTTCAAACTTTACCTCTCTCACTTGAAAGCTATGCACACTAGTCTTTAACATTTCCACCCTGGGGATAAATGTTCTGACTGTCTGCTCCATCTATTCCTCTCATAATTTTATATACTGTACATATATATATATATACATGAGAGTAAAAATATGGTGTTTTAAAGAGGATATACCATAATCGAAGTGACTGACATAGCAGGCTCCAAGGGTATAATGGCCAACTTTGCATGCTAACCTTTTCCATTGTACTATATCGTAGGCCTTCTGGATTCTTAAAGACATCACGCTCACAGGTCCTCCTCAATAGATGAAGAGAAAGAGGGAAGATGAAGTTTGAAAAGAGGGAATAGTCAGCAAGAGGGGTAATGTACAGGGGAGAACTTTCAGGAATTCTCTGAGGAGGAGCTGTCAGTGGCATCTGACGGAGCGACCGCAGGCAGTGAGACTGGGCCCACACCTGTCCTCCACTATCACCCTGAGCACCGGCACACCACAGGGCTGTGTACTAAGCCGCATGCTCTACTCCCTCTTCACTCACGACTGTGTCCCTGCATTCGACACCAACACCATCGTGAAGTTTGCAGACGACACAACAGTGATTGGGCTGATCACCAACGGTGATGAAACAAAATACAGAGCGGAGGTGCAGAACCTGGCGGACTGGTGCGCTCATAACAACTTGTCACTAAACACTTCCAAGACCAAGGAGCTGATTATTGACTTCAGGAGGTCCCATAATGGAGAATACGCCCCAATCTCCATTTACGGGGAAAGTGTGGAGAGAGTGTCCAGCTTTAAGTTTCTGGGCACTCACATTTCAGAGGACCTCACATGGTCCACCAACACCACTGCGCTGGTCAAGAAGGCACAGCAACGACTGTTCTTCCTGAGGACATTAAAAAAGACTAGTCTGCCCCAACAGCTGCTGACAACGTTCTACCGCTGCACCACAGAGAGCATATTAACGTATGGCATCTCTGTGTGGTATCTCAGCTGCACGGAGGCGGAGAGGAGAGCTCTTCAGCGCGTCGTCCACAGAACGCAGAGGATCACTGGGACAGAGCTACCAGCCTTGGAGGGCATCTACCACACATGGTGCCTCAGGAAGGCCGTCAGCATCCATAAGGACTCATCACACCCTTGTAACAGACTGTTTGAACTACTTCCCTCCGGCAGACGTTACAAGGCCTTCTACGCCCGAACCTCCAGACTCAGAAACAGCTTTATTCCAAGAGCTATAGCGGCTCTGAACCGGCCCTGCTGAGTGCCCCCCCACCCACCCCCCCCTGGACAGTCTCCCTCGGATGGTCACGTCACTCAGCTTGCATATTTATTTATTTTACTTTTCTTGTACATCGGTGGAGCTGCATACTAAATCTCGTTGCACTGACGTGCAATGACAATAAAAGATATTATTATTATTATTATTATTATTATTATTTTACAACAGAAGGAAAAGACAAGTCCACAGCAGAATCTGGTCGAGTGGTGCAACTGCACTATGTAAATTGTAAAGCACACTGATGACCTCTAGTGGCCATCATATTAGCAACAGTTTTGCTCTCCTGTATGAGATCTATTTGGAGCAAGGCATCCCAAATGCACATTTAATGAGATTTAATGCAATGCCACGTGCAAAAACTTATGCAACACATATGAGCCCTTTGAATAGCCTATCCCAATGTTCAAAGAGTCATAGGGGCAGCACGGTGGTGCAGCCGTAGAGTTGCTGGCTTACACCGCTTGCAGAGCCTGAGACCCGGGTACGGGTGCTGTCTTTAGTGTGTGTTGGGTAGTATTAATGTGCTGGTCGGTGTGGACTCGGTGGGCCGAACAGCCTGTTTCCATGCTGTATCTCTTAACTAAACTAAACTAAAGTCAGAAATAAATTCAAAAGGGAAACAGACCCTTCAGCCAACAGAATCCACGATGATCATCAAACACCCATTTTTATACTAATTTACCTTAATTCATTTGCGATCTTTTTAACTCTCCCCGTCCCTTCTGAATCGCCCAAGATTGTACCACTCTTTTGTACACTAGTAACAAAGTACAGAGAGTCAATGTGTTTGAGAAGGAACTGCAGATGCTGGAGAAACTCAGCAGGTGCAGCAGCATCTATGGAGTGAAGGAAATAGGCAACGTTTCGGGCCGAAACCCTTTTTCAGAGAGTCAATGAACTCCCAATCCACGGTGGAATCAACCTCAGCAGCTCTGTGCTGTTGGATCCCACCAGAGCCTCACAGTTCCAGCAACCGCGGTTTATTGCTGACCTCTGGTGCTGTCCATGTGGACTTTGCAGGTTCTCCTTGTGACCGCGTGGGTTTCCTCTGGGTGTTCCGGTTTCCTCCCACATGACAAAGGAGCAGGAGGAAGAGGTTTGTGCTAGTAATATCAAAATGTGCAAAGCTCTCCATTTGAAGCTCGTCGCATTGCTGACAACCTCTGTGCACACGTGCATCATGAAATATACATACATCTTAGGGCAGCACGGTGGCACAACAGTTGAGTTGCAAACTTACAGCATCAGAGACCTGGGCTCGATCCTGACTACGGGTGCTCTCTGTAGAGTTTGTATGTTCTCCCCGTGACAGCGTAGTTTTCCCGGGTGCAACGGTTTCCTCCCTCATTCCAATGACGTACATGGTTTGTAGATTAATTTGCCTTCAGTAAAAAAAATTAAATTGTCCTTTGCATGTAGGATAGTGCTAGTTTGGGGGGATCACTGCTCGGCACGGACTCAGTGGGCCAAAGGGCCTGTTTCCACGCCGTATCTCTAAACTAAACTAAACTAAACTTACGTGCATCATAGACGCATCATGGAATATACCTGCTTCTTACTTCAATAATGGTTGTCAGAAGCTGTCTATTGGTACGCATTTGTGTTTGCCTGTCAACATTTTAATTAAATCTATTTTGGTAATGCATAAAACATTGGATTACGCATTAGAATTTGCAGGCCCTTTCATCTGTTTAACAATTCTGAAAGCATTTACAGCCTCCAAAATAATCAGGGGTGGTTGACAACTTGTGCCCAGCATGATCATGTTGGCCAGATATTCTTTTTCAATAGCTTCGACTGCTCAATTTATGTGGATTTTACCAGTCAATTTAAGATCTGAATCATGATACAAACTCATTAACTACTTCCAATGCTCCAAAGCATTGTATTAATCCCTGCAGTCTTTAAATCTGCTTGTATCAATAAACATGCATGTAACAATACTGCAGTAAACTGTCTTGAGACCCACAGCCTCTAAGTGTGGTGGGCGATCTATTTTTTGTCTCCATTTTATTTTCCTTTTATGATGAATTGAATCTGTTTTCAACATTCTATAGATTTTAGAGAAAAAACAAGGAACTGCAGATGCTGGTTTACAAAAAAAGACTCCAATTGCTTGAGTACCTCAGCAGGTCAGGCAGCATCTTAGTTTTAGTTCAGTTTAGTTTAGCGATTCAGCAAAGAAAAAAGCCCTTCAACCCACCAAGTCCACGACGACCATCAATCACCAGTTCACACTAGTTCTGTTATCCCTCTTTCGCATCCCTACACATTAGGGGCTATTTACAGAGACCAATTAACCTATAAATCCGCACGTCTTTGGGATGTGGGAGGAAACCAGACAACGCAGAAGAAACCCATGCCGTCACAGAGAGAACGTGCAAACTCCACACACAAACAGCAACTGAGGTCAGCATCGAACCTGGGTCTCTGGCGCTGTGGGGCAGCGCCTCTCACAGCTGCATCACTGCCGCCCCTGGTGAAGAATGGTGAAGAATTGTACATGGATAAAGGGAGAAGAAAGAAATAATCATAATCATAATCATAATAATACTTTATTAGCCAAGTATGTTTTGCAACATATGAGGAATTTGATTTGCCATACAGTCATACCAATAAAAAGCAACAGAACACACAAAATACATTTTTAACATAAACATCCACCACAGTGACCCCTCCACATTCCTCACTGTGATGGAAGGCGAAAAAAAGTTCAATCTCTTCCCTTCTTTGTCCTCCCGCGGTTGGGCACCTCGAGGCTTCCGTTGACAGGACAATCTTGGCTCCCGTAGCCGGCGGCGTTTGGGCCCTCCGCGTCGGAGAGATCAAGCTCCAGCGTCGGGGGAGAATCTCAGCTCCCCCACATCAGGTGATCTGACCCCGGGTTGGGGCTGGACGAACCTTCTGCATTGTTTGGAGCTCCCCGACATCGGTCTCTACCCGAGACTGCGAGCTCCTCGATAGTGAAATCCGCAGGTCGCGGTTGGAGCATCGATCCCAGGCAAGGGATCGGCTCCGATGGTAAGTCCACGCTCCCGCGGTGGGGTTCAAAGTCAGTCGCGAGCAAGGCCGCCAGCTCCATGGTGTTAGGCCGCAGTGCAACCGGAGATACGATCTGGAAAAGAATCGCATCTCCGGCAAGGTAAGAGATTGAAAAACCCAAGAACATTAACATAAACTTTTAAAACACACTAAAAATAACAAAAGAAGATGTAAAAACAGACAGACAGACTGTTGGCAAGGCTGCCTTCGTGCAGCGCCCCCTGGCATTCTCGATCATGAAAGATTATTCCAAGCAAATCTTGCAAGTCCAATTAATCTATAATTCCAGCCTCTAAACAAAATGTTAATTAAATGAGAGAATATGGAGTCAAATTTGTCCCCTTCCAATAAGCAGTTTCGGGAAGATTAACAGTTGCTTCAGGTGAAGCTGTTACTCATGCAGTCCACATTTTCTACTTGGCTGGTTCCATTTCTTGTGCTTCGTGCAATTAGACAGATGATTTCACAGAAGGGATTGAGAGCAAACGTGAGTTGCAAGCAAACAGCTAAAGAAGATGATACAATCAACTCGACTAAGCCGCTTCAAACCAGAGGTGTGTGTCCATTATTCAGAGCTGACAATGTTTCTCAGAGTACATGATGCAGGGAAACTTAATGAATAGGAGAGAATGGATAAACAAGGGAAGTGGAGAGTGAAAGGCAGAGAATGATAAAAATGCTTGGGGCTACACTGCAGTGACAGGAAGAGAAACTATTCGCTAAATTTCATGTCACTTTTCACAGTGGGAGAATGCTTTGGCAAGAATCCTCTCAGTTTGGAAGATTCCCCAGTTCCAGATTATAGGTAATTTCTATATATAAAAACAGTCTGGATTTGAGCCAGGGGTGGGGCTTTCAAGAGGTTATTAAACCTGAAGCTATATTAAATCGCAAGGTAGGGAATGGAAAATTGAGAAAGGACAGTGCTAGATTAAGTGATTAGATGGAACAATGACTGATTCAGTTTAACCACACTTCTGAGGTAATTGACTTTTGGTTTAAAATGAGAATTGAATCTAAATGAGGAAACATCTTTGCCTGAGGATAAACGACGATTTAAAGCCCTTATCCTAAAGTTATTGGATTGGAAATTCAATCATGTAGAGCGTATTGATCTGAGTTGGAAAATTGATAACAAGGTGGCAACACATTCCCCTGTGTGCAATGCGGAGATGGATCATGGGCCACCATGCAGTTGGCATGCATATAGTGAAGGGCACTGAGCATGCAGCAGGATGCACAAAGGCATTGCAGTTCATATCGAACATTGCTGCTGGCAGATTTAATCATTAGCTGCAGGAGGAGAGGGTGCAAAAGGATGCTTTACCAGAAGGTTGTCTGGTTTAGGTGGTATTAGCTATCAGGAGGTTGGACAAACTTGGATTGCTTTCACTGGAACTCGTGAGGATGAGTGGTGAACTGATGGAAGTATATAAAGTTACGAAAGTCATAGATGGGGTAGATAGTCAGAACCTTTTTCCCAGAGTGCAAATGGCAAAGATTAGAGGGCATAGCTTTGCGGGGAGAGGGGCAAAGTTTGAAAGAAATGTATGAGGCACGTTTATTTACACTGCCGTAGTGGGTGCCTGGAACGCACTGCCAGGGGTGGTAATGGAAGATACGAAAGTGGATTTTAAGAGGCTTTTTCTTGATATGCAGATATGCAGGAAATGCGTGGATATAGTTCATGTGCAGGCAGAAGAGATTAGTTTCTCTTGGCATTATGGTCGGCACAGACATTGTGGGCCAAAGGTCTATGTTTTATGTTAGGGGCCCATCATTAAAGCAAGCAATGCAATCTTCATTGATGGACAGATTGTACAATTTGGGGCCTGTGAGAGCCTGTGCATCAACAACCCCTGCCTTGGTAGGAGATCGGTCTTGTGTGCTCACAAGCCTTGTGGGACTCTTGAAATTCCACTCTGATACTAAGCTGAAGGTCAATAGATCACACACACAGATACACACACGTGTAATATATGTTAGGACATTATAGCCATAGAGGGAGTGCAGAGAAGGTTCACCAGACTGATTCCTGGGATGTCAGGACTTTCATATGAAGAAAGACTGGATAGACTTGGCTTATACTCGCTAGAATTTAGGAGATTGAGAGGGGATCTTATAGAAACGTACAAGATTCTTATGGGGTTGGACAGGCTAGATGCAGGAAGATTGTTCCCGATGTTGGGGAAGTCCAGGACAAGGGGTCACAGCTTAAGGATAAGGGGAAAATCCTTTAAGACCGAGATGAGGAAAAACTTTTTCACACAGAGAGTGGTGAATCTCTGGAACTCTCTGCCACAGAGGGTAGTTGAGGCCAGTTCATTGGCTATATTTAAGAGGGAATTAGATGTGGCCCTTGTGGCTAAAGGGATCAGGGGGTATGGAGAGAAGGCAGGTACGGGATACTGAGTTGGATGATCAGCCATGATCGTATTGAATGGCGGTGCAGGCTCGAAGGGCCGAATGGCCTACTCCTGCACCTAATTTCTATGTATCTATGTATGTTGTATGCCTAAGAAGGTTACCATTCTGCCCCTCCCCTCCCTTGAAACACAATAGGAAACTTGCTTGAGTCCAAAACACAGTATCATTTGGACAAGTGATTTCACATGTTTCTGGTCCATTTATTTTTTTTCTCTCTTGTCAAGGCAGCAGAATGCATTGTTCTGTTGAAGTGGGGTGTAAAATATTCACTGGAAATAGTATCATGATGGTCAAGCTAGTGAACTAGAGATCCAAGGTGTGCATTAAAAATCTGTGGTAGCAGAGAAAGGGAAGGTTAGTGAATTAAATAATTTGAGTGTTTATCTGAGAATCTAATGTCAGTAATAGTAAAATTGAAACTACCAGATCAGCTTTTCGAAATAATGAATGGACTGAGAGAGTTATGGATAAGAACAATGTTTCTTGCATAGCACTCCTTGACTTGGAGGTGAACTGTGCTAACATATTGAACTGCTGCAACCTCTCTGTTGCAGGAACTTCCACAATACTAGTGGGCAGGGAATTCAGGAATTCGGACTGGAATGATGAAGGAACATGGAGCGCAGCGGATACAGCTGCTGCCTCACAGAGCCAGATACCCGGGTTCGATCCTGACCTCAGGTGCTGTCTGTGTGGAATTTGCGCATTCTCCCTGTGACTGTGTGAGTTTCCTCTGGGTGCACCGGTTTCCTCCTCTCAAAGGTGTGCAGGTTTGTCGCTTTATTGGCATCTATAAATTGCCCCCTAGTATTTAAGGAGTGGATGAGAAAGTGGGATAACATGGAAATAGTGTGAATGGATCATCAATGGTCAGTGTGGACTCAGTGGGCCAAAGGTCATGTTTCCATGTGGTATCTTTAAGAAAAGCAGTAAATTTACATTTCAGTGGGTTTAATTAATATTCTATGAGCAAAAAAATACCCATCCACATCTAGTAGATATGTGACTCTAATCCAACGGGCTTTGCACTGATTTGCCCTATGAGGTGACTTTATTGTTACTGCTTTCACACAAGGCCAGCTTCAAGGTGGACCTCTCAAAGGCAATAAATGCTGTCCTTTCCTTCATAATCCACACAACGCGTTGAAATTTAAAAAAAGTTGTTGTTGGAACAAGTTGCCTCAGAATAAGTGTGGCTATGTTGCTTTCTTTCTGTATGAAGTTTATACATGAGTGTAAAAGATTGGCCAGTCTGCCCTCTCTCTCTGTCTCTCCCCTCTCCCTCAGTCTCTGCCCTCTCACTGTCTCTGCCCTCTCTCTATGTCTCTGCTCTCTCTCTGTCTCTGCCCCCTCTCTCTGTCTCTGCCCTCTCCCTCTGTCTCTGCCCTCTCCCTCTGTCTCTGCCCTCTCTCCCTGTATCTGCCCGCTCTCGGTCTCTGTCCTCTCTGTCTGTCTCTGCCCTCTCTCTCTGTCTCTGCCCTCTCTCCGTCTCTGCCCTCTCTCTCTGTCCCTACCCCCCTCACTTTCTGCCCCCCCCTCACTGCCCCCCTCCCTCTCTGCCCCCACCCCCTGCCACCCCTCCCTCTCTCCCCCCCTCCCTCTCTGCCCCCTTCCCTCTCTGCCCCCCTCCATCTCTTTCCCCCTCCCACTGCTCCCCACCTCCCTCTCTGCCCACCCCCCTCCCTCTCTAGGGAGTGGTGAGTATTGGGACCTATGGGTGAGTGGTGGAGTATTGTGTTCGGGAACCAACCCTCTCCCTGTCTCTGCCCTCTCTCTGTCTCTGCCCTCTCCCTCTCTCTGCCCTCTCTGTGTCCTCTCTCTGCCCTCTTTCTGCCCTCTTTATGCCCTCTCTCTGCCCTCTCTCTGCCGTCTCTCACCGTCTCTGCCCTCTCTCTTCATCTTTGCCCTCTCTCTCTACTCCTCTCACTCTCGCTCTCTAGCCATGCCTGTGAGTTGGGGACAATGCATGAGTGGATAGGGCTGGGATGTGGTAAAAGGAGCGAATTAATAATATTAATATAATATCAAGGGGGGTGGTTAGAGTGTGTGGGTGGGAGGTGGTTAGTGTATGTGTGATGCCACAGGCTGCCCCCCCCCCCGCAACTGTGCATTGAGGGGACGGGTCCCACTGGTCCCACCTGGTCTATCATATCATCATATCTATATTACTAAAAGTCTGATCTTGACCACTTGTTCTGTATATTGATTTTAGAAAAAAACGCTGGCACTTACGGCTGTGATTTTTGGCCATCTCACTCAGAATTCCCCTCCGCTGCGCAGGACAAGAGGATTTTTCCCATCGATGAAAAATAAAAGAGTTATTAGTGTTTAAAAAATGTTGAGATACTCTCTCCTGAAGGCCATGCCCCTTCCGGAGGGACTATAAAACCCGAAAGTGTTGAGTGCCTCAGTCAGTCTCTGCAAGATGGGGGAGCGAGAGGGTCGCGTCTCTCAGTCTGAGCTGTGAATAACACTGAACACATGTCTGTGAGTGTGGTTTTACTGACCGTGAGTGCCCTTAATGTGGTTTGAAAATGAATATGTGGTTGGTTTGATAAAGCACAGCAAATGGTTGGTGGTGGTTGGTTTGAAATAAAGCACAGCAAATGGTTGGTGGTGGTTGGTTTGAAATAAAGCACAGCAAATGGTTGGTGGTGGTTGGTTTGAAATAAAGCACAGCAAATGGTTGGTGGTGGTTGGTTTGAAATGGCAAATGATTAAAAGTTTAAACTTGACAACTTCCTGTTTGCACTGTATATTGATTTTAGATAAAATGCTACCACTTACAGCTGTGATTTTTGGCCATCTAACTCAGTCCCCCTCTGCTCATCAGGTGCAGAGGATTCTTCCCATCAATGAAAATTAAAAGTGTTATTAGTGTTTTAAAAATGTTGAGAATCTCTCTCCTGTCAATCACGCCATGAAGGCCACACCCCTTCCGGTGGGAGGGGGGAGGGATTATAAAACCCGGAAGTGTGGGTGTGGCTCAGTCTCAGCAAGATAGAGGAGGGAGAGGTCACGACTGTCTGAGCTGTGAATCAATTCAACACACTGAATGTGTACTGAACTGTGAGTGTGGTGTTTATGTGGTGTTTATGTGGTGTTTATGTGGTGTTTATGTGGTGTTTATGTGGTGTTTATGTGGTGTTTATGTGGTGTTTTGTGTGGTTTTATGGTGGTTTCACCCTGCTTGAAATGGTATGAAACTGCATTTGAATGTGGTGGCCTTGCACCCTGCATGAAATGGTATGAGACTGCATTTGAATTTGGTGGCCTTGCACCCTGCATGAAATGGTATGAAACAGCATTTGAATTTGGTGGCCTTGCACCCTGCTTGAAGTGGTATGAAACTGCACTTGAGTTTGGTGGACTTGGACCCTGCTTGAAGTGGTATGAAACTGCACTTGAGTTTGGTGGACTTGCACCCTGCTTGAAGTGGTATGAAACTGCACTTGACTTTGGTGGACTTGCACCCTGCATGAAGTGGTATGAAACTGCACTTGAATTTGGTGGCCTTGTACCCTGCTTGAAGTGGTATAAAACTGCACATGAATTTGGTGGCCTTGCACCCTGCTTGAAGTGGTATGAAACTGCACTTGAATTTGGTGGCCTTGCACCCTGCTTGAAGTGGTATGAAACTGCACTTGAATTTGGTGGCCTTGCACCCCGCTTGAAGTGGTATGAAACTGCACTTGAATTTGGTGGCCTTGCACCCTGCTTGAAGTGGTATGAAACTGCACTTAAATTCTGTGGCCTTGCACCCTGCTTGAAGTGGTCAGAAACTGCACTTGAATTCAGTGGCCTTGCACCCTGCTTGAAGTGGTAGGAAACTGCACTTAAATTCTGTGGCCTTGCACCCTGCTTGAAGTGGTAGGAAACTGCACTTGAATTCGGTGGCCTTGCACCCTGCTTGAAATGGTAAGAAACTGCACTTGAATTTGGTGGCCTTGCACCCTGCATGAAATGGTAGGAAACTGCATTTGAATTTGGTGGCCATGCATTTGAAACTGCATTTGAATTTGGTGGCCATGCACCCTGCTTGAAATGGAATTTCAAGGAATAGCCGTGAGTCAACTGCCAGCCCACCAGCTGTGTGAGCTGCCAGCACATCAGGCTTGAGTGACTGAGCTGCCAACCCAAGAATCCATTTGGCCCACAATGTCCATACTAGCCCTCTCGAAACCAGTCCCTTCAGCCCACACCCATAGTAGCGCTCCAGAACCCCCCCCCCCCCCCACCCCCATTGGCCACCAATATTGGAATTGGTGGAGAGGTGGAATATTGCATTGAACATGGGATCCAACGGGTCCCACTTAGTCTAGTATGACATAAAACTCTGTGTGTGGGTGTGTGTGTGTCATTTCGTGTGCAATTCACATCTCCTCGAAAACCCGACGCGGTAACAGTAAATTTTTTACATATTCCGGTAGAACATTACCTCATGATTTCAAAAATCCCCTCATCTGTAAATTTGATTCACTAAAATTGTTCACCAAACTGACATATTTTTCAAATCTAATTGTAGGCCAGCTGATGACGTCACAATGCCTTTGCTCCTTGCGGCAAGCTGCGCAGAATTTTCGATGCGCAGGGGCACTGTTTTCCATGAGATACGTCACCCCCCTCCCCCCGTTCTTCAAAAGCCACAGAAAGAACGAACAAGTGGGCTCTGTTCTGCAGATCCCGAGGTCACCGGAGGTCGCTCTCACCGGCGCTCACGAGCACTCACGAGCACTCACGAGCTTCCCGGCTTGCTTTTGAAGAACTTTCTCCTCACGGCCTGCGCAGCGAGTGAAGTCATGCCCCTCCCCCTCCACCTCCCCCCACTGCTAACCGCTCCTATCCTGCTCCTCCCCACTGCTCCCTCCCGCGCCCCCACCCGACCCTCCCACTCCCTCCCGCACTCTCCTGACCCACCCCCCCCCATACTCCCTCCCGCTCCCCCCCTTGCTTCGCGCTTCCCGAGAAATGCAGAGTGTCGGGCCCTGTACTCTCTGCCTCTCACTCTCCTTCTCTCTCCCCGGGCTCTCTCTGCTTTTCACAGCCCACTCACTCACCCGGCTCCCCTCCACATCTCCCCCCTCCTCTTCTCAACCCCTTCCCTCACCTCCTTCCCCTTCTCTCCCCCCTCCTCTCTACCCCCCTCCTCCCTCCCCCCTCTCCCCTCTACACTCTCTCTCCCCCTCCAACCCTACCCCCCTCCCCTCCGCTCTACCCCCCTGTCTTCCCCCTCCTCTTCCCCCTCCTCTTCCCCCTCCTTTCTCTCCCACCCCCTCCCACCCTCTGCGCCCCCTCTCCACTACCCACCTCCACCCCCTCTTCCCTCCTCCACCCCCCTCCCCTCCTCCAACCCCCTCTCCCCTCCCTCCACCCCCTCCCTTCCCCCTTTCCCCCCACTCCTCTCTCCTCTCTCCCCCTCCTCTCCCCCCCCTTCCTCTCTCGCCACCTCCTCTCTCCCCACCTCATCTCTCCCCCCTACCACCACTCTCTCCCCTCTCTCCCCCATCCTCTCTCTCCCCCATCCTCTCTCTCCCCCTCCTCTCTCTCCCCCTCCCCTGTCTCCCCATCTCCCCACTCTCCCCATCTCCCCCCTCTCCCCTCCCTCTCTCCCCTCCCCCTCTCCTCTTCCCCTCTCCCGCCCTCGACCTCACCCCTCCCCCTCTCCCCTCCCCTTCTCCCCTCCCCTCCCACTCCACCTCCATCCATCTCCTTTCCCTGCCACTCCCCCCTCTCCCCACTCCCCACTCTCTCCCCCCTTGCCCTCCTCTCTCTCCACCTCCCCTCTCACCCCCCTCCCTCCCCCTCCCTCTCATCTCTCCCCCTCCCTTTCGTCTCCCCCCTCTCCCTCTCAACCCCCCCTCTCAACCCCCCCCTCTTACCCTTCCTCTCACACCCCCTCCATCCCCCTCCCACCCCCCTCTCACGCCCCCTCCCCCCCCATGTGTGCGGGGGGTGGTTAATGTGTGAGTGACGCCAACCCGCAACTGTGCTTTGAGGGGACGGGACTCAACGGGTCCCCCTTGGTCTAGTATTATACTAAAACACTTCCCTTTGTTCTCAACATTGTAAATTTCCATGTGTTTGCAGGGTTGGATTTCTTTTAATCTCCTTAATTTGTATCTTCTTCCAAAACGCTTGGCCACAGCCTTCCCATTTTCACACATGCTACTCACATTTTTTCCCTCGACGGGATAAACATCGTCCCGTGGCATTCCAACCTATACGTCCAAAGTTTTTAAAATTTTAATTGTTTATTTCGAAATATTAACTGCGAGACTCTTGCAGCACCTTCCATTGATGATGTCACAGTGCCATCTCACGGATGTCCAATCACAATGGATCTCATTTACATATGACATCACAATGGGACAGGGGTGGGAGATTACATCCTTCACGTGGTTCCACAAATGCAATCAACCTGGCATGCACAATCAAATAAGATCAAATAGAACAAGGTGTACCCCCTCTCCACCCCCTCCCTATCTACCCCCTCCACCTCTACCCCCGCTCCCTATCTACCCCGCTCCACCTCTATCCCCCACCCTCTCTACCACCTCCCCCTCCCTCTCTACCGCACCCCCTCCCTCGCTGCGCTCCCTCCCTCTCTGCGTCCCTCCCTCTCTGCCCACCCCCTCCCTCTCTGCCCCCTCTCCCTCTCTACCCCCCTCCCTCTCAAGGGAGTGGTGAGTCATGGGACCTATAGGTGAGTGGTGGAGTATTGCGTTCGGGGACCAGCCGTCTCCTGTGATGCCCCGTGCCCCCCCATACCCCTCAATCTCTACCCCTCTCCCCCTTCCCCTCCCTCTACTCTCCCTCTCTACCTCCCTCACCCTCTCTATGCCCTCCTCCTCCCTCTCTACCCCTCTCCCACTCCCTGCACAGTTGGGGGTTATGCATGAGTGGATAGGGTTGGGGATGGAGAAAAGGAGCAAATGAATAATATTAATATAATATCAAGGGGGGGGGGGTAGTGTGTATGTGTGGGGAGTGGTTAGTATGTGTGTGTGATGTTGCAGGCTGCCCCCCCACAACCGCGCATTTAAATAGTTTTAAAATCCATCATTGACCTTGCAAATATTTAATTGTACCTTTTCTGTGCCTCCAGATTCAGGGACAGTTTCTTCTCAACTGTTATCTGGCAACTGAACCATCCACTCACCACCTAGACAGTGGTTCTGAGCTACTATCTACCTCATTGCAGACCCTCAGACTATCTTTAATTAGACTGTACTGGACTTTATCTTGCACTAAATGTTATTCCCTTTATCTTGTATCTGCACACTGTGGATGGTTTGATTGTAATCATGTACAGTCTTTAGCTGGCTGGTTTAGCACGCAACAAAAGCTTTTCACTGTACTTCAGTGCACGTGACAATAAACTAAAATAACCAAAACTAAATCATATCATTTCATAACCTGGAGTGAACATCAAACTGGGTGCAGTGTTCTAAATAAGGTTCCATGTCAAGTTAGGTCGAGTTTATTGTCATATGCACAGGGACAGTGAGGTACAAGTACAATTAAAATTTAGCTTGCAGCAGCATCACAAGCACATTGATTCAAACGAACACATAAACATAAATCATACATATATTAGCAATGTTACAAAATTTTGAGATTTAAAAAATAAAGTCTGCAATTTATCCCATCAGATAAAGCATAAAAAGAAGTTTAATTTGACACCTAATTCACTTTCATAACTTCAGTATTAAAAAATGTATGACCATTTTCATACTCAGAAATTCGCATTTTGTTCCCTATTGCTTTTCCATTGACTAAACACAAAAGCTGTGATCGAGGACAGTCAAAAGCCCATAACTTTCTTAAAAATTAAGAGAACTGAAAGAAATTTTCAGTTATTATAGATTGAAGCATTCTGAAACATATATGAAACAATCTTACTTAAATGACATGAAATTAAAGCATATAATTAGTTAGTTACTTAATTGTAGCTAATTACAAAATTCAATTACTAGATCTAAACATCTATCAATTTCTTAAGAATAGATTAACATTTTTAAATAGCCTAAGTGTCCAAATAACATTCACACAAGAATTCACAATATAACATAATTTTTAAATCTCATTGTCATGGATTTACAGGCCAAATGGAAGGAATTGAATGTTTAATACCTGTAAATTAATGGCCATTTATATCATTTTGCGAGTGAGGTTTTCTGGAACGCGATCATTTGGAACGTTGATTTACGGTGAATTTAACCCCGTATCGGCATGAAAAATACTGCCGTTAGTTCGGGGAAAAGAATCACCGTTACGCATTAAAAAATATGAATTAAAGGCTTCTTAAGAAGCACTTTTATACAAAAAAATAAACTACTTTCGTTTACCTGTCCCGTGTGAAATCCGTCCCCGTTGTCGGCGTTGACGGCTTTCGAAGCTGATTTTAAAATAACTCCAGCGCTGAACTTGTCGATTTAATAAAAATTAAAAATACACAAAACGCCCGTAGGAACGATTTTTCAGCAAACGCTTGTACTCCAACGAAATATAATACAGGACAAGGTAGGAGAAACCCACGTTTTAACCCCGCCCCCCCCCTTAAAGGCGCCAAAATCGCGCACACGGCCAGTGGCAGAATTGCAGCGCCGCTGAAGGTAAGTATTGTAACTTGACAGATGGCGCAATGGGCTAAGTGTTCGGCTGGCAACCGGAAGGTAGCCGGTTCGAATCCCGCTTGGAGTGCATACTGTCGTTGTGTCCTTGGGCAAGACACTTCACCCACCTTTGCCTGCATGTGAATGTGTGTGAATGTGTGTGAGTGATTGGTGGTGGTCGGAGGGGCCGTAGGCGCAAATTAGCAGCCACGCTTCCGTCAGTCTGCCCCAGGGCAGCTGTGGCTACAGAAGTAGCTCACCACCACCGAGTGTGACTGAGGAGTGAATGAATAATGCGATGTAAAGCGCCTTGAGTATTAGAAAGGCGCTATATAAATCCCATCCATTATTATTATTATTATTATTATTAACATACCTACATATATTGCACGTATAATTCCGCAAGAGAAATAATAGAAAAAAGAATGCAAAAATAAAGACATGAAGGCAATATACAATTATTTAAAAAATAAGCAAACCCATGGTAATGCAAGAGTTGTGTACGTTTATTGGCCTCTATACAAACGTCCATTCCATTGTCTAGGTATGATTAGGGTTATGCAGGTTGGTTCAAGAACCCGATATGTATTGGAAAGTAGCTGTTCCTAAACTTGGTGTTGTAGTTTAGTTTAATTTAGTTTAGAGATACAATGCAGAAACAGGCCCTTCAGCCCACCGAGACGCACAGACCAGCGATTCCAACACTTTAACAATATCCTACACACATTAGGGGCAATTTGTATTTCTACCAAACCAATTAACCTACAAGCCTCTAGGTCTTTGGAGTGGGAGAAAACTGAAGATCTCAGAGAAAACCCACACGGTCACAGGGAGAACGTACAAACTCCGCACAGACAGCCCCGTAGTGGGGTTTGAACCTGGGTCTCTGGTGCTGCAAACATTGTAAGGCAGCAACTCTACAGCTGTGCCACTGCTCCAAAGGTCTTGCAGGTCTTCATAGTTCTGTACCTCCTGCCAATGATAGTAGCGAGAAGAAGGTACAGCTCAGAAGGTGGAGATCCTTGAGGATAGATGCCACCTTATTAATGACTATATGGTGGGTAGGGCAGTGCCCATAATAGATTGGGCTTAGACCTCATGCATTCCAGTTCATTAGAATGACCATTACAGGCCTTGATGCAGCAGTCAGTACATTTATAAGTTATGAATAAACTTAAATTAGGCTCACAGATTTTGAATTATATTCCGCTGGAGCAAATAGTGGGATGTCAGCAAGGAAATACCATGACTTTCAGTGGTGCCAAATTTAAAGCCACTTTATTTACATTGAGTCTAAACAGCATTCCCTGGTCCACCACAGTCTTTCTCAGCGACTCAGTGATTCAATGGTTATTCATGCAGGCAGCATTCATTGCAACATCATTTTTTAAATGATAAATATTTGAAGAGGAAATATTTGCAAATATTTGACAAATGGTCAGGGTGTCACAATCGTGTTGATAGATTTAGTGAGAGACTAAACACCAACAGAAGTGTTATATCAGAGCTGCCAACTCTCACACATTGAGTGTGAGTATCACGCATTTCGCCCAGTTCTCATGCTCTCACGCTCATCACAGAATTTCTCACGCTCTGTCGTGAGAAATTCTGTGATCAACGAGAATTTCAAAACTAATATCAACTGCATGTGCCGCGGGTGTTGGAGAGCCGGGGCAGTGGGAGGGATGGAAGCAGAAGCAGCGGCGCGGGCAGATGTAGACGGGGAGCCGGGGCTGGGGAGTGTTTGACGGGCTGGCGAGTCGCTCACTGCACCTCCGGCCATGGAGCACCCTCAGTGCAAGAGTCCTGGGCCATCGGAGGCATCGGAAGCGTTGCGCCGCTGCCGTGAGAGTCTCTGTGCCGAATTCGCCCTTGTGACCGGCATGGATCAGGCTGTGGCTTGATACATCCTGGAGGACAACCAGTGGCTGCTGGAAGTAGGTACCAAGTACTGGGTAGAAGAGGTGGAAGATAGTTGCCTTAAAATGGGGGTGGTTGCAGAAAGCGTCCTGCTTGCCTGCTAGATTTTCACTTACTGCAACTGCAGGAAAAAATGTTCCCGATATCGGGGGAGTTCAGAACCAGGGGTCACACAGTTTTAGAATAAGGGGTTGGCCATACAGGACTGAGATGAGGACAAACTTTCTTCACCCAGAGAGTTGTGAATCTGTGAAATTCTCTGCCACAGAAGGCAGTGGAGGCCAATTTTACTTCGGAGTCACGTGAGTGACTACGTGAAGAACCCCGCCAGTGCGCCTGCGCGTCATTACGTCAGACGCCTTGTCGCAAACGGACGTGAGGAGCAGAGCTCCTTAGTGGATTTGTAGTTTTTTAACTACAAGGTAAGTAAAAACTTTTTTTGTATTTTTTCATGTCCGTTTACTGTGGGTCTGTGGGGATTTCTTCCACAGATGCCATGGGAAAAAACGGGCAGGGGGAAGAGGCGAGCGACACAGCCGACAGAAAGTCGGGAAAGTCGGGAGTCTGCGGGTAGCGACCAACCGCCTCTAATACCCCGGTACAGTCGTCAGCAGTGAGCATAGCGACTGTGGACCTGGGGCAGTCAACGCTTGTCGGGCGCAAGTCCAAATCCGAATTGAAACGGGCCACGGAGGAGGAGTCCCAGGAAATGGAAGCTCCAGGGCTAGATACTGCTTTTAAAGCGTATTGCCCAAATGGAAAGCCTGCTACATAGGCTGTTGGAGCAAAGCACACTCAGGTAAGAGTGTACTGAAATCCAAGCTGCTGGAAGCAGCTCAACAGCTCCTGGTTCAGGGCTGATAGAATGCACCTTCAGGGATGAGGAGCGTGCCACGGGTCATGAGATTTCAGACCCCGATTCTGACGGTGAGGCTGTACAAGGTGAAGAACGGCAGCTGCCAGATGTTCCATCCCTGGCAGTACGATTCGCTGCCCCGTCAGAGTCAGGAGAGCCATTAGAAGAGAATTGGCCTCCCTAATAAATTACTTGGTTTCCCATCAGCTGGAACAGCAGGAAATGGATGAGAATGCAAGAAAATATGAGTTGAGTATGATTATGAGAACTCAAGAATTGAAATGGCAGAAAATATTAAAGCTGCTGGAATCTGGAATAACTGCTTTGCCAGAATAGCGGATAAAAGCCAAGAGATGACGGAGTTGCATCAGAAAGCACTGGGGTTGCTATGCAGCACCCACTTCGAGATCAATTGTCCAAGGAAAGGTGCTATAAGGCCTATTATGAATCCGAAATTCGCAGCACTCTGCAAACCAAGTAATGTACAATTACCCAACTTACTCTTTGGAGAGGATCTCGAGAGATGTGTTAAAGAGTTGGAAGATGAAGCGAAAACAGGATTGATGAAAACATCAATGGTTGTAAAGTCTGTAAAGAGGAATATCCTTTCAGACGTCATACGGATCCTGGACAGGACCAAGTCGCTCATTAAACGCAGGGACGTAGCTGGTGGCCTGCAGCGGGAGCAAGAACCAGTGAGGGTGCTTCCGGGAGAATCCAGGAATCTCAGAGTACTCAAATGACTCAAGAGGTAGGTGGACCTGGTTCTCATGGGAACATACTAACTGGATTAAGTCCAAAAGTTGGAGGCAGATTATGTCTCTTCTATAAACAATTGGAAGATTACTTCAGATGTGGTAATTCTGAATAGTATACAAGGATTTCAAATTGAATTCAATCCAAATTAGGATTTGCCTGTCCAGCATGTTCCTAGCAGAATTCTCCACTTCTTCGGCATGGACTTGAAAGGCCGAGATGGCCTGTTTTCCTGCTGTAATTGTCATATGGTTTGCACAAAAAGAAGTGATGGAGGTTCAAGCTGCGTTTCAAACCCTATATATAAAAGGTGTTATTGAAGAAGCAGTCTACCAAATTCACCAATTTGTGTTAAATATATTCCCTCGATCAAAAAAGGATTGAGGATGTGGGATTATTCTAGACTTGACAAGTCTGAATCCTTTTGTTTAATTTAAACATTTTAAAAGAGACATTTGTGACTGCCAAACAACTTATTTCAGAAGCATGTCATATGGCAACTATAGATTTAAAAGATACATATTCAGTATCTTAAATTTACATGGATGAACCAGTTATGGCAGTTCATACCTTTGCCTAATGGGTTAACGTCCGCTCCCAGAATATTCACAAAATTATTAAAACCAATTCTGGGGTTGCTAAGAAGCCAGGGGCATGTACTAATGGCATATTTTGGATGATGTCCTGATTATAGGAAGGACAAAACAGTCAACAGAAGCATCTGTGGCAGTTGTGAAATCAACTTTTGAAAGTTTGGGGTTTCTAATTCATCCAAAGGAATCAAGGTTAACACCATGTACCTCGATTGATTATTTGGGGTTCACAATTGATTCTGTCCAAATGAAAATTACTTTGCCCAGTGAAAAAAGGGTGGAGTTGATTAAAGATTGCAGTAATCTGGTAAACGAGCAAAAACCCTCAATCAGACAGGTGGCTCAAGTACTGGGAAAATTAGTAGCAGCATTCCCAGCAGTCCAATTCGGACCATTACATTATCAACAGCTGAAGAGAGTTAAAGAACAGGCACTGAGAATGCATGTTGGTCATTTTGATAGAACCATGCAACTGACAACAAATGCTGTTTCTGATCTGCAGTGGTGGATTCTACATGTCTCAAGCAGTTCCAGCAGAGTGCTGATTGAACAAACCTTCCATGATATTACAAACAGATGCCAGTACACTAGGATGGGGTGAAACTGACTTAGCATCTAGCTGCAGAGGCAGATGGAATCAGGAAGAGTCATTGTTACTGCAGACATGGGCAGTTAACTATTTGGAGTTTTCGGATGTTTCTATGGACTCCAAGGTTATTGTTCTAACACAACTAAAAGGCATGTTCAAGTTCAGATTGATAAACACAACAGCAATTGCCTATATTAATGATATGGTTGAAATCAAGTCAGGGTCATGTAACAAAATGGCTAATCAACTTTGGACTGGGTGTATTGAAAAGAATATTTGGATTTCAGCTATCTATCTACCAGGTAGAATGAACACGATAGCAGACACCAGGTCACGAAAGTTCCATGATAATAAGAATGGATGTTGAATCGAGAGGTATTCAATGATATAGTAATCAGATTTGGAATGCCCGACATTGACTTGTTTACATCTAGACTGAATCATCAGCTATCGAGATATGTCTCATGTGAATCAGATCCAGGAGCAGTGGCGATTGATTCTTTCTCGCTACATTGGAGTGGTATGTTGTCATATATATTTCCACTTTTCTGCCTTATAAGCCAGTGTTTGTATATTGGTAATACCAGATTGGCCTACACAGCCATGGTATCCGTTGATATTAGAATTAACAACACAAATGTTGATGAAAGTCCCAAAAAGGAGTAATTTATTGCTGCACCCTGTAACAGGGAAACAACATCCATTATATGATCGTTTGGATTTGTTGATTTGCATGTTTAAGAAGGCCTTTTCTGGGGCGAGGACTGTCTGAGCGTACTGTGGACATGCTTACGGCAGCCTGGAGGAAGAGCACTCAAAAACCAGTACCTTTCTTATATTAAGAAATGGGAAAAGTTCTGTGTACAAAAGAATTTGCAATATAGTACTGCAGATATTTCAAATGTTTAGAAAATCTGTCAAAACTCTATTATGATGAAGGTCTGAGTTGTAGTGCAATTAATTCAGCCATAAGTGCATTGCCCTCATATTTGGTTCTGGATTCAGAAATAAACCCAATTGGGTCACACCCAATACTTTCCAGACTAATGAAAGGAATCTTTAATTCCAAACCACCGAAACCTAGGTACATGACAATCTGGGATGTAAGTGTGGTACTGAAACTACTTCGTGAATGGTCACCAAGTGTGTCTTTACCTTTGGTCAAGCTCAGGATGAAAGTATTCATGCTTATGGCATGAGTGACAGCACAACGAGTGCAAACACTTGGAAAATTACAAATAGACACTATGGAAGTAACTGAAGACAAGGTTACATTCTATATCTATGACCTATTAAAGCAAATTAGGCCAGGTGTGACAGGATTTAAAATTATGCTAGCAGCATATCCAAATGATCCTTGTCTCTGTGTTAAGACATATTTGTGACAATGCATTGAGGTCACAAAGAATTTAAGAAATACGGAAACTGGGTTGTTAATCACACACAAGAAACCACACAAGAGAGTTTCAATACAGACTATTTCCTGATGGATAAAAGAAGTCATAACAGCTGCTGGTATTAACACTTATGTTTTTATGTCTCACTCGACTAGGGCAGCAGAAAAGTCGGTGGCCAGGGCATAAGACGTCCCCGTCGACCATATCCTCGCAGCCGCCGGATGGTCCAATGAGTTGATGTTTCAACATTTTTACCATCGGCCTATTGTTAATGCGGGATTGTGTGCAGAAACTATTTTAAGTTCTGTGTAAATTCCTCTGGTTTAAAGGGGATCTGATTCATTTCATTATTGAAATGAATTACTGCATTTGTGGTACAAATGTTATTATGAATGCATGATTGATTATTCTCGTTCCGAGTCAATCTATGCAGTGAGAAGCCGGGATTGATCTACGGCATGAAATCACAAAGCTTTAAAATCTTCACGTGGTCACTCACGTGACTCCGAAGTAAAATAGTAAGATTAAACGAGAACTTACCTAAGTTTGAAGTTTGATCTTTATTTTATGAGGAGTTACGTAGGTGATTACGTGCCCGCCACGACCCTACCCTCTATCATAAAGGTCAGATGGAAGTTCTTGTATTACTCGTTTTATTATGAGACTATATTACTTCGGTTGTTGTTTTTTGTGATTTCACAACGCTGCTTTGAAGATTGACGCGCAGGCGCACTGGTGGGGTTCTTCACGTAATCACCTACGTAACTCCTCATAAAATAAAGATCAAACTTCAAACTTGGGTAAGTTCTCGTTTAATCTTACTATTCACTGGATGTTTTCAAAAGAGAGTTACATTTAGCTCTTGGGGCTAGTGAAATCAAGGGATATGGGGAAAAAACAGAAAAGAGGTACTGATTTTAGATGAACACCCATGATCATATTGAATGGCAGTGTTGGCTCGAAGGACCGAATGGCCTATTCCTGCACCTATTTTCAATGTTTCTATGCTTTAGTATATGGCAATAAAACTCGACCACTTGATTTTGAATCACGCATGGATGGTGGAGGTATAATATAGTCATAGAGTGATACAGTGTGCAAACAGGCCCTTCGGCCCAACTTGCCCACACCCACCAACATGTCCCAGCTACACTACCAGCTTTTGGTCCATATCCCTCCAAACCTGTTCTATCCATGTATCAGTCTAACTGTTTCTTAAATTTTGGGATAGTCCCTGCCTCAACTACCTCATCTGGAAGCTTGTTCCAGACACCCATCGCCCTTTGTGTGGTAAAAGTTACCCCTTATAAAGTTACCTCTTAAAAATACTTCAAACAAAAAACATTGAAATCATACTTCTACAATTTACTAAAACATGATTTTAATACAACAAATTTTAAAAAGTCCCTACCATGGGAGCGGGGGCACTCGGTTGCTCCACTCCCTCGCTGAGTACGCCGAAGGCCAGTGATCAGTGATCACTCAGCCCGCCCACTTTCAAAAACGCTCCGCGGCCCCTGGTTCAGATGGTGAGCATTGCCAGATGTGAGCGGGGAACTGAGGCCAGTTGTCCATGATGTCTAGATCCCAATGCTCAGCACTTCGTGTTTCAGAGTTGGCTAATGTTACTGATTTGTAATTAGCCTGATTTGTAATTAGTTGACAAAACCTTAATTTATTAATCCGGAATACCCAGGGGGATGGGATAAGTGTAATATTAAAATGACATGCAAGGTGTCAGGCTGTCTGTCGCAACATACAGCCCCAATAACCCATTATTTCCTTCAGTTAAATATTGGGAAGGTAGCACTATTGTCATTTGCCACTCAACTATTATGTTTGTTTACTTCACTGACTATTTCTAACCCCCCCCCCCCCATCTTTGGCGAATAGAAATGTCCCTAATATCCTTTTTCTATTAATTGAACATGTAGATGAACATCCTCAAGGAGTGTAATCAGATGGAAACTGATTCAGATGCGATGTTTAAAAGCTTGTTCAAAGAAGGGGCACATTTTAAAGGAGTGAGAGATACTTGCAGGGGAATGTGTGAGGAGGTTATTATTTGTCTTTAGTTTTAGCTTGAACCAGGGCATCTGAACATTCAAAGTTTAATATAGTAATTGTGCTGATACTGACTCCAACCAACCACGTAATAAATATCATCCATTCCGGAGGTTTTATTTTTCTGATGCCATTTAAACTTCGCTCGGATTTCAATTACTTCAATGGAAAAGTAATTGGGAATGGGGAGCATTGGAACAAAAGTTTGCCCTCGGTACATATTAACTGTAATATAATAATGTATGCATGTTGGTAGGTGCAATCAAAACAAAGATCTTTTTATCATTGTTGTGTTATGAATACCATGGAAAATATTATGTACTCTCAAGATCACATTAAATAGAATATTATTGCTTAAATATATAGTTATTGGACTTTGCTTTTCGGAAAAGTCCCAGCTTGGAGGAAGACAGCAAAATACTGAAAATTTGGGGGGTGAAAATGACATCAGGACAGTTTGTTAGGAAAATGAAGGAAATAGTAACAGAATACTTATACAGCTGAGTGAGTATAATTTTATGGATAAGAAATTGTGTTCAACCAATTGATGACTTCTTTGACAAAGTAACTAGCATGTTAGATAACAAGGAAGCCAATGCATGTAGCAAATTTTGTTATACAAAAGTTGGTCTGTGAAGTGCCCCATAAAATATTACCACATTAGATAAGCACTTGTGGAATTGAATGTAATAGGTTAAGTCCAGGGGGTCAGATATGGGGCTTTATGTGTGGGCCAGATATATTTTCAGTGCAGAGGGGCTAGGAGCAAGGCCAAGTGTGCATCCAGAGTCAGTCAAGGTCTGGAATAGTACTAGGTGTGCAGTCAAAGCTGGGACAATGGGAGTGTTCAGCAATGAGGGAGCAATGGGAGTGGGAACCTAAGCAGGTAGGCAGCTATGATCAGGGTAGAATAGGGGACCAGGTGTAAGGCTGGATACAGGGTCAGTAATGAGAGAAGGTAGGCAACTGGAGTCAGGGTCAGGAGTAGTACCAGGTGTGCAGTGAGACCCAGGTTGGTCAACATGGGCCAAGTGCTTAATTATAATTTGATTTTCATACATGAATACACTAAGATTATGAATGTGCTGCACCTGTAGATCAGATCCTGGCTCCACTGTGGAATGTAATTAGGAATGTAATTTAGCCTAACCTTATTCATAGCTAATCCAATTTAAAGCATAAATATTGCATTCAAGTGTAAGTTATAAAACCCACTACAGTATGCACCAGATTGCACAATTTCAAGGTGAAAAATGCAAAAGGTCCGTACCAATGGGAGGGGGGACAACACTCCCTCGGGCTTGGTCTCTCGCAATTTCTCACCCCCAACTCTCACCCAATGTTGGCAGCCCTGTATATACTGAAGCTTTTCCTCTTTCAAGCACACAAGGCCACCTGAGTTAATGGTTCAATGTTTTTTTATTGTCACTATGCACAGTACAGAGGAATTCTTTTGCACAACACACAAATGCACTGTCACCATATTTTGGCACCATTTACAAAGAAAAAGTATAAAGTCCAAAGTCCGGTCCACCATGTTGGAAGTACTGGAGCACTGGCCCAAGTAAGCCCTAGGCTGCTGCAGGCTTAGATTAGTTTAGTGTCGTTTAGAGATACAGCAAGGAAACAGACCCTTCGGCCCAACGAGTCCGCACTGACCAGCAAACCCCGCACACTAACACTATCCTATACACACTAGGGACAATTTACAATTTTACCAAAGCTAATAAACTTGTACAGTATGTCTTTGGAGTGTGGGAGAAAACCGGAGTACCTGGGGAAAACTCACACAGGTCACGGGGAGAACGTACAGACAGCACCCATGGTCAGGATCAAACTCAGGTCTTTGACACTGTAAGGCAGCAACTCTACCACTGCGCCACCATTCCGCCCACAACGCGATGTCCCTCTCCTCGCCTGACTGCATATGTATCCTTGGGTGTGCCTCCTGCAGCCGACCTTGAAGGCGCTGGAGGCAATATTCTAGCCCCTCACCTATTAGCCCACTCCTCACGTCCATCACCACCAGAGGCTCCCTCCTTGAAAGGGATTGGAACAGTGAGGGAACAAATAGTGGGTCAAGCAGCTCAGTGTGTTTTTTGAGGTGTGAAAGGCTCACCCTTAATAGAGATATCTTGTTTCACTTGCATGACACAGAATGGTCAGTCATTGATCAACAAGTTAGTAATGGAAGTCCCAACAACTTGGTCAGCATGGACAAGTTGAGCCAAAAGCTTATTTCGTATCTTCCTCTGTAGATTCTTCTAATGCTGGTTTTCCTTACCTCATTTCCTAAGATAACCTCTGTCTGGACCCAGACCTCTCTTATTAAACAATTAAACATTGGCATCTGCAAAGCCAAGGAAGGGAACGGACAGTGTTCTTAGCAAAAGTTAGAAGGCCATGATTGTTGGCTATTATAAATGCTTTAGATGGGTTTTACAACATTTTCTACCTGTCCACTAAAGTTTGGTAATTAAATGGTCAGTATAATTACAATTGTAAAGTTGTAGAGGAACGACCTACAGAAGCAGTGGAATATATGACCAGGATACGCTGTCTCAGCACAAGAATCTAATTCTCTTCCGCATTGTCAACAGGAACTGATTAATTAAGCAACATCACAAAAGCAAACAATTCATATCCTGCTGTGCGTTTCAATGACCTCCTTTAATTTGTTTTAATAAAATATCTTTCCCTGGCAGTTGGAGGTAAAGACACCACCTGGTTAAGCAGCAGGGTGTATCGTACGAGAGTGGCAGGCAGCCCTGGTGAAACTTGCCATTCAGAACAGAAGCTGGAATGAGGCTCTACAGAATGTTGCTCCATGCTGTGTGATCTGCTGCTGCCCTGATGTTGCTGTTCTTTGAGGAGTAACTGATCTAACTGGCATCTGGAGCTAACTGAAGCACTACTTTTTTTGCATCAGTTTGGGGGTGAGGTGGGGGGGGGGGGGGAGTTAACATCCATCTGGAAATATTTTGTCATGATTAGCAAGGTTTACACCACTATTTCAACTTCCAGCAACCACAGTATCGAGCACGTTGCTTTTTGCTAAAGATTCCAACATCTGCATTCTCCTGTGTTCAAGATTCAAGATTCAAGAGACTTTATTGTCATGTGTCCCAGATAGGACAACAAAATTCTTGCTTTGCTTCAGCACAACAGAATATAGTAGGCATAAATAAATACATAACAGATCAGTGTGACCATATACCATTGAATATATATATACACACATAAATAAGCAGATAAAGTGCAATGGGCTATTAATGTTCAGAGTTTTGTTTGAGTTGAGTTTAATAGCCTGATGGCTGTGGGGAAGTAACTATTCCTGAACCTGGATGTTGCAGATTTCAGGCTCCTGTACCTTCTACCTGAAGGCAGTGGGGAGATGAGTGTGTGGCCAGGATGGTGTGGATCCTTGATGATGCTGGCAGCCTTTTTGAGGCAGCGCCTGTGATAGATCCCCCTCGATGGTAGGGAGGTCAGAGCCGATGATGGACTGGGCAGTGTTTACAACTTTTTGCAGCCTTTTCTGCTCCTGGGTGCTCAAGTTGCCGAACCAAGCCATGATGCAACCGGTCAGACTGCTCTCTACTGTGCACCCAGGTTCGATCCTGACCACGGGTCCTGTCTGTACAGAGTTTGTACATTCTCCCTGTGACCTCTTGTTTCCTCCCACTCTCCAAAGACAGTTTTGTATGTTAATTTGCTTTGGTAAAATTGTCCCTAGTGTGTAGGATAGAACTAGTTTGTGGGATAATAGCTGGTCAGTGCGGACTCTGTGGGCCGAAGTGCCTATTTCTGCAATGTATCTCTAAAGTCTAAAGTCACATATTCACTATCCAACCTCAGCAATTCAAACACAAATTCCACTTGGACTTGTGGAAGTGACATACTTATGTACAGGTTGCATTTTGGAAGAAATGCCAAAGAGAATGCTTTGTTCTCCCTGGTTGCTTGGAACATCTTCTATGGGTTTGTTTCAAAGAGGAACAATGGAGATCTCCTTCATGTCATGCAAGATAGTTGTGCTTTACCACCATCACCACACAACACACATGTCAGCTGCTTGTGGAGATTACTAAAGGGCCTGTCACACTTTCACGACCTAATTCTCGACCTCTGCCGAGTTTGCCCTTGACTCGTACTCGCAGCATGGTCGTCACGAGGTCGTAGGAGGTTGTAGGCGGTCGTAGGTAGGTCGTAGGTAGGTCATGATGCTAGTCATAGGTACTCATCAAGTACGTGGCATCAAGGAGGTCGGGGCGTTTTTCTAGCCTGATGAAAAATGTCCACGAGTAAAAAGGTTCTTGAATTAGGTCGTGAAAGTGGGACAGGCCCTTTAGTCTTTAGACTTTACACTTTAGACATATAGTGTGGGTGGAAACCAGAGCACCCAGAAAAAACCCACATGGTCACAGGGAGTACGTACAAACTCTGCACAGACTGCACCCAGAGGAAACCCACGCAGTCACAGGAAAAATGTACAAACTCCACATACTGTAGACAGCATCCGAGGTCATGATCAAACCTGGGCCTCCGGTAATTTGAGGCAGCAGCTCCACTAGCTGCGCTACTGAGGTGACTCAATTGTGATGGGGACCATAAATAATTATCCTCAGTTTTCTCAGAGTACTTTAGCAGCTGTGAAATATTTTTCGACAGTTTTTTAAATTTTATTTTGTCAAAAATAGTTACTGCTCTAATTATTGCAGAAGCAACAGACTGAAATAAATAAATTGCCTTTAGTGTTTGAGGAAGGTGTGGCTTGGTAGGTTTTACGTGTTTATTTTGTTAACTGTTACCGAGGCGCCCCCGAGACACAGAGGTGGTCTGGCGAGGAGATGCAGGTCGGGTCACAGACCTGCAGCAGCCTGGGGCTTACCGAGGTTTACCTGGATCGGGGGTGCTCCAGTACTTCCAGCATTTGGACCGGACTTTGGACTTTTTATGTGTAAATGGCATCAGAATATGGCAACTGCGCATTTGTGGGCTGTGCACCAGAATTTCGCTGTGCTGTGCATACTGACAATAAAGAACCAATGAACAGTAAACTGCCTGTAATATTTGTACTCCTGATGAATAATGTTGCTTTATGTTTTTTTTATAATTTATCTCTTCAGTCCATGGGAGTTGCTGGCAGGCCAGCATTTACTGACTGTCCATAATTGTCCTTGATAAGAGGTTGCTGAGTCACCTCCTACTGTGTGACTTGCTTGTCCACTTTGAGGGGGGCTTAAGAGTCAACAACATGAGATGGATCCAGAGTCACATACAGACCAGATCTATTAAAAATGGTAGAATTCCTTCCCCCTGAAGTTTGTTCCCACTTTAAGGATGGTCATATAACTAACCATTTTATGGGCAGAAACAATAGACTGTAAGTGGAAGCTCAAGAGGAAGAACTATTAACAACTGTTGAATTCCTTGTATCTTATATAAGTAAGACTTTATTCTCTGCAATAGTTTTTGTATAGAGTTAAGATCCTTTTGAGCACACATATTATCCTTTCCTGACCTATGAGACCTAACTGTAATAACCTTCTGCCTGTATTCCTGGAGCCAATTATTATTTTCAATGCTGCCATGGGCAAAAGGTGAGATTGTATGTAGCTAATGCAATATGTGAACTCCACCCTTAAGTCTAAACTTCCGACCAAGTGCTTTACAAGACCTTCAGATTACTTTGGTTCTTTAGCCATTGCCACAACAACTCTCTGAATCACTGATGAAACAAATCGAAGTGAAGACGGATCACTGGCACAATATACTCCAGCCAATTGCCTCTCAAATAATCCATGGAGACAGATGATTATGAGCTCAAGCCTTCCACAATTATAGAGTCATAGAGTGATACAGTGTGGAAACTGGCCCTTCGGCCCAACTCGCCCACACCATCCAACAATGTCCCAGCTACACTTGTCCCACTTGCCTGCGCTTGGTCCACATCCCTCCAAACCTGTCCTATCCATGTACCTGTCTAACTGTTTCTTAAATGATGGGATATCCCAGCCTCATCTACCTCCTCTGGCAGCTTGTTCCATACACCCACCACCCTTTGTGTGAAAAAGTTACCCCTTAGATTCCTATTAAATCTTTTCCCCTTCACCTTGAACCTATGTGCTCTGGTCCTCAATTCCCCTACTCTGAGCAAACGACTCCGTGCATCTACCCGATCTATTCCTCTCATGATTTTATACACCTCTATAAGATCTCCCCTCATCCTCCTACACTCTATGGAATAGAGACCCAGCCTACTTAACCTCCCAGTATAGCTCACACACTCTAGTCCTGGTAACATCCTCGTATATCTTTTCTGAACCCTTTCAAGCTTGACAATATCTTTCCTATAACATGGCGCCCAGAACTGAACACAATTTTCTAAATGCGGTCTCACCAACGTCTTATACAACTGCAACATGACCTCCCAACTTCTATACTCTGACTAATGAAGGCCAGTGCCAAAAGCCTTTTTGACCACCTTATCTACCTGCGATTCAACCTTCAAGGAACCATGCACCTGTACTCCCAAATCTCTCTGCTCTACAACACTACCCAGAGGCCTACCATTTACTGTGTAGGTCCTGCGCTTGTTCGACGTCCCAAAATGCAACACCTCACACTTTTCTGCATTAAATTCCATCAACCATTCCTCCACCCACCTGACCAATCGATCCAGATCCTGCTTGAATCTTTCACAACCATCTTCACTATCTGCAAAACCACTCACTTTTGTATCATCAGCAAACCTGCTAGTCTTGCCCTGTATGTTCTCATCCAAATCATTGATGTAGATTACAAACAGTAACGGGCCCAGCACCGAACCCTGAGGCACACCACTAGTCACAGGCATCCAGTCCAAGAAGTAACCTTCCACCTACACCCTCTGCTTCCTTCCATGAAGCCAATTTGCTATCCATTCAGCTATCTCTCCTTGGATCCCATGCGATCTAACCGTCCAGAGCAGCCTACCATGCGGAACCTTGTCAAATGCCTTACTGAAGTCCATGTACACAACATCCACAGCTCGGCCCTCATCAACCTTTATGGTCTCGTCTTCAAAAATATCAATCAGATTTGTGAGACACGACCTCCCACGTTCAAAACCATGCTGACTATCCCTAATCAGCCCTTGCCTATCCAAATGCCGGTATAACCTATCCCTCAGAATACTCTCTAGTAACTTTCCAACTACAGATGTTAAGCTCACTGGCCTATAGTTTGCAGCATTTTCCCTGCAGCCCATCTTAAAAAGAGGCACAACATTTGCCACCCTCCAGTCTTCCAGCACCTTTCCTGTATTTAAGGACGACTCGTAAATTTCAACCAGGGCTGCCGCAATTTCCTCTCTAGTTTCCCGCAAAGTCCTCGGATACATAGATACATAGATACATAGAAAATATGTGCAGGAGTAGGCCATTCGGCCCTTCGAGCCTGCACCGCCATTCAATATGATCATGGCTGATCATCCAACTCAGTATCCCGTACCTGCCTTCTCTCCATACCCCCTGATCCCCTTAGCCACGAGGGCCACATCTGATCAGGCCCTGGAGATTTGTCTACCTTCAAACACGACAGTACCTTCAGTACTTCTTCGACGGTAACCCTGACTGCTCTCATGACACTTCCAGTGACTGCTCCAATTTCCTCCATCCTACTGTTGTTCTCCTTGGTAAATACAGAGGAAGAATACTCATTTAGGACCTTGCCCATCTCCTGTGGCTCCACACAGAGGTGACCGCTTTGATTCCTGAGAGGTCCCACTCTCTCTCTCTTTGTACCCTTTTCCCCCTTATGTACAGTATTTATAAAATCTTTGGGATTGTCCTTAATGCTACCTGCCAGAGCTATCGCCTGGCCCCTTTTTGCTCTTCTGATTTCCTTTTTTAGTTTACTCCTTAGTTCCTGAAACTCCTCCAGGGATGCACTTGAACCCAGCTGCCTATACCTGTCCCATGTATCATTCTTGTTTTTGACTAACGTCTCAATTTCCCTCGTCAGCAAAGCTTCCCTACATTTGCCTGCTTTGCCCTTCACTCTAACGGGGACACATCCTGAGCTTTCTTCAGTACACTTTTAAAAACATCCCACTTGGCTAATGTTCCTTTCCTCTCAAATAACCTGCTCCAATCAACTTGAGCGCGACCTTCTCTCATACCCTCAAAGTTGGCCTTACCCCAGTTGAGCATTTTAACACATGGACCCTCTCCGTCCCTATCCATAATTATCTTAAACCTAATCGAACTGTGGTCACTGGTCCCAAAAGGCTCCTCCACACACACTTCATTAACTTGCCCTTCCCAATTTCCCAATACTAGATCCAGCATTGCCCTCACACGTGTGCGGGGTCTCCACATACTGCTTAAGGAAACTCTCCTGAACACCTTTGGGGAATTGCACCCCATCTAAACCCTTCACGCTATGATTTTCCCAGTCTATATTGGGAAAGTTAAAACCCCCAACTACTTTTAGGTAGTTGTATGTCTTGTTGCTTTTTTTTTAGTATGGCTGTATGGTAATTCGAATATCACTGTACCTTAATTGGTACGTGACAATAAACGGACCTTGAAACCCTGAAACCTTCACCTTCTAGTTCCCGTTGACTATTCGAGGTTCTGTAGTACACCCCCAACAAGGTGATCATCCCTTTCTTGTTCCTCAGCTCCACCCATATAGTCTCACTAGACAAACCATCTGTAATGTCACTCTGAACACAGCCGTGATATCCTCCTTAACCAACACCCCCCCCCCTCCTCCTGCCCCTCCCTTAACCAGTTTTGAGTCATGGCTACAACGTCCCAGTCGCTCGTACCTATCCATGCCTTAAGCTCATCTGCCTTACCCATCGGGCCCCTTGCATTAAAATACATGCATTTTAAACCAACCCTCCTTCTTCGCTCTCCATCTTTCATCTGCCTATTCTGTCCACTAACCTTTCCCATATCACCCTCCATATCAACTTCTAGCCTTTCACGTGCCTCTGTCCCGCACGAGTTATAAAGTAAATAACTTAACTCAAAATATTGCAGCTGCACTGGCAATGGAGACCAATCCCAATCTTTGGTTACCACCAACAAACGCAGAAACAATTTACATTTTTTAGCACATTTCATGCCCAGAGCCAGTCATGTTGTTATGAAATCTTGTGACTGTTTCTAATGTAGATTCCCTGCTAACAGCAATAATGTAATTAGGTACATCCAATTTCAATAGTAATTTGCTTTTAGTTATGATTAGATAACCTTTCTTCGAGACATTGATCAAGGGTAAATATTGTCTGGAGCATGGAGAATTCTCTTGTATATACCATTAAAAAATGATATATACTGTTTACCTACATTTTAACCATGACTTTAACCCTTGTCTTTAAATTACTCTGGGATTTGGATGAAAGCTAGTGCACAAATGTAATTGTTTTCGTGATATAACAAATTGCTGAGAGAACTCTATTCTTCTTCAAATAATTGCAGAGAAGGTGCAGTTTGAAAAGGTGAGATTGTTTCTCAGTAATTTGCCTCATTGAAGCATTAACACTGATTATCTGCTCAGAATGAAATCAACCCAACGAGCAAGGCGCTGATACCTCAGACAAGCTGAGATTGGAAATCTTTGGCTTGAAGCATGCCTTACATTGAGTTCACTGTGAATGAGGTAGGTGTTTGCACAAGGCTGGTATTGCTCCCTGGTCATTACTGTACTTTTAATATTTCCAACAGATAATTTATGGTTCACATCCAAGTCTACCGACATGTTCAGCACACACTGGGGATGAAAACTAATTTGGAGGGAGCAGTATTAAACTGGACCAAGCCTATCACCTTTCACTGCCTGGCTCTCAGAGTATTATCAATTGCAAACTGGGCGGCTGATGGATTAATGGCAATTAGCTGTGGGCTACTTTCACACCAGTCAATCAGGTCAAGGGTCATGAGAGCCAAACGTGTTTTAATGTCATAAGTTTTGAAAGGGAACAATTAAAGTCTTAATTGCACCAGCACAACAAATCTGTAAACATAGTACTCTATAAACACCATAATAACCAACAGAAAGATGTTCAGTACATAGAAAAAACACACAATCATAATAATAATAACAATTGTTATGATAATTCTGTATGATGATGGTGATGATGATGATGATAATGATGATGATTATTATTAATTAGTAGTAGTAGTAGTAGTAGTAGTAGTAGTAGTAGTAGTAGTAGTAGTAGTAGTATTAAGGGCCTGTCCCAACAGCATGCGGTTGCATGCGTCTAGCGCGACCAAATGTGGTCGCTTGAGGCGTTCGGCCTCGCGGGGCCGGTCCCACTTCGAACCGCGGAGGTGTATGGAGTTGTGCGGCGCTGGTCCCAACATCATACTCACCAATCAGCTGGGCAGGAGGCGGGCCGACTGAATTTGGACGTCGGGCGGTGACGTCATCAAGCAACGGCACGCCGGGCGGTGACGTCATCGCGCAACCACGCGCTAGGCATACACTGTCAAGACGCTGCGTATGACACCAAGACGCTGCGTACGACGTCAAGACGCTGCGTACGCCCGTCGAGACGCTGCATACGCCCTCAATGCGCCTGCGGGCCGACAGGCCGTTGGCACGCGGGATTTTCGGACAGGGCAAGATTTTTGGAGCCCCGCGCGATGTCGGGACCAGCCTCGCACAACTCCATACGCCTTCGCCGATCGAAGTGGGACCGGCCCCGCGAGGCCGTATGCCTCAAGCGACCACGTTTGGTCGCGCTAGACGCATGCAATCACATGCTGGTGGGACAGGCCCTTTATGAAGCAAATACGACAACTATGCCCCCAAGTCTACGTAGTATGGAGTTTAGATTGAGATTGTAGTGTTTAACTAGACTAAGTGGGACCCGTTGGGTCCCGGCATCACACGAGAGGGCTGGTCCCCCAACGCAATATTCCACCTCTCCACCAATTCCAATATTGGTGGCCATTGGGGGGGGGGCTTTCTGGAGTGCTAGTATGGGTGTTGTGCGCTGAAGGGTGATAGAAAAATTCATTCCTATAGCTATCGGATACTGTACCTTTAAATATGCTTATGCGAGTGCTTATGCAAGCAGAATGCTTACTCTCCATCTTATTTAGCTTATGAAGTTATATTTGCTATTAACCTCCATTTCGTATACAGCATGCTGGTAACAGTTTAAAATATTGGCCAAGGCTGCAAAAGCATGTGAATGCTGAGCACAGAGCTTGTAAATGACCTTCGCTATCTCAATGAGAATAGAGATAAGGGATGTTTCCAGGCGTCTGGAACTCCAACAGTGATACTAGCAAGCTGCATGAAGAACAATAGGCCTGTTCTTGCCTTGCAGCTGTACGGTTTCACAAACTAATAGCCAAATCCTTTGTTTCTTCCTGTTTGTAGCTGAGGGGATCCATTGTGTGTAACTGAAGCCTCTTTGTTATTAACCATGTGTTTATGGCTGTTTTATGAGTATAAAGATATCTGCAAATCCTCTGCACTCTGTGTGAATTTCTCTCGTTAAACATTCAAGTTATATCTTAATTACTGTTGCTGTCGTCTGTTGGGAAAAATATTTCTAACAAAGGGACTGGTTTCCAGATGGCTACTATGGACATTGTGGGCCGAATGGATTCTTGGGCTGGCGGCTCAGTCACTCAAGCCTGTTGTGCTGGCAGCTCACTCACTCACAGCTGGTGGGCTCGCAGTTAACTCACGGCTATTCCTTGAAATTTCATTTCAAGCAGGGTGCAAGAGCACCAAATTCAAGTGCAGTTTCATTTCATTTCAAGCAGGGTGCAAGGCCACTAAAGACAGTGAGTCGTGACCTCTCTCTCCCCCATCTTGCAGAGACTGAGCCACGCCAACACTTCCGGGTTTAATAGTCCGTCCCCCCCACCCACCAGAAGGGGCGTGGCCTTCATGGCGTGATTGACAGGAGAGAGAATCTCAACATTTTTTAAACACTAATAACTCTTTTATGTTTCATCAATGGGAAAAATCCTCGGCATCTGATGAGCGGAGGTGGACTTTGAGTAAAATGGCCCAAAATCACAGGCATACGTGGTAGCGTTTTTTCTAAAAATCAATATAAAGCGCAAACAGGAAGTGGTCAAGATTAGACTTTTAATTATATAGAAGGCAAGGCAGCTCAAATTAGGCAAGGCAGCTCTAATTCGGCAAGGCAGCTCTAATTCGGCAAGGCAGCTCGCCTTAGCACTTTCAAAACCAAAGGCAAGGCAGCTCGCTTTAGCACTTTCGAAACCAAAGGCAACACAGCTTGCTTTAGCACTTTCAAAACAAAAGGCAACACAGCTTGCTTTCGTACTTTCAAAACCAAAGGCAACACAGCTTGCTTTAGCACCTTCAAAACCAAAGGCAACACAGCTTGCTTTAGCACTTTCAAAACCAAAGGCAACATAGCTTGCTTTCGCACTTTCAAAACCAAAGGCAACACAGCTTGCTTTAGCACTTTCAAACCAAAACATACTTTTGCATTTTCACACTACATTTTCAAACCACATTAAGGGCACTGAAAGGTCAGTAAAACCACTCACAGTTTAGTAGACATGTGTTCAGTGTTATTCACAGCTCAGTCTGAGAATTGCGACCTGTCGCTCCCCCATCTTGCAGAGAACTGAGGCACCTCCACACCTCCGGGTTTTATAGTCCCTCCGGAAGGGGCGTGGCCTTCAGGAGAGAGAATCTCAACATTTTATGAACACTAATAACTCTTTTATTTTTCATCGATGGGAAAAATCCTCTTGTCCTGCGCAGCGGAGGGGGACTCTGAGTAAGATGGCCAAAAATCACAGCTGTATGTGGCAGCGTTTTTTCTATATACAGAACAACAGGAAGTGGTCAAGATCAGACTTTTAGTAATATAGATAGATAATCTGGTTGTTGTTGGGAAGAAGCTGCTCCTGAACCTGTACATTACATTTTACAGGCTCCCATCAATTCTTCCCGATGGCATGGGGTGCAATGAGACCGTGGCCAGGGTGGCGTGGGTCTATGATGATGCTGGGTGTCTTTTTGAGGCAGCGACTCCTGTAGATCCCTTTGATGTTGGTGAGTTCTGTACCCATGATGGACCAGGCTGTGTTCACCACTTTTTGTAATCTCCTACGTTCCTGGGCGTTCGAGTTGCCGAACTAGCCGTGATGCAACAATTCAACATGCTCCCTACCGTACACCTGTAGAAGTTGAAGAGAGTATCAACATGGGGACGTCTATTGTGCTGCTGAACATAAATATCTCACAATGTTAAACCAATGTCTCCCTGGCTGTGTTATATGGATTTAATAGAACATGTTGTATTATTTGAAATGGAGCAAGTGAATTCCCCACTACATGTCTCTCAATCAACAAAGGTGAATAAAGACTGCCTATTGTTTGTCTCTGCTGAGTTTATTATAAGTCAATGGTAATCATAAGCTGGAAGCGCTCAATGAGCATGTCAAGCTCTGAACATCAAACTGAACTGACACAGGCCATTCAGCCCAACCCATCTGTGACAACATCATGCACCCTCTTACACTCATAAAGAGCCATATACTACAAGCTTCAGCTTACTAAATGTGGTCTGACATTCAGTGCTGACATATAGTAACCGTATACTTGTAGGGAATTATACAATGCAGAAACCAGCCCTTTGGCCCATCGAGACTATGCCAACCATCAAGTGCCCATTTACACCAGTTTTACACATACCCCTCCCCTCTCCCCATTTTATTCCCCCCCGCATTCAATGAACTCCATCCAGATTTAACCACTTACTGTAGCTGCCTACCAGAAGAAATTTACTGCAGCCAATTAATTTACCAACTCACACGTCTATGAGATGTGGAAGGAAATCCACAACATCAAAGAAGGGTTGTGCAAACTCCACACACAAAGCCCTACAGGTCAGGATTGAACCCAGGTTACCAAAGCCATGAGGCAACATATTCATTGGTAATTCCACGGTGTCATTAACTAAGCCTGGGCCACTATCATGGCTACAAGTGTAGGTTTTAGCTTACTACTAACCAGTATTGTGGTTTGGTGAAAAAGACTCAACAATCACTTACTGTTTCACAATCTGGTCAAAGATTTAGTTGCTGATACGCGTGGAAGGAAAACAATATTGAGAGTAAAAGCTCCTTTTTGTACATGCAGTGGCTATCAATGTGATTGGCAATGAAAAACGGGTAAGCAAATGTTACAGATCATTGTGCTTCTCTAACACCCAATACTAGGCACTTAATCGGATCGTTCAAGGAAAGTATTGTATCAATTTGACATGTAGCATTACTCTGTTCACGAAGATGCTTTGCCTCATTGGGATATCCTTGTCCCCAGACCCAGCGTGAAACTATGACAAGAATAATGTGGCCATGACATGTACAAATGGCATTCATAAATCAATTCTCAGCAGCAACTCAGACAGCATCACTTCTAAAGCAACAGTTTTGTGGATGCGGCTTGTTCTTTGATTGCATGTTGAAACTGGTCATTGGGGAAAGCATCTTACAATTGTAACTCTAATTGTTGCTGGCTTACTGCATTTGTGTGGTTAGTTGCTTGATGCTGCTGCAAGAAGTATCCTTTCTGAAAATAGAACTGTGTCTGAAAACTCAGAACATTTCTTTTTTAACAAATTGATTTTTGGCTCCACACCAATTTGCATCTGAGTATCCTCCCATGAATCTCCCCCAGGCTACAGGTGTTATATAAATCCAATGTAGGAAGGAACTGCAGATGCTTGTTTTAAACCCAAGATAGACACAAAGTGCTGGAGTAACTCAGCGGGACAGGCGGCATCTTTGGAGAGAAGGAATGGGTGATGTTTTGGGTTGAGACCCTTCTCCAGAACCCAATCTGCTTATTGTATCTGTTATCTCCGACATGCCAAACATGCAAGTCACAGGAGGAAGGATGGAGGGAAAGAACCCTGCGGGAATGAGCCATGGTCCTTTGTGGGACCATCAGCAGTAGAAGAGGCCCACATGAACTGTTCAAAGTTACATGAAAGGCTTACCAAGCTGAGCTGTTGCTGATACAGCATGGACGGATGTGGTTGTAATGTGGGCAAATGGGATTAGAGTAGATGGGCAAAAATGTTGGCATGGACATGGTGGACCAAAAGACTTGTTACTGCACTGGGCCTATCTCAGATATCAGGACTCTATTTTGTGACACATAGATAGCACCATAGTTACATTTTCATTGTACACAGGCAAAGGCAGTGCATTTAAATTAAGCTGCCATCTCAAGAGGAGTGGGTAGGACTTTTGTGCCTAAATTAAAGCAAACTTAAAGAACTAACTTCCCCAGCCCCCAACTACAATTCAACTTCCATTTTCCACCTGCCCTCAATCAACAGGTGGAAATTAAAATGTGATCTCTTTAATTTGAATACAACCCTGTTCATAAATTCATGTCATCAGAGCCAGATTAGGCCAATCAGTCTATCGGCTCTACTCCACCATTCAATCATGGCTGATCTATTTTTCCCTCTTAACCCCATTCGCCTGCCATTCTCCTGACACCCTCACTAATCAAGAAGCAAGAAGCAGCATTCCTGTGTAAAAACATCACTCCCTCTTCATATTTTGCATCAAAGCAATTATTTCAAAAATAAAAACAGAATTATTTGCCCCATTTTTGGAAAATTTCAATTTGCTTCTGTGAAAATAATGCAAGAGAAATAATTAATGACTGGACTGTGTGTGGTTTTATTGCCAACATTCTGTGATTGTCTCAAATTTAATGTCATAATAATTGCTCCATCAATACATTTTGATTCCACATAAAACTTGTAATCAGTCTTGTTGAGAGAGTGTGACAAAAGTTCTCATTGGTCGTGTTAAGACTCCAAATTTTAAGCATTGAACTATTGCAGTTTTATAAGTGGGGAGGTCAGTACACATGATGGACCGGGCAATGTTCACCACTTTTTGTAATCTCCTTGATTCCTGGGCTTTAGAGTTGCCAAACAGTCAATATGCTCTCTACCGTACAACCGTAGAAGTTCAAGAGAGTATTGGTAGATATACCGAATCTCCTCAATCTTCTAAGGAAGTAGAGGTATTGATGGGCTTTCTTTGTGTGCATCAAGATGCTGGATCCAAGGACAGATCTTCAGAGATATATGAATTAATCAATTAATTAATTAATTAATTAATTGATTAATTAATTAATTAACAGTTTATTGTCACATGTGACAAGTCACAGTGAAATTCTTTACTTGCTTACCCAAGGTATGCAAAAGTCACCACATAAGGGCGCTGAAAAGTTACAAAATATACACAGTTTCCATGCCCTGTCCTCCTTTGTTCTCCTATGTTCTCCCCCTTCCCCACCTCATGGTGGCCCCACCCCCACACGCCGGGTCCCCATTATCCGTTGTTTTCCCCCCTCCCTCACGGCGGTCCGCCACCCCGGGCCTCGTGCCCAGGAACTTGAAGGTGTTGATTCTCTCCACCACCAACTCATTGATGAAGACAGGTTTATGGATCCTCGGCCATCCTCTTCTAAAGTCAACAATTGGTTCCTTGGTTTTACCGACGTAGAGAGCAAGCTTGGTTATCTATCCTATCTATACTTATCCCTATCCTTTAATTTTATATACACATTTAATAAATTTAAGTCATAGGGACTTAATATTAGGAAACAAAGATTCTGTATATATGGAATAGAATTACTGGAATATATCTGTTTACATAGTTGCTATCCACATTGCCCACCAATTGGGAGTCGCAGAGGTCCATTTGGGCCAAATTGTGTGTGACAGTATATCAGTAATGTAGCTTCTATTTGCCTATTTCTATTTGCTAAACTACAAATGCTTGATTTGCTTCAGTGAATATCTGCACAAAGAGATTTTTCACTGAATATTTGAATGATCAAATTATAATAGACAAATTTATATTAATTACACTCATTTTCTAAATGTAATATCAGAACGCATATTCCAGCTGATTTCCAACACAGATTATTGAGTTGTTTTAATTGAAAACAGAGCAAATTGTTTTTACTTGTTGTACAAGGGCTCTTCAGAGTTGCACAAGTATACTATTAGTTTAATCAAAGTTGGAGATTAAGTGGAACAGATGGTGATGTTCAAATCACAAGAGAAGTTGCTTAGGGCTTGATTGGTGTATCTGGGGGGCAGAGGGAGAGAAGGAACAGGTAAACAAAACTAACGTGAAATAAAGCAATTTTAAAATAATTTGTCTAATGCAACAAATTAAAATATATATATTTAGGAGTGTTGTATGTAAAGTTTTCGTACAAGCGGTTTGCTGATCAGAATTTCCATATGACAATGCAAACCAAGTAACATTTAAACTTCAGTCTATAGAGATACAGCGTGGAAACAGGCCCTTCGGCCCACTGAGTCACTGCCAACCACATATCACCCGTACACTAGTTCTATCCTACACACTAGGGACAATTTACAGAAAACAATTAACCAACAAACCTGTGTAGAAAGGAACTGCAGATGCTGGTTTATACCGATGATAGATACAAACTGCGGGAGTAATTCAGTGGGTCAGGCAGCATCTCTGGAGAAAAGGAATAGGTGATGTTTCAGGTCAGAACCCTTCTGCAGACTTACCTCTTTGGATTGTGGAAAGAAAACTGCAGCAACTGGAGAAAACCAACGTGGTCACAGGAAGAACGTACCGACACCTTACAGATGGCATTTGTAGTCAGGATCGAACCCGGGTCTCTGGTTCACTGATTGCTGCAGGAACGCAAATTAATTATGTTGTACTAAGTAAGCATCATTAGATGTGAGTTATTTGGAGAAATTGTTACCACTTTATTCTTTGCAAAGTGTTAACCTTTATGATTTTGGGGTCACTGCAAGGGAATGTAGCTCAAAGAATCTCAAAGAAACCTTTCCGTGGGAGATGGAGGGGTGTCTGTTGGATCTCTTGCACAGACGCTAGAGGTTGGTGAGAATAAGAATGTGACAAAGAGGAGAAGAAGTTCAAAAGCAGACAAAAAGTGCTAGAGAAACTCTGCAGGTCAGGCAGCATCTCTGGAGAACATGGATAGGTGATGTTTAGTGTCGGGACCTTTTTCAAACTGGTAGGTGATATCTTGGGTGGGGACCCTTCTTCAGACTGCTTTTTGGTGACATTTCGGGTCGGGGGCGTTATTCGTACTGGTTTTCGACTATATTTTCGCATCAGGACCCTTCTTCACACCTTAGTGATGTTTTAGTGATGTTTTGGGTTAGGACCCCTCTTCAGACTGTCGACCGTTATCCCTTCACATGCACTTCACCATACTGCAAGATCATGACTGATATTTTTCTTCAGCATCATTTTCCTGTCGTAAAAGCAAAATAAAACTGCTAGAGGAACTCAGCGGGTCAGACACATCTGTGGAAGCAAAGGAATTGTCGGGGGCTTCAGGTTGAGACTCTTCATCAGCATCGTTAACCATCTTTTGCTTTCTACAGATGCTACATGACCCACTAAATTTGCAGTCTATTATTGCCTGTGGAAGAGGTGAACAATTGAGGGTTCCACCTTTCCTTGGTCATCGGTGAATCGTGATTGATCATGAATTGATTTGTTCAGAACCTTTCAATACCTCTAGTTTCCCTCTCCACTGATTTTAAGTCTGAAGAAGGGTTTTGATCCGAAACATCACCTATTCCTTCTCTCCAGAGATGCTGCCTGACCCACTGAGTTACTCCAGCATTTTGTGTCTATCATCCATGTAAACCAGCATCTGCAGTTCCTTCCTACACAATATTCCAAATGCTGCCTTACCAACATCTTGTTACACAGCATTCCAACTTGTTTCCTCAATACTCTGAATAATGAAGACCAATGTACGGATAGCCATCTAGTCCACACTATCCCCCTTTGACGCCACTTTCAAGAAACTATTTACCTGCACTCCTGGATCCCTCTGCTACACAACACGCCCCGGGACACTACCATTCACCATTCAATGAAGGCCCGGCTTAAAATAAATGGAGTAAAGGGCCTGTCCCACCAGCATGCGACTACATGCGTCTAGCGCGACCAAACGTGGTGGTTTGAGGCGTATGGCCTCGCGGGGCCGGTCCCACTTCCAACCGCGGAGGCCTCTGGAGTTGTGCGGAGCTGGTCCCGACATCATACTCACCAATCAGCTGGGCAGGTGGCGGGCCGACTGAATTTGGACGTCGTACGGCGTCGGGCGGTTACGTCATCACGCAACGGCACGCGGGGCGGTGACGTCATCGTGCAACGCCACGTGCTAGGCATACGCCATCAAGACGCTGTGTACGGTGTTGAGGCGGTGCGTGCGGCGTCGAGGCGGTGCGTGCGGCCTCCATGTGGCAGCGGGCCGGCAGGCCTTTGCCGCGCGGAATTTTTGAACACTGTTAGTTTTTCGGAGCTCCGCACGATTTTGGGACCAGCTCCGCACAACTCCATGCGGCTCCGGCGATCGAAGTGGGACCGGCCCCGCGAGGCTGCAGGGCTAGCGCGACCACGTTAGGTCGCGCTAGCCGCATGCAGTCGCATGCTCGTGGGACAGGCCCTTAAGTTATCAACACACATTATCGTTGCATAGGCTTCAAGAAAGCCTCATAAGACTTTCAAAGTCATCTGGTGAGAATTTTTTTTATTGCCCTGAACTACTAAACCAGCATCTGCAGTTCCTTGTGACATAAGAAGTCTGACAGGCTATGTTACTGTCATTTCTCAACCATTTTCCTGTTGGTTGGCTACCAACAGAGTTTACTGGAACTCAAGATACAGAAATGGTGTAGCATTTAAAGGCCTGTCTCACGAATCTGCGGTCATTGGCGGCGAAACGGGAAGAATCTGCCGCCATAGACCGCGCACTCGTGAGAACGTACAATTCCCGGGCCGTGTGGCGGTGTTCCCAACACCGTGCGGTGCTAAAATAAAACCGACAATGTCGAAAACACTATACTCACTGCACAACCTCCACCAGTGATGCACAAGTGCGCATGGCCGCTCGCACGGGCCGCCGCCAGTGTGGGTCGAGCGCCGTGCGTCAAACCTCCTTTGCCACAGCCGCCGCCAGTGAGGCACGTGCCGCCGCCAGTGAGGCACGTGTGCTGCGCGGCCGCAGTCACAGCCACCGCTACAGCGCCGCGATCAGGATGGCCGCCGCCACAGCCGCCGCTGGTGAGTCACGTGCGGCGGGCCGACGTCATCGCAGTCGGCCCGCCCTTTTTTTACTTACCGCAAGCACGTGGGACCCGCCGTGTTTGAATTAACTTGGCCCCCGCGCAACATCCGTGCGGCACTCCGGTGGATAGGCTCGACGCTCTCGCCGTTGCCGCGCGGTCCTCGCTACCGGCGACGCCGCGCTTCACCGCCGATGACCGCAAACAGGTAAGACAGAGCCTTTAGTGCCTATCAAAAGGAGGAGGAGCCATCTTGGTGAACGGCTGCTAATCAGCAGCCGTCCATTTAATTCACGTTTTTTTTCTAGTTTTAGTTAGTCTTGTGTGCTGTCTGTAGGAGAACTAGACTTTTAATGTAGGGGCAAGGGGGTAACCTTATTTCTAGGTCGTTACCTGGTCGGTGAGGCAGCTTTTTCTCCGGGCTGCCCCGTCGACCCGTCCTCGTTGCCTACCAGCGGGCGTGGAGCGCCGTTTCCTGCCGGGGACCGCCCAGCACCTTCAGCTTCGATGGCGGCATAGCGCTGGAGCGCTATCGCGGAGCGGAGCGGGCGATGCCTTGCCTGGGTCGCCGCGCTGGATCGACGCGCTGGAGCTCCGGTGAGTGTGACCGCCGAGCTCAACACCTCCGGGCTGCGGGTCTGCGGAGCAGAGCGGGCGGCGCCGACTTCAACATCGGGAGCCTGGGAGCTCCAAACCGGCGCGGCCTTGTCGGCTTCGGAAGCTGCGGTCTACGGCAATGGAAGCGGCCGTTCCAGGTGGCCCAGCCACTGAGAGGACTCTCCTGATGCCGGGGCAACAGCACCCGGCGAGAACGGCCAGGAACATCGGGCCTCCGTAGAGGCAATAGCGGAGGCCTCAATAGGCCTGACTGTGGGAGAATTGGGGATGGGGACTGGACATTGTGCCTTCCCCCACAGTGGTAACCATTGTGGGGGGATGATTTTTGTATGTAATGTCTATTTTAGTCTGTGTCCAAGATGGCGGTCGGAAGGGAGAGTGGAAGCTGGAGAGTTTAGCTGCCGCTGCTCTCTCTTCACATTGTGTTTCTGATTTTCTTTTTTGTGTCTTTGGATCGAATTCTGTCTTTAATTTGTGTATTGGTGATGTCTTTATAACTTATTTTACTCCGATTATATGTTTCTTACTTGTTAAACTCTGCAAGGTGTCCTTGAGACTTTGGTATAAGGCGCCCATAAATAAAATTTATTATTATTATTATTATTATTACGAAGATGTTGCCAGGACTCCAGGGGCTGAGCTATAGGAAGAGGTTGAGCAGGCTAGGACGTTATTCCTTGGAACGCAGGAAAATGAGGGGGTGATTTTATAGAGGTGTAAAAGATCATGAGGGGAATAGAAAGGCCGAATGTACAGAATTTTTTAGTATCAAGAACTAGGTTTAAGGTGGGAGAGTAAAAATTGAATAGGAAGATGAGGGGCAACTTTTTCACATGGACTCAGTGGGCCGAAGGGCCTGTTTCCACATTGTACCTCTAAAGTCTAAAATCTAAAGTAAAGGTAGGTGAAGGCCTTGAGGGCGGTTTGCCTTATAACTGTATGGAATTAGCTTGATAGGAAAGCTGGTCATTTTGAGTCCTGTAAATTTCTGTACGTTTGTTAACACAGTTCTTCCCTGGTCTTCGTAGATATATTTTCATTCTTTGGCCTATTGAGTCCATGTCGGCTTTTAGAGATATTCCATCTGACCCATTGCCCCATTTATTTTTCCATGACTTCTCATATATCCATCAACTCTGCCCCCACACCTCCCCCAGTCCCCCACTATAACCAATTCTCCTGCCAATCTTCTACACGAGAGATTATTTACTACAGCCACTAGTTAACCCTTCTTCAGGATCTGGGAGGAAACCAGACCAGCAGTGGGAAGCCTCAGAGCCGTAGGAGACCATGCAAACTCTACAAAAACAGCACCAAGGGCCTGAATCACTGGAGCTGTGAGGCACAGCCAAAATGTGATGGCATAAATGGAGATACAAGAAACTGCAAATGATGTCATCTAGAGCAAAGAAGCAAACTGCTGGATGAACTCTGCCAGTCAATCAGCAACTATGAAGGAAAAGGAATAGCCAATGTTTCAGTGTGACATTGCATCAGTTCAAATAAACAGGACTGTGATGCCATCAAGCTTCTTGAACAGGCAATCCCATTAACACATTCTAATAAACAGCAAACCAGAACAAGCAAAACTACCCAGCACTAGAGCTCTGCAGCAGTAGCACTACCTGCTGCACAACTGCAAACTGCTGCACCTTTGTGTCAATGTTTGATTTGCTGCACCACTGCCCTGTGTGAGGTTATCTCCTCCTACCCATGTTGGCTTCCCCATGTTGGTCAAAAAGAGACACAGAATACCAGGAATACTAGTAGCCAGTCAACCCCCATCATTATTTGATCATTGAGTGAGATCATGAATCATCACAACCCTAATCTCACTACATGTTATGGTTCTCATATCTCCTCAAACAAAAATGAATCAGTCTCTGATGTTAATGTATTGACCAAGCCACCGTCATTTATTAAGGAAGAAAGTTCACATAGCGTCATAGAGTCATAGAGCGATACAGTGTGGAAACAGGCCCTTCGGCCCAACACCCACAAAAGTCCCAGCTACACTAGTCACACCTGCCTGCGTTTGGTCCATATCCCTCCAAACCTGTCCAATCAATGTGCCTGTCAAACTGTTTCTTAAATGTTGGGATAGTCCCAGCCTCAACTACCTCCTCTGGCAGATGAAATGTGTCGGAAGGAACTGCAGATGCTGGTTTAAACCGAAGATAGACACAAAATGCTGGAGTAACTCAGCGGGACAGGCAGGAAGGAATGGGTGACGTTTTGGGTCGAGGCCCTTCTTCAGACACGAAGAAGAGTCTTGACCCGAAACGTCACCCATTCCTTCTCTCCAGAGATGCAGCCTACTCAACCTCTCCCTATTGCTCAGACCCTCTAGTCCTAGCACCATCCTCGTAAATCTTCTCTGTACCCTTTCCAGCTTGACAACATCTTTCCTATAACATGGTGCCCAGAACTAAACACAAGACTGATCTTGTGTGTAAAGTGAAGATATGCTACCTAATTAAAAAAATTCCTGAATGGCCTGTTTCTCGTTTGAGTAGAATGACCCTTTGCCCTACCGTATATCACACCAGATAGAGAAATTTCCATCTGGTTAAGGCAATTACCTCATCAAGGCAAGTGTATGTCTTCTGCTTCCCTCATCTGATGCTGCAATGTTCAACAAGATCTACCATTTCCAAAGGCTTTCTCATGAACCCAAGAGTGCAATGTTCATTTTATATTGTGTTCACGCTAATTGCTAGTCAAATAGACAACCAAGAGAGATAATGCAGACAGATCTCCTAGATAATTAGTTTCTGCAACTCATAGTTCAAAGGTTTTAAAAAGTGCAGCTCAGTGCTCTAGGGTATTATCTTAAGTTTAAAGTCCACCTTAAGACAAATGACTTAAGCTATCTTGGTATCTTCTTCTCAGTGGGTGAAATAGTTAGAAACAAGGAAATGTAGATGCTGGTTTACTCAAAAGGACACAAAGTGCTGGAATAACTCAATGGGTCAGGCAGCATCTCGCGAGAAAATGAATAGGTGACATTTTGGGTCAGGACTACTCTTCAGAACCGACCCAAAATGTCGTTCTCCAGAGATGCTGCCTGACCCGTTGAGTTACTCTAGCACTTTGTGTCCTTTTGGGTGAAATTATTGTTCGTCTGACATCTAATCAGAAAGAATAAAATGTGAAAGGCCTCATTCCTGATATCAAGTAAGTTTCCATGAACATCTATACAAGACCCTGAGCTATGAAGAAAAGGAAGATGATTGAACTGATTTTTTTCCACTGCCTTCAAATTTTTAGGATTCCACACTTTGAAGTGCAGTGTCTTGATGCACAAAACTATTACGGATTCCTTGCACAAGTGATAAAAAGATAAAAAATCAATTTATTTGCTTTTGGCATGTTGATTGAGGATTGTGTCTCAGTCTGGGCTCTTCAATTAGCACATCAAATGCTTAAACTCCACCTGAGCTTCTGGGACCCTTGGTCCAACATTTCATGGCAATGACAGTGATGCATCATTACACTAGTTTGTCGGCCATGGTAATATTCTGCCATGTAGACCATAATATCATATCCCACTGAGTGAGGTTAAGGCTGCAACAAACAAGCTGAGCTGACAATTTTTAACAAAATGTGCAAGAACTTTTGCAGCTGTGGAGGTCTGCCTAGGTTTTCATTAGCAAGTGCATAGCAGGCAGGACAGACTGCAGATGTATTCTTGAGCTTCCAAATTGCATCCTTATTTGATCGAGCTCAGACCCTGCTGCTTTGACCAGACTAGGCTGGTTGAGCGAAAGAAAGGAAGCCAACAGGCCATGTTATGGAGCATGATAACCTTTGAGAATAAATTAGGTCGGGAAGATGGAAATATTTTCCTAAGAGCTTTCCTGAGGACGTGTAGTTAAGATCTGAACTCCATCACCTGAAAGGGCTGAAGTAGACGAGAATGAATATAAACTGGGCATTTCCATTGCTCATTCACAATGCCGAGCAGATATCTATTCAGAGTGTAATTATTATTATCATATAATTTCCTTTACCAAACTGCTTCACCGCACATTACTAACAGTAAGATTCATCACCTTTAGCCTCTTCCCTCAAGGCATCATTATCCTTTTACACTTGCCGGTGATGAGCAAATACAAGTTGGTCGCAGCATGCAAGTGCTGTCTTCAAGCAATGAGCAGACCTTTGTCATTGCAGGTTTCTGGCTTCATACAGAGTCTCAAAGTGACTGCGTCAGCTCTGGATGTACTGATTTGTGTACAGAGAGGGCAGATGAAGGTTCTGATACATACAATGACCCCAGCACCAAGATCTGGGTACCATGTTATAGGCAAAATGTTATCAAGCTGCAAAGGATGCAGAGAAGATTTCCTTTTAAAAAAAAAATTATTAGAAGTAAGTACAATACAGTGGTACCTTTTTACAGGTTCCCAAAATTATGTTAACATAATACATTCTCTGTACAACTTCCTTTTTTTTTTTTTAAGAGAGAGATAAGAAAGAAAGAGATAGTAAAGAATAGAGGAAAGTCTAGTGTGTGTGAAAAAAAAAGGAGAGAAAAAGAGCTAGTAAAGAAAAATAAATAAGAGAAGATTTCCAAGGATGTTGCCAGGACTCAATGGCCTGAGAGGTTGAGCAGGCTAGGACTCTGTTCCTTGGAGCACACGAGGATGAGGGGTGATCTTATAGAGGTGTATAAAATCATGAGAGGAATGAGAGAACAGCGGACAAAGGTTAAAGGTGAGGGGGTGGGGAAGTTTTAATACGTACCTGAGAGTTTCACACAAAGGGTTGTGGGTGTATGGAACGAGCTACCAGAGGAGGTAGTTGAGGCAGGAACTATTGCAATGTTTAAGAAACAATTAGACAGGTACATGGACAGGACAGGTTTGGAGGGATATGGGCCAAACGCAGACAGGTAGGACTAGAGTAGATGGAACATGTTGGTTGGTGTTGGCAAATTGGGCTGAAGGGCCTGTTTCCACGCTATATGACTCTAATGTGGTTCCAGTAACAATCCCTTCCCTATTTCATTATTTTTTTCCGATCTTAAATTGCATTGGTGTTCCCCTGCAACACTGTTATCACCTCCGGCAACCTGTAATGTAAAAACCTTTGCATTGAGGGATGCAGAAGAAAGCCTGAGTTATAGGTATATAACTGCCTGGCTTTAAAGTCAAATTTTATAAGTTTTACCTAAAACATTTCCGGATATAAATTATAATATTGAGAGACCATACCAGGACTGCATGGTGGCGCAGCGGTAGAGTGCTGCCTTACAGCGGCAGGGACCCGCTTTCCATCCTGACTACGGGCGCTATCTGTATGCAGTTTGTACGTTCTCCCCGCGACCACAAGGGTTTTCTCTGAGAGCTATGAATTTCTCCCACATTCCAAAGACGTACAGGTTTGTAAGTTAATTGGCTTTGTTTTTTTTTTTTTTTTATTTAATTTTATTATTTTTTTATTTTTATTTATTAGAAGTACATTACATTACAACCAATTACATTAGTACTCGTCACGTATATCTTATTACAATTAATGTACTCCGTCATTTTTTACACTAATAAAGGGAAAGGGAGAGATTGAGAGAAAGGAGAAAGTGAAGGAAAAAAGTGCAAGTGTAAAAGAAAGTGACAACAAAAAAGAACAAAGACCCTATAAGAAAGAAATTAAAAAAAAAAAAGAATTAAGAAATAGACCCTAAAAAAGAAGAAAAAAGAGAAAGAGGGAAAAGGGAAAAACAAATACTTTGTTGTAAGCATCACGCAAATGGGATATACCAACTCTCCAGCTTTCATCCCCCCTTACCTGACCTCAGTTTTTTTTTTTAAGTACTTTTGCACCCTATACTTGTAATAATTCTATAAATACAGACCACATCAGGTGGAAGTGATCTGGTTTACCTGCCAGGAGGAGTCTTATCTCTTCTAGGTGTAATGTTTCGAACATATTGGAAATCCACATGTTTATAGTTGGTATTGGAGCATTTTTCCAGAATTTTAGGATTAACTTTTTTCCAGTTATTAACCCATAGTCTATTAATTTATTTTGGAACACATTTAGTTCTGGACTATCTTCCGTTGTTCCAAAGATAATCCATTCTGCTTTGGGTATCAGTTTTATTTTAAATAATTTTGTAAAGATTTCGAAAATTTCAATCCAAAATGTTTGAATTTTTGTACAGAAAACAAATGAGTGCGCTATAGTAGCTTCTTGAGATTTACATTTATCACAAATTGATGATACATTTGGGAACATTTTATTGATTTTAGTTTTGGAATAATATAATCTATGTAAAATTTTAAATTGTATTAAAGTGTGTCTTACATTAATCGAACATTTATGCACGTTTAATAAATGTTCATTCCACCTTTCCTTTGAGATTTTAATAGCTAATTCTTGTTCCCAGTCTCTTCTAATACCTTCCGTAGATGGTGTTTCTACATTTAAGATAATATTATACAAATATGAGATTAAGTTTGCTGATTCAGCTTTTATCTGCATTGCTTCATCCAATACATCTGCTGGGCTATTATAATGATCTTTTGTATATTTTTTCAATTTTTGAAAATATATTTGAAAATATTTAAAATATTGATTATTTCCGAGTCTATATTTTATTTGTAATTGTTGGAATGATAGTAATTTTCCAGTTTCGTACAAGTCACCGAACGTTTTAATTTCTAGTCTATCCCATTGTATGAAAGATTTGTCTGTAATAGAAGGATTAAACGAAGGGTTATTAACTATGGGAGATAAAAGCGATAAATTTCTTAATTTTAAATTTTGTTTTATTTGTTTCCAAATTCTGATTGTACTATGTATAATTGGGTTTTTGTTATAATTTATGTTATTCAGTTTCATTGGTGAGAGGAGGATCGCTCCAATGTTTCCAGAGGAGCAGTCCTCTCTCTCCATTACAATCCAGTCCACTTGCTGGGCAGAGTTGTCCATCAGTTGAATCATATGTTTAATATTTACTGACCAATAATAATACATGAAGTTATGGAGTGCTAAGCCCCCTAATACTTTAGCTTTGTTCAAGTGTGTTCTTTGTATTCTATGTGATTTATAGTCCCATATAAAATTAGTAATGTCTGAATCCAGTTTTTTTTAAAAACTTCTTTGGTAGGTATATAGGAATCGATTGAAATAGGTATAAAATTTGTGGTAAGAAGATCATTTTTATTGCATTTATTCGGCCTATTAAAGACATCGGGACCATTTTCCAAAATTTAATTAGTGTATTTAATTTATTAAGTAAAGGATCAAAATTTGCTTTAAACATGCCTTGATATGTTCTAGTGATTTCGATTCCCAAGTATTTAAATTTTTCTGTCGCTATTTTAAAAGGGAATTTTAAAAGATGTGTTGAGTCTTTCGGTTTTATTGACATAATTTCACTTTTATTCCAATTTATTCTGTATCCAGAAAAAGATCCAAAGTCCTCAATTAAATTGAATATATTTGGTATAGTAATTTGAGGTTTTGTAATGTACAATAATATATCATCCGCGTATAAAGATATTTTATTATTTGAATATTTAGTATTATACCCATGGATATCTGGATGTGTTCTAATTTGTTCTGCTAACGGTTCAATTATGAGAGCAAACAACAGTGGTGATAATGAGCATCCTTGTCTATTTCCCCTTGATAGTTGAAATTTTGAGGATAATATTAGTTAATATTCTAGCTGTAGGTTTATTATATAATAGTTTAATCCATAAAATAAAATTCACTCCCAGTTGGAATTTTTGTAATACTTTATCCATATAATTCCATTCTACTTGGTCAAATGCTTTTTCAGCGTCCAACGAAATAATTGATAATTCTTGTTCTTCAGATTTATGTGAGTGCATTATATTGAGTAGACGTCTCATATTATTAGATGAATATCTCTTAGGGATAAACCCCGTCTGATCTGAGTTTATTGGTTTACTAATATATTTACTTAATCTTCTAGCTAATGTTTTCGCTAATATTTTGTGATCTGTGTTTAACAATGCTATAGCTCTGTATGAACCCGGTTCTTCTATATCTTTGTCTTTTTTAAGTATTAGTGTGATCGTTGATTCAGCTAGTGTATCAGGTAATATTTGTTTTTTAAAAGCATATTGGTACATTTTTTGTAATCGTGGTATAATTTTGTCATAGAAGCTTTTATAAAATTCATTAGTAAATCCATCAGGACCTGGTGTTTTCCCATTCTTTAATGAGTTTATTGTATCTACTAATTCCTTAATTGAGATTTGTGCACCCATTTCCTCTTGTTCCTTCAACTCTAACTTTGGAAGATTACAATTATCCAAAAACTCTGTAATTTTATTGGAGTCAGTTGTCGTTTTAGATGTATACAAATTCTCATAAAATTGCGCAAATCTTTTATTAATATCCTTCGGTATGGTTAATAATTCCCCTCTATCTGATTTAATCTTTGGGATCGTATGTTCTTTTTCTCGTTTTTTTAGCTGGCGAGCCAAAAGTTTATGCGGTTTATCCCCAAATTCAAAGTGCTCTTGTTTTGTAATTTGAAAAAGTCTTATAAGTTTGGCTGATAATAGTTTATTTAATTTAAATTTCAAAATTATTATTTTATTATGTTTATCTATTGATGGATCTTTAGCATTATCTATATCCATTTGTCTAATAAGTTCTTCAAACTGTCTTTGTTCATTCTTATTCTTTTTATTTTGAAAAGCTTGATATGAAATTATAATACCTCTAATGTATGCTTTAAAAGATTCTCATAATACAGTAGGCGATATATCTGGAGTGTCATTTATTTCAAAAAAGGAGTCCATTTGTTCTTTTAAATATATACTCACTTGCGGATCTTTTAGGATTTGAAAATTAAATCTCCAAAACGGTTTATTCTTAGACATTCCTTCCAGTTTTAAAAAGAAAGTTAGTGGTGAATGGTCTGAAATCGAATTTGTATGGTATGTTGGGTTCAAAGTGTGCGGGATTAATTTTGTGTCCACCAGGAAATAATTTATACGTGAGTATGTTTTATGTACCATTGAATAAAACGAGTATTCCCTGCCAGTTGGATTAGCAATTCTCCAAACATCTGCTATATTAGTATTGTTTATATAAGTATTTAAAAGTTCACCGGTTTTAGATTTCGTATTCCCTCTCTGTTTTTGGCTTGATTTATCTAAATACGGATCTAAAACACAGTTAAAGTCTCCTCCTATTATAACATTTTGATAATTAAACTCTGCGATTATGTTCAGAATTTTATTGAAAAAATGAGGGTTGTCAAAGTTAGGCGCGTATATATTTACCAAAGTAATTGGAGTATCATGAATTTCTCCATTAACTATTAAATATCTCCCTTCAATGTCTGTTATGGTATTCTTTGCTTTGAATGGTATACCTTTTCTAATAATGATTGACGTACCTCTAGATTTCGAAGTATATGAAGAATGGTATGTTTGACCTATCCATTTCGCCCTCAACCAAGCTTGATCATGAGATTTTAGATGAGTTTCTTGTAAGAAGATAATGTCAGAATTGTACAGTTTCAGCTGAGCTAGTATCTTACCCCTTTTAATAGGTCCGTTAATACCTCTTATATTCCAACTACAGAATGAGACTCCTCCTAGGTTCTTTTGTTTAGCATCTTGCATTTTGAATAATTATAGTACCTTTAAATCTTGTGGTGCATCCATATCCCAGGTCTTTGGGTATTGGGGGAACCTTTGAATTTCTAAGTTTTGTTGGCATATCCCTTTTACGCTTATCACTAAACACAAAACACAAACATGTGAGTTTATGTGATATTAATTTTTTTTTTTTTTTAATTGAAAAAGTGAAAATAGTGTCTAAAATAGTCGACACTGTAACAAGTGGCCCACCTGTAGGTGGGAGAAAACCTTGTTTCGACTTCCATTGTTGGTGTTAAACAAATAACTCCGCTCTCTTGGTTAATCATAACATATTAGAACGGGGCCTCACATTCAGATATATAATACAAATTTACCCTATATATTTCATTATAACATATCATATATATATCGCAATTTTAGCTACTAATTATTAAACAAATGATTTTAGCTTCAATAATAGTCAACTGTTGGTTGAAGGGGTTAACGAGACGCGCCCCTGGACCTAAGCCAGGTGCTCGTTTCTCATCTCCTCCTCCCAGTTATAGATAAGGTTTGAATTTAGTAAAAATTCATATTAGTTTTGTTAGTTCGTTATTTTTTATTTTTATTAGCGTCCGTTACTATTCTAATCTAACATTGATAACTTGTTAAATTGTTAGGTTGTTAATAGGATCAATTCTTACAATTGGATTTAATATTATAATCTATTAAATAATTAATGCTTCTGGTATATTCCATTCTCTTCAGTTCAGCTGTTTACTCGTTTGGAACACAGAGTGTCCTTGATTCGAAATTCCACAGATAACAGTCTAGCCATCCTAAACAAAACACTGCTTGAAATGGTTCTAATCTGCCAAACCTCCATTAACGTGGAATTCTAGTTTAAAAAAAAAGATTAATTCATACTATTAATTCTATTTTTCAACGATGCTCTGAGCATATTTGTACGCGTCCTCCGGTTTTACAAATGACCTTTCAGAACCGTTAAAAGAAATACGCATTTTGGCTGGATAAAAACCACCGTATCTGACACCTTGTTTCCCTCTTAAAAGCTCTTTTGCCTTTCCGAATTGATTTCTCTTTTGCACAATTTCATACGGATAGTCCCTGAATATTTTGATAATGTCATTGTCCAACCGCAATTGCACTCCGTATTTAATTTTGCGCATCACATCTTCCAGTTCTAAAATGTCCCGAAATTTCACAATAATATGTCGTGGGTGGGCTTTTCCAGCTTGAGATCTCGGTTTAAATCTTGGAACACGATGAGCCACTTCAATTTTCGGTTCTTTGGAGAGATTAAGCAGATGTTTAAGTAAGTCCATGGCAAACTCACGAACGTCCTTTCCCTCGGCTCCCTCTGAGACTCCAAGAATTCTCAAATTCTGGCGTCTAGAGCGAGCTTCCAGGTCCAGGCATTTGTCTGAGACTTTCCCCAGTTGAGTCATCATCTGTACTGAAGTTTGCTCATATTCTTGCTTCCTTTGATCATGTTCTTGCCTCATTTTCACCATGTCTTCAACCACTCAAGCCATATTTTTCTCCAATCCCGTAATTGTGACCATACTTGCAGCTATTGTTTCAAGCACAGCCATGAACCTGTCCGTAGTAATTTTTTCCATCTTATCCATTCTCCCGGATAGTCCATCTTACACATCATCAATTCGTTTATTTATAGTGTCCAGTGAATCATCCACCTTCTGATTACCAGCATTCGAATCCTCCATCATCTTTTCGATTTTTTCCATCATTTTTCCCATCAGAGTTTTATTTTCATCCAAAATTTCATCTTTCATATCTTTCACTGATTTCTTCAAATCCTCAAATTCTTTGTCCTTAACCAGCTCTTTCTTAGATCTTGTATCCATTTTTGCAGCCACTTCAGAAACTTCAGAGGTAACTTCTCCTTCAGGCTTCTTCAGATTTTTCAGCAGCTTTTTAACTGTTCTCTGAGGGCTCTTGGCTGGAGACAGTTTTCTCATTTAAAAGTCTTTAAGCCACCGTTTAAAACATTGCGCTTACTGATGACGTCAGCAGCCCGGCGACCAGAAGCTCCGGTAAGTTTTTTAATCCAATCCCGACTTATGGACCCGTTTTTACACGAAAAATCACGAAATTTTTCGAGAGCGGAGCTAGGTGCACGTCTGTTAATCTAACATGGCGCCACCATCTTAACTAATTGGCTTTGTTAAGAATTGAAATTGTCCCTAGTGTGCAGGATAGTATTAGTGTACGGAGATCGCTTGTCGGCGCAGACTCGGTGGGCTGAAGGGCATGTTTCCGCACCGTATCTCTAAACTAAACTATCCAATTCATTAATTTTTAGAATCACTCCTTCCTTGTGCAGCACCCACACTGCATTGGCAGGTTTGGGCAATTCTGTATTGTGTAAAGATTATCAGGCAGAATATTTTTCACCACGGTTGTAGTACATGTGGTTAACTGTGAAGTTCAATCATCCAGCCTTCATTTGCTCAATTAATACCTTACTTGATCATAGAGTCATAGAGACAGTCAGAGTGGATCAGGCCCTTCGGCCCAACACGCTGACCAACATGCCCCATCTACACGTCCCACCTGTCTGCATTTGGCCCATACCCCTCTAAACCTATCTCTTCCATGTACCTGTCCAAATGTATTTTAAATATTACGATAGTGCCTATATCAATTACCTCTGGCAGTTCGATCCATACACCCACCACCCTTTGTATATAAAAGTTGCCTCTCAGGTTCCTATCTTTCCCCTTACCTTAAACCTATGTCTTGTCTGTGATCGCAACATGACATTGACTGCAATATGAATCCAAATTTGATATTGTTACTCAAATTACCTACTTGTAAATGGGTTTTAATTGAAACACTACACTTTCTCTTCTATTGGGCCTGTCTTGCCTTGAGCAGAATCTAACCTCACGCATCATCATTCCAGAACAGATAATATATTAATTATCCAGAAATTAGTGATTAATTTCCTTAGAGAATTAATTTAAGGGATAGGAGTTAGGCACTGCAATTTTACATTAATGAATATGCATACAATTCATAAAGGATAGTTAACAAATGTTTCAAAGAACTTTTGCATAGGCAAAAGTTCCACTGTTCTGGGAAGATCTGGAGGATATAGTTTAAATTAGTAAAATGCTAATTTTCTAGAACATAATGAGATAACAGAGTTGATAACAATGTTTTTATGCTCACTTGTGGAAGAGTCCCTAATCGACAATAAATGTCCTTTCATAGATCAATTTGATTATGCTCTGATGATTTTTTTGCCTGAGGTTTTTATGTCAGTCTGGAGACCATGAATACAGCCACAGCAACTTAGTTGGTTGATGTCTTTGAAGATAAACAAAATCACAATAATTAAATTTAATTTTCTTTTGGGAGTTTTTTTTTGTCTTCAAATTATAGTGATTTTTAAACAACATCATAAGTGAAATATAATATTTTACAAGGAGGTCAGAGATTTGACCTCTATCCTGTCATAATTACTAGTCGGGGGGCAATTACCATGAGAACACATTCTGAAAATTATATGTTTTCATGGTATATCTATCACAGAAAATTTAAAACGTGCCCAATTGTCTCTGTATGCAGCACACAGCAGGAAAATAAAGCACATTGTTCAATATACAGTAGATAGCAATAAAGGTAACTGTGGCATCTATTTTGTAGATATGACGTAAAATATTTGTATTTTTGTTCAATCCCAAAGGGTGAGGTTACTTTATAAATAGACTGAAATATCCTTAAGTTATGATATGAACAATTACATGATAATAGCAAAATGTGTTAAAATTGCAGAGAGAAATTAGACTCAAGAATGTTTTATTGTCACATGTACCGGATGTATTGAACAATGGCATTTTTTTTTGCAGAAACAGCACAACAGATTTCTAAAAACACATAACTCAATAGATAATATTATAAACAATCAAAAAAAATTTCAATATATAAAAAATCCAATATAGTGGAACAACAAAACAAAGCCAAAAGTTCCTAATGAAACCCAAGCAGTTTGTAGTGTTCAATAGGATTGGATAAAGTGGATGTGAAGAGGCTGTTTCCACTAGCGTGAGAGAGGTCATAGCCTCAGAATTAAATGACACTGGACTAAGTGGGACCCATTGGGTCCCAGTGACACGGGAGGCCTGGTCCCCCAATGCAACCCATTCCCAATGCAATATTCTACCACTCACCTGTTCCCCCAACGCAACCTGTTCCCCCAACGCAATATTCCACCACTCTCCCATAGCCCCAACCTATTTGCTAATCCCCTCATTCCCCAGCGCTCACTCCCCCTCTTCATGAGTGGGAAGCGAGGAGGGGAGGGGTGGGGGGGGAGGGAAGTGGGATGTGTGGGGGAGGGGGGTTGTGTGGGCGGGGAGAGGGGTGTGTAGGTGGGGGAGGGAGGGATGTGTAGGCGGGGGGAAGGGTGTGTCGGTGGGGGAGGGGTGTGTGGCAGGGGGGAGGGTGTATGGGAGCGGGGGGAGGGGTGCAGGGGGTTGTGGGGGAGGATGGGTGTGGGCAGGAGGGGTTGTGGGGAGGAGGGGATGTGTGGGGCGGGTGATGTTGTGGGGGTAGGGATGTTTGGGCGGAGGGAGGGGTGTGTGGGTGGAGGGGGGTTGTGGGGGGCGGGGTTGTATGGGCGGGGGGGTTGTGGGGGGGAGGAGTGGGGGGGCAGGGAGGGATTGTGGGAGGGGGGTGTGGGGCAGGGGGGTTGTGGGGGGGAGTGGTGTAGGGGCAGGGGGGATTGTGGGGGAGGAGGGTGTTGGGGGGGCTGTTGGGGGAGGTTGTGGGGCAGGGTGGGGTTGTGGGGAGAGGTGGGTGTGTGGGCGGGGGGAAGAGGGGTGTGGTGGGGCAGGGGGATGGGGGAGAGAGCTCGGAGAAAAGATGGGGAGGGCTATGGGGGAGAGGGGGGGTATCACAGGGGAGGGGGGCAGGAGCCCCAGCAAGGGGGGACCAGAAGGGAAGGAGCTGGAGCTGGCATGGCGATGGAGACTCACAGCGGACGCTGGTCGCTGGTCGTTCTCCTCCGTCCTAACCTTCAGTATTACTGCACCTTAGGATTGTGTGTCCATTTCCCTGTACTACTCCATGTTCAGCCATTAGAGTGTCACCAACCTAACCTGTAATCTTCAATGTGATGATCAAGAAAGTGCATCAGTGTATTCACTTTCTCAGGCATTGGCATGACTATAAGGATTCTCTCAAACTCTATAGATGTGCTATAGAAAGTATTCTGATGGAATGATATCTCAGCCTTAGTCATACAGCACAGAAACAGGCCCTTCGGCCCAGCTTTCCCATGCCGACCAAAGGTGCCCCATCTACCCAAGTCTTACCTGCCCACATTTGGCCCATATCCCTCTAAACCTTTCCTATTGAATTGAATTGAATTGAATACATTTATTCGCCAAGTATGTATACATGCAAGGAATTTGCCTTGGTGCTTTGCTCGCAAGTAAAAACATGATATACAGTCAACAATTAAGAATAAAACATTATAATTTAAACATGTGAAGAATGAAAGAAAATACCAGAGCACAAGGAGGCTACAGACTTTTGGTTGTTGAGTAGAGCAACTGCTTGTGGAAAAAAGCTGTTTTTATGTCTGGCAGTGGCGGCTTTGACAGTCCGGAGTCGCCTTCCAGAGGGAAGTGCTTCAAAGAGTTTATGGCTAGGGTGAGAGGGGTCAGAGATGATCTTACCCGCTTGCTTCCTGGCCCTTGCAGTGTACAGTTCTTCGATGCATCCAACAACCTTCTCGGCTGATCGAACGATGTGCTGCAGCCTCCGGATGTCATGCTTCATGGCTGAGCCAAACCAGTCCATGATGGAGAAGGTGAGGACAGACTCTGTGATGGCAGTATAAAACTGGACCATCATTGCCTGTGGCAGATTGTGTTTTCTCAGCTGCCACAGGAAGCACATCCTCTGTTGGGCCTTTTTGATAGTGGAGTTGATGGTGGCCTCCCAGTTAAGGTCCCTGGAGATGATGGTTCGAAGGAACTTAAATGACTCCACAGATGTGACTGTGGTGTTGTTGATGGGGAGTGGGGGGTGGGGAAGCTCTCCTAAAGTCTACAATCAATTCCACTGTCTTAAAAGCATTGAACTCCAGGTTGTTGCGATGGTTACCAAGATGCCAGCTGTGTCATTTCCTGTCTGTAGGCAGATTCCTCCCCATCCTGGATCAGTCCAATCAGGGTTGTGTCGTCCGCAAACTTGAGAAGCTTGACAGAGGAGGTGCAGTCGTTGGTGTAGAGAGAGTAAAGGAGAGGAGAGAGTACTCAGCCTTGCGGTGCTCCTATGCTGAGGGTCAGCGGGTCCGAGATGTACTTCCTGCTGCTTCCTCACATGCTGCTTCCTGTCTGTCAGGAAGTTGGTGATCCATTGAGAGAGGGGTTCAGGCACAGTCAACTGGGAGAGTTTGGAGTGTAGTAGCTCTGGCACAATGGTGTTGAATGCAGAGCTAAAATCCACAACATAAAATCCCCTGGCAGTCTAGGTGCTGGAGGATGAAGTGCAGGCTTAGGTTGACTTCATCATCCACTGATCTATTGGCCCAGTATGCCAACTGCAGGGCGCCCAGGAGGGGGTTTGTGATATTTTTCAGGTGGGCCAGCACAAGTCTTTCAAGGGTTTTCATGATTACAGAGGTCAGTGCGACATGCCTGTAGTCATTAAGACCAGTAATCCTTGGCTTTTTAGGTAGAGGAACAATAGTGGAGCAGGCAGGGACAGTGCAGGTTTGAAAAAGTCTGTGTAGACTGGTGCCAGTTATTCTGCACAGAGCTTGAGGGTAGAGGGGGAAACATTGTCCGGTCCTGGAGATTTCCGGCTTTTCTGTCTCCTCAATAGCTTCTCTACCTCCTCAATTTCTATTGTTAGTGAAGGAGAAGTGGCCAGACTGATGTTGGGCAGCAAGGAGGGGGTTGGTAGTGGACGAGGGCCCAGTCTTTGCAGGCTGGAGTCAGGCTGTAAGTGGGTGTGAAGTGGTGATTGGGGAGAGGTGGGTGGGGAAGAGGGTACCGGGGTTATGTTTCTGTCTATCGCACCTGCAGTAGAACTCGTTCAGGTCGTTGCTCAGCTGACAATTGTCCAAGGAACGTGGGGGGGGGGGGGGGGGGGGGGGTTTCCTCTTGTAGCTGGTGATTCCTTGCAAGCCCTTCCACACTGAAGATGAATCATTAGCTGAGAACTTGTTCCTCAACTTCTCAGAGTACCTTTCCTTGGCAGGTCTGATTCCTCTTCTCAGCTTGTACTTGGCCTGCCTGTAGAGGTCTGCATCTCCGCTCCTGTAGGCCTCATCTTTAGACTGACGGAGCTGTCTGAGTTCTGCTGTAAACCAGGGCTTGGCATTGTTGAACCTGATCCGGGTCCTAGTTGGAATGCAACTGTCCTCACAAAAGCTGACATATGATGTCATGGTGTCTGTATATTAATCGCAGCTTGTGTCCCAGAACACATTCCAATCAGTGCACTAAAAGCAGGACTGTAGGTTTTCAATGCTCTCGCTTGTCCACTTTTTCATTATTCTAACCACAGGCTTAGCAGATTTTAGTTTCTGCCTGTAGGTCGGAATTAGGTGAACTAAACAATGAGCAGAGAATCCCACAGCCGCATGGATTGTAGTATAACAATGATCGAGTGTTCTCTCCCCTTTGGTGGAGCAGGTAACGTGATGTGTATATTTAGGAAGCTATCAGCTGAGGTTAGCCTTGTTAAAATCCCCCAAAACAATGACTATGGATTCCGGGAAGTCACTCTCTACCCTCATTACCTGGTCAGCGAGTTGCGTTTGCACCTCACGTACGCAGGCTTGGGGGGGGGGGGATGTAAACTCCAGTGAGAATAAAAGAGGTAAATGCCCTTGGAGAATAAAAGGGTTTGCAATTTATAAAAAAAGATTCCCGATTAGGAGAACAGAAGTTAGACAGTATCGTGATGTCGCTGCACCAACCCTGGTTAGTATAGAAGCATATTCCACTGCCGCGGTCCGCTCTGTATAGTTGAAAGCCAGCCAGTTATAGCGCATTATCCGGGATCGACTCACACAGTCAGGTCTCGATGAAGCACAGGGCAGCGGCTCGAGAGAAGTCCTTGTTTGTTGGGCACAGGAGTTTCAGTTTGTCCACTTTGTTGTTGAGAAAACATAGATTTGCAAGGAATATACTCGGGAGCGGTGTGCGTAATCCTCGTTGCCGGAATTGGGCGAGTGCTGCAGAGTGCTTCCTCTGGGTCCTCCTCCATCTCAAGACCTTGAACACAGCCACAGCCCCACCGACAAGTATGTCCAAATAATCCAGCAAGTGAGAGAAATCCGGAACAATGTTTGGAGGTACCGTATATTTGATGTTAATGAGAAGCTCTCATGAAAGTGATCTTTGTGGGATTTTCACAGATGACACAAACGAACAAACACAGACAAAACAGCAAGGAACAGGACACCAGTTGGTGCCAGTCACAGTCAGTATTCATGTACCTGTTCAAATGCCTTTTAAATGTTGTTATAGTTTCTGCCCCAACAACCTCCTCCAGCACCTCAATGCATATATCCACCACTCTCTGTGTGAAAACGTTACCACTCAGGTTCTTATTAATCTTTCCCCTCTCACCTTGTATGGCAACTGGTCTGCTCTAGACCGCCTGAACCAGCAGAAAGGGATGAATACAACTCGGCCAGAGCCGGATTTAGATGAAGAGAGGCCCAAGGCTATTTCACTTGTGAGGCCCCGCCCCCCAATCCCCCACCCCCACGACTAGAGGACCATGACTACTCGACAGTGACAGTGTGACACTTTTAGATCCTACTGCATGTTTTCATTAAGCAGTTGGTTTTAAAATACATATTGGATTCACCGCGGAGCGGGCGATGCCTTACCTGGATCGCCGTTTGAAGCTCTGGAGTGTTGGGCCTGCTGCTTCAACATCATGGAGCTGTGGTTTGTGGAGCTCCCAGCCTCGGGCCGCGCTGATTTTAATATCGCGGAGCCCTGGGAACCCTTTGCCGAGGGCCGCCAGCGTGAATCTCCACCCAGCTCAGCCTGTGGACTTCGGGAGCAGTGGCCGATTCGGAAGTCCAAGCCGTTGAGAATGTTCTCCCGTTCCGATGTCGGATGGTGACCCCAAATTTTACTGTACCAATTGGTGCATGTGACAATAAGTGTCTTTTGAATTGAATCTTGAATATTAAGAAATAAAGAAACTACAAATACACCAAGAGTAACAATATTTTTTTCTCGCCTTCTTCATAGCAAAATCATCCAGAAGTTCATCAAGATTTGTTTGTCTAAGTTTGTCACTCAATGCACAGAATGCTCAGTGCAGACAACCTCTCGAGACATTGTGGACCTTAATTCATTTTAAATTCATTTTTGTCTTGAAAAAAACCTCTCTCCCGAGCAGTTAGTGACCATTAAGTTAAGAAACAGCCGCAAGATTGCTTCCACATTAGGGAAGGCCATCTGAATTGTTTCCTTATATATTATTTGATAAATGTCTGTATGAGACAGAGTGCTCTTCTGTAGGCCTATGGCTTTGTCTCACGTACGAGTGAAAGTGCAAAAGTTCATCAGTAAGTTTCAGGTCAACATCTTCTGGGCATGCTTCCATCAACAGTTCAACACCTTGCTGAATTCCTTGCTTAGATGCGGTCAGATTAGCAAGAAAGGAAAACTGTTGTGCAACTTCACTGTACACAGTACCTCTTCTTTTTAAATTGGTTTCAAGTGCATCTAGTATAGGAATAAAGGATTTCATCCTAAACTTATCTCTTGAAGAGAGTTTATCTGAAGCATCAGGACCAGGTGCACTTCCATCATTTCCTTGCAGTTTCCTTACTCTTTGACTCCCTGTGACAGTTCTGTAGTTAACATCTGGCAAGGTGGCCTTTGCTTGTTGCTCAAGCTCATCAAAATCTTCTCTAATTTTGCTTACAAAATCCTGAAGTGAACTGTACAAACTTGCACAAGTACTCAATAATAGTTTTGATTTCTGAATGGCTTTGTTGACTTTGTGGAAATGACCTAGCACACAGGTCCAAAAATGCAACATAAACACAAATTCCAGTCCTCCCATTTTCTGCAAAATATTGTTAGCTTGAAGCCTGGTATCACCCTTCACATTAACATCAGAGTACAACTGACTGAGGGCATCAGTGATAGCGCTGTAACTTTCCAAAATAGCTTCTGTGGCTTTTGCATGTGCCTCCCACCTAGTGTCTGACAAATATTTAGGCACTTTTGACTGAGGTTGCAAAAATGATTATAGGAATCTCTTTGTGGAGGATGAAAAGAAGGTATAAATTTCATTGATAATTCCAAAACAGTTCACTGCATCAAGGCTTCCTCTCATCAATTGGTAGACGCATTTCAAAGTCTGTGGGATCATGGTCCAATGATAAGTAGGAGGAGGTGTCTTAGAGTTGGCGCGTGGCCTCATCCTTGTAGAGATCAGCACGCCAGACTACTATGACACATCCCTTGTCGGCGGGTTTGATAACCCAGTCTGGGTTGTTGTGGAGTGAGTGGATGGCTGTACGTTCAGGAGGGGAGACGTTAGAGTGAGACAGGGGAGTGGAGAAGTTGAGACGGTTGATGTCCCGCTAGCAGTTTAAAATAAAAAGGTCTAAAGCCAGAAGATGGCCATGAGGGGGGGTCCAAGAGGAGGGGGTCTGTTTGAGCCGGGAAAAGGGATCATCAATGGGGGGCAAGGACTCCTTCCCATGGAAGAACGCTGTGAGGCGGAGGCGACGGAAGAAGAGCTCCAAATCGTGGCGGCGCAGAACTGATTGAGGTGGGGACAGAGGAGGACAAAGGTAAGGCCTCTGCTGAGGGCACACCGTTCAGTATCTTAGAGGGGTAGGTCAGGGGGGATGGTGAACACACGGCAAGGATGGGGGTTGGGGCCGGAGGAAGGCAGGTGAGTGGATTGAGGCCGAGGCGATGTCTGGTGGGGGGGTGGTGGGTGCTCAGGGTGGAGGGGGGTATGAGGACTGTAGTGTGGGTGGGGAAGAGCTGGGGTCAAATAGTTTGAGGGGGATGGGGAAGACCCAGTGGAACAGCCACTGAGGTTACCAGGGTTGGGTGGACTGGCACTAGGACCTAGCGCAGTCAAACCCAGGGGAGTGGGAGTCTGCAGTGTGGAAACGTCAGGCCCGGTGCTGAGTCCAGGATTCAGGTAAGGCGACGGCTGTGGGCTGCTGGAGGGCGGTGGAGTGGCGAGGATCGGTGGAATCGATGGTGGAAGACCGCGGGGATTAGAGTCTGGGTCAGTGGGCGAAGCGTGGGAGGTCCCGGTGGGCGGATGGTCGGTGGGGCGGCAAGGTTCGGTGGGCCTGGTGGGGAGGCGGTTTCATGGACCCCGATGGGGCGGCGAGGTTCGGTGGACCCTGGTGGGGCGGCGATGTTCGGTGGGCCCGGTGAAGCTCGGCGGGCCCAGTGAGGCGGCGGAGTGAGTAGGCCCCTGTGCGGCGGCGAGGTGAGTAGGCCCCAGTAGGGCGGCAAGGTGGGTAGGCCCCGGTGCGGCAGCGAGGTGGGTAGGCCCCGGTGCGGCGGCGAGGAGGGTAGGCCCCAGTGCGGCGGGGAGGTGAGTAAGCCCCGGTGCGGCGGAGAGGTGGGGAGGCCCCAGTGGGGCAGTAAGGTTCGGCGGGCCGCTCTGCGATGGTACCTCAGTGCTGAAGCTGCAGCTTGAAGCTCTGGCCGGTCCCGGCAGGAATGGCCGTGCAAATTTGAATGGTAGGCCACGAGGAGGGGGCGAAGATGCGGCTCGGAGGAAGGACGCATCCTCGCCCAAGTAGGGACTGGGAAAAACGGTTAAATAAACAAACCTTTTGCTTTGTCCTGCACTTGCGATCACTGATGGTGAAGGCGTTGAAGGCGTTTTTAGTCGCGTAGAACAGACTTTCAGTATCAGGTCTTTGAGTAGCAGTCCAAGCACATCAAAGATCCAAGGATCTTTGGAGCAAATACCTCTCCGACAATGAATATAAACCTCACCTGCATTATAACACTCCCACTTAGCCCTATGTCATTTGGATATTTCATTATTCCATTCCAATATTTTTTGCACTACTTTGAACTGCAATACAATCTTTGCACCATTTTGTTGTATTGCATTTTTCATTACATTTATTGCAGTACCTATCATTACTCTATGAGCTTCATGTGAACAAGGAATTTATTTGCACCTGCCTTTAAATACTTTTACGCCGTGGATTCCAGCTCCAGTTCCAGACCACCCAGTTCGGACCCATCCTGGACTATAGGTTCCGACAGTCGATCTGGCATTAAATCATTCCCTCCGCAACTCCCTGATCAACTCGTCCCTTGCCACCTAAACCACCCCCTTCCCAGGAGATGCAACACCTGCTCCTTTACCTCCCCCCTTGACTCCACCTAAGGATCCTGACAGTCTTTCCAGTTAAGACAGAGGTTCACTTGCACCTCCTCCAACCTCATCTACTGTATCCACTGTTCCAGGTGTCAACTCCTATACATCGGCGAGACCAAGCGCAGGCTCGGCGATCGTTTCGCTGAACACCTCTGCTCAGTCCGCCTTAACCTACCTGATCTCCTGGTTGCTCAGCACTTTAACTCCCCCTCCCATTCCCAATCTGACTTTTCTGTCCTGGGTCTCCTCCATTGTCAGAGTGAGGCTCAGGGCAAATTGGAGGAACAGCACCTCATATTTCGCTTGGGTATCTTACACCTCAGCGGTATGAACATTGACTTCTCAAACTTCAAATAGCCCTTACTTTCCCTCTCTCGCCATCCCCTCCCCCTTCTCAGTTCTCCCACCAGTCTTACTGTCTCAGACTACATTCTATCTCTGTCCCGCCCACTCACCTGACATCAGTCTGATGAAGGATCTCGACCCTAAACGTCACCCATTCCTTCTCTCCAGAGATGCTGCCTGTCCCACTGAGTTACTCCAGCATTTTGTGTCTACCTTCCATTTATTTGCATCTGGTATGCTTGGTGTATTATTGATGTTTGGTTACTCAACAGATCTGGATTAACGCAAAGTTTCTCTTAAAAGAGGCAGAGTAGCAACCCAAAATGTCAATTACCCTCAAAGTACACAAGAGAGATAGTGCATCTGAATGCGTGGTACCGCAGTAGCAACTGGTGGCGCTTATGCTGCCTAACAGCGCTTGCAGCGCCGGAGACCCGGGTACGATCCTAACTATGGGTGCTGTCAGTATGGAATTTGTACGTTCTCTCCGTGACCTGCGTGGGTTTTCTCTGATATCTTCGTTTTCCTCCCACACTCCAAAGACGTACAGGTTTGTAGGTTAATTGGCTTGGTATAAGTGCAAATTAATCCTAGTGTGTGTGTAGGATAGTGTTAATGTGCGGGGATCGCTGGTCGGTGCGGACCCGGTGGGCCGAAGGGCCTGTTTTGTTTCCGTGCTGTATCTCTAAACTAAACTAAACCAGGTGCTCAATGTCAACAAAGCCAAGAAACTAATCATTGACTTCAGAAAGGAGAAGTTAGAAAATCACATGATAGTTTTCATTGGTAGTTCAGTGGTGGAGAGAGTAAGCAACATCAAATTCCTGGGAGTTAATGTCTCAGATGACCTGTCCTAAGCCTAATATAGAAGTAATCATGAAGAAGGTGTGCCGGTGCCTCTACTTTCTTAGAAGTTTAATAGGGATTCAGCATGTCACCAAATACTCCAACAAACTTCTACAGATGCACTGTAAAAATAATATTGATTGGTTGCATCATGGCTTGGTATGACAATTCCAATGGACAGGTGTAATGGACAATAAAGCAATGGACAATAAGAAGTGATGGGCTTAGCCCGATCCATCACAGGTACAGCCCTCCCCACCATCAAAAGCTTCTGTGAGGGGCTGCCTCAAAAGGCAGCTTCTTTCATTAAGGATCCCCACCATCCAGGTCATGCCTTCTTCTTGCTGCTACTGTTGGGCAAGAGGCACAAAAGCCTGAGGTCCTTTTGGTTCAAGAACAGATACTTTCCAACAACTATCAGGTTCTTGAAACTTCCTGCACAAGCCTAATCCTACATCGGCAATGGAATAGACATGTTTTCTAATTGTGTATTTTTGCACTACATTTTCAGTCCTGTGGAATGTATTGTAATTTATGTATAATGTGTTTTTGTGTGTAGTCCATGTGCCCTCGATGCTGCCGCAAGCAAGATTTTCATTGTACCTGCGATACAATAGAACTTTATTTATCTCAGGAGTGAAATTGAAAGACAAAATACTTCATGGTATTTTTGCATATGACAATAAATTCGACTTGCCTGGCCCAGCCGGTTCCTCCAGCAATTAATTTTGTTTTGCCTCTCTTCAAATTTTAGGAATGATGATTGGGACTCAGTCTGACTGACAGTGTAGATAGGTGGGACTAGTAGACCTAGTCCCAGTCCCAGACTAAACTGACAACTCGGCGTGAACCAGCCGAACGAGGGAGTTGGCTGCAAGGTTGCAGCCTGGCAGAGTGAGCTTTCAGCCAGCAGAAGTTGCAAAGTTTTTGAGCTGAGCAGAAAGTTGCTAAGTTTTTCCTGCTGCCTGGAGTGAACTTGGGGCGCGCGTGCCCGCCCGCGGCTCTCGCGAGAGCGTGCCCTGGGGCGGCCGCCTTGTCCCTCCTTCCCTCAGTCAAGCTGTCGACTTGCCGGCGATAACCATGCACCGCCTCGGGCGCCTCTTGCACCCTTTCCTCTGGCTTCTCATAACCCTGTTTCTCGCAAACTCCTCGGCTTCAGAGCAGCCGACCATCCCTAAAGGTGAGCAACCTTAAATATTCGTGTATTGTTCTTTTTTTAAAAGAATGAACCCAAAAAAAAGTTTCTTAGAATTTCCTCCTGGAATAAATTTCCCATCCTAGAATCAACTTGAAAACCAGGTTAGATTTTTGTAAATTGGTAATGCCGTTGATTTCCCATGGATTTATATTTAAATCATGAAGCTGGCTTGTCTTTTAATATTGTAATTTGTAGATCAACTTTTATATTGTTGATATCTAATTGTGAGATAAAACTTTAATCTCAGATTTATTTTCCTGCTATCTGCATGAAGCCTTTAAAATATATATATATATATATATATATTCGCTAGGTGGTATTGAAGACTTGTTGGGTAACCTCCCCGAACGATTTAAATCTGTGTTTGTTTCTTCCAACCGGCTAAACAATCTCCTAAAGAGAGAACCCGTAGTTTCCAACACTATATTTACATGGAAGAAAGAAGGGATCTGTTTGCTGGTAGTTTGCACCTCACTCCACCTGAGACAAAAGGTCCCTGTGCTCTGAAGTTGCAAGCTAATTTATTGTGGTCAGAAGCGGAGTCTGCTGTATTGATCGTCCGATGTTGTCTTTACAAGACGAAAATGTCTACTTCAGATGTTGTCCAGATTTATTTTTTGAAAACGACAATCAGCTGGCTCGTCTGCATGTAAAGTGGCACGTAATTCAGCAGCTAAATGTCTTGAATGCTTTCCAAATGCTCCCTGTTTGTGTACTCTCCATGATATTATTTACACTTCTCTGCATTTGTCAGTGAAGTTTTCAGTTTACGTTTGCAGGAACAAAAACTTCTTAAATATTTTCAATGAATTTGTGCTCTCAGATCTGTATCTATTCAGTTTGGTTCTAAATACCTACACGCGAAAATTCCTCACCTGGACACCCAGTGCTGGAGTAACAAGTAAACTCAAGTACAATAGGTAGAGCAGAGGGCAAAATATAGAGAAAGGCACAATGCTGGGTCTCAGCAGGCCAGGCAGCATCTCTGGAGAACTTGGATGGATGATGTTTCGGGTCAGGACCCTTCTTCAGTCTGAAGTGCTGTAGTAAAACAGGTCACCTCTCCATGTTCTCCAGAGATGCCTCCTGACCAGCTGAGTTACTACAACACGTTGTTTAAGAAGGAACTGCAGATGCTGGAAAATCCCAGGTACACAAAAATGCTGGAGAAACTCAGCGGGTGCAGCAGCATCTATGGAGCGAAGGAAATACGCAACGTTTCGGGTCGAAACCCTTCTTCAGTTTCGACCCGAAACGTTGTCTATTTCCTTTGCTCCATAGATGCTGCTGCACCCGCTGAGTTTCTCCAGCATTTTTGTGTACCTGTGTTACTACAACTCTTTGTGTCTTTCTGTGTAAATCAGCAACTGCATTTCCTTGTTCCCTGATTTCTCATCTGGGTTGTATTATCATCTGATTTAAGTCTTTAAATCAAGTCTAAAGCCATGTGTCAGAATATTCTTCTTATCATACAGAAATTATTTTGCTGCTTATTGATGTCAAATGATAGGAAAAGTGTCTACCCCAGCCAGCAAACCTTATTGCACCATCAAGGAGAGATGGCAAACTTTGAATCGTATAAACCTTTGATGTATGTCATCGGAAGGTGGTCAAATCTGAGTCCATCATTTCATGCAAAAGAGCCTTTAATAGTTTTCCTGACATATTCCTTAGAGTGAGGAGACTTGTGCAAAAAAGATATGTTCAAAAATACTGGCTGCTTTTGATCCGCATTAAATAACACAGCATTATTGTAAGTGTGAATTCTACTTTTTGAAGTACTTTGGGAATTTGTTCTTGATTGCCTTAGAGCAATGACTATTCTGTATTATAGTCTTTAATTTGGGCAATTTAAGGAAGCACAATAGGTAAATAGTCAGCTGGTCAGCCAGCATCTGTAGAAAGAGAAACAATTTTGAGTTATTTTGCCCTTTTAACGGAGTTTGGTTGTGGACTAATTCTGCAAATGTGATTAACTGAAAGTTGAAGAAGGGGATAATGATGAGCAGCGTGGTTGGTAGGAAGTTGAGGTATTACTAGAAAAGATGCTAAGGGGACAGTGAAGGTGCCATGATGGGTTTTATGGATACCAGCACCATTATCTTCCTCCACACACAATCAATGTATTGAATCTTTCTCTTGGTGCCACTCGACGGAGGCCATCCTGAGGTGCCGGCTGGAGGCTCGTCGGGACCCCGCCCGAATGCTCGGCGGACAGCCTATCCGGGAGGGAACTGGAGCCATTGGACGTGAGAAGCAACGGCTGGTAGGAGAGTGAACTGGGGTAATGCTTCCAGCGCCTTCAAGGTCGGCTGCAGGAGGCACCCCCTGGGATACCAAGATGGCCGGGCGAAGAGAGGAGAGGGATGTTGGTTCATGGGAACTGGTCCAGTACATCGAGCAAGCGGGCTGACTGGACATTGAACTTTGAATAATGCCGGCGTGTATAATAAGCCCAGATTGGTGGGGTGGCTGAGCATTGGGAACCCATGATGGACAACCTTTGCCTTGTCTGTAATGGCTGTGACTTCACAGAAGAGTTTTGTCTGTGATCGATAAGCCTGTGAAGTGTCCATTTCTCATAAGTATGAGTCGAAGAAGTTATTGCAAAATGATATGGTGGTAAAGAATCATTTCTGATTTTGTTGTGTTGATAGCTGAATCTTTCGCAGTTAACCTGCTGGTACAGTAAGCAATGAAGAGAAAACATCTGTTATCCTTTATACCAAGAAGATTTGAATATAATGGCCTTGTTTCAATTATGTATGGTCCTCATGAGATCTTACCTGGAATAATGTATCCAGATCTGGTCACCCAGCGTAAAGAAATTGGTTCTATCTCAGTCTAAGTTCACCAGAATGAGCCGAGGAAGTGGTAGAGCTGGATACGTTTACAGTGCCTAAAAGATATTTGGACAGTACTTGGATTGGATAGATTTAAAGGGGTATAAACAAAATGAAGGCAAATGGGACTGTCTCAGGAAGACACTTTGGTTGGCATGGAAGCCTTGGGCTGAAGGGCCTGTTCCCTTGCTATTTAACTTTATGACTAGGTTGATTGAAGCAGGTGTATTGTGTGAGAGATTAAGCACACTGAGTCTAGACTGTCTTAAGTTTCGAATTAATGGTGATCTCATTGAAATGTACAACGTTTTATGGGGCCTGACATGATAAATATAGGGATTTTGTTTATCATGGCTGTTTGTTTGGCCAGCATTCTCTTTTATTCTAGTATGTGTTGTCTCTCGGTTTCCCATTGCCCCCAAGGCAATCTCACAGGCATTCTCTCCACCTCCCTCTTGCAACTTTCAACATTTCCAACATCTGATCTCTTTCATCATGCTGAAAGATTCCCTGATTCTCTCTCCACAGTTACTGCCTGACCAGCTGCTTTTTTTCTGAATTCTGTTTTTATTTCTGTGTAAGTCACTGAAATGAATAGATGGGCGTTTATGAAAAGTCCTAACTTTGTGGGCAAAATACTTCCTTTTCATTTTCTGCTGTCAAAATCTGTACAAATGAAGTCTCCAATTTTGGACTCCAGTGATTTGTGGGATATGAATGTGAGTTCAGCCAGATGTGGCTCGATCAGGGTATGGAAGAAGAGTCTCGACTCAAAACGTCACCCATTCCTTCTCTCCAGAAATGTTGCCTGTCCCGCTGAGTTACTCCAGCTTTTTGTGTCTATCTATGGATAGGGATGTTAGGTCAGCAAGATGACATCAGTGTAAAGGCATGAAGACAGGAAACAAATACTTGTGCTTTGTATGCAAGACCAGATTCCAATCTTCTTTTTGAAAGATACATTTAGTCTGCAATTTATTTTAGAGGTAGTACATAAATATACACTGGATTTATGCAGTTTACTCAAAAGGAACACATGAATGCAATCTAGATTATTTTCCTGGCAAACTTGTTTGATGTGTGAAGTTTTATTTCAATAATCATTCCCAGTACATAAATGGGAATCGGGACATGAGAGCAAAAAGTGAGGTAAGTTCTGGTTTGCTTTATTCAGCAGATGCAAAGCATTAGTGCACATTGTTTAAGACATCAGTTGATTGTTAGGTAAGAGAGTTGCGAGTGGATTTTCAATAATCTGACTAAGGCAAGTATGAAGACATTTTAAAAATAATCTTGAACTTCCTATACAGTATTTACTTCAATATTAAGAGTTAAATGTTGCCTCACTGATGCCAAATATGGTTTCCGAGTTCAGAGTGTCTCTTTTGACTAGCTAGTAGACCTTGGTTGTGAACAGCCTAGAGGACAGAGGGAAGTTGTGAACTTGTGCCTAACTTTTTCAAGTATGACTTCAAGTTGCCTTTGGCTGAGTTGTTGTGGTAAAGTGATGCTACTTCAAAAATAATACCTTGATTCACCAATTCCAACTAAGGGAGTAGCAGGATCCAGTGATCATAATAATAGCAATCCTTTCTGTGGCAATTGAGAGCATTGGAAATTGCAGACTGTGATATCAGATAGCATTTCTTGTGGAAGTGGATACACTAATTGAAGAGTGGAAACAAAAAAACATTCATTTTGCAAAGGAAGCAAATCACTCACTATACAATAGTGATTCCATGTGGTTACTGCATTTTCTAAAGAAGTTGTTGATGTAAAGACAGACGCCATTCTTGACAAATTATTAATCTGACGGCTCCTTCAGACTGAAACAGTAAGAGTATCCAAGCAGTTATAAAGGATCTGGCACGTTCTCAAGATAACCCAAAGCACACAACTGTCTGGAGAGGAAAATCCCAGGCAAATTGGAGAAACAAGTCTTGAAAGTTCTGATGCAAGAAAATGCAAACTTGCTGGAATCTTGAGCAAAACACAAAGTGTTGAAGGAACTCAGCTGGTCAGGCAGCCTCTGTGAAGGGAATGGACAGACAATGTTTCAGGTTGGTATTCAAAACGTGGTCTGTAAATTCCCTCCATACGTTGCCTGACCTGTGCAGCCCTTTGAGTTGTGCTCAAGTATGTTCCTCCATGAGCAATTGAGTGATCAAGAGATAACACTGAGTTTGAATTACAACAAAAATACATATTCCTTGTGTAAGATGATCCCTGCCTCATTGCTTCTTGATGATTTGATCATAAAGGTTGTTTGAATATAAACAGTGTTTTAAATTGCAGAGGGTACTTTCATATACTTAATGCATTTTGATGATCTGGTCCATGAATAGCAAATGGTGGGTTTACTTCAAAGTACTCAGCAGATCTTTGCTATTATCACCCATGTAGCCTTACAGAATTGTCCCTGTTTCCTGTCTTTTAATTTCACTCTTTTAGTTCTATAATAACAGTTTAATGAACATTAAAAACTTCTAATACTTCAATGAACATTAAAAGTTATACTTTTGACATTAAGTTTGGACACCTTCACTCTTCCAACGCCATACTGCAGGGACAGTTTCTTCCCAGTTACCAGGCAACTGAATGGTCCTCTCGTCAACTAGGGTGCAGTCCTGACTTCCCGTCTACAATGTTATATCTTGCACTAGAAGTTGTACCGTTATCCTTTATCTGTGGATGGCTTGATTGTATTCATGTATAGTTTTTTTTCTTTGACCAGATAGCACACAAACAATTTTTTTCACTGTACCTCGGTACACGTGACTAATAAACGAAACCTCTGAAACAGATTCCAATGGCTGCTTCCATTTCACTGCTTTTCTTATGTTTTGTACATACTCCTGCATAATCTTAGTACAAATGAAACTGCTCCTAAGTATTTTTTGTGTCACTTTGGTGGTAGAATTTCAGTTTGTAGAAAATAAACTGAAAGGAGACAAACTTCACCATAATTTCCATTTTAATTTAAACTGATTATTTGGAGCTGATACCAAGTAACAAACAATAAAACATGTTGTGGAACATCTTTTAGACTTTCAGCAACTGTTAACTTGAGCTGCTCAGTTAAATGTGATGGAATGTATGTTTGTTTTATGTGATGTTGATTTAGGTTTTTATTCAATAGATAAAAATCATATAACTGTAATAAACGGTGACTGTTCTTAGCAATACAAACTAAATTTGCCACGGACTCCATTGTAATGTAACATGGATCCTTAAATCATTTTACTTGTGGAATATGAAGTCTGAAGAAGGGTCTCGATCTGAAACGTCACCCATTCCTACTCTCTAGAGATGCTGCCTGGGCCGCTGAGTTACTCCAGCAATTTGTGTCCATCTTCGGTTTAAACCAGCATCTGCAGTTCCGTCCTACACATGAAGCCCTTTGTACTTGTATACTGGTCATAGCACATGTAACTTACTTGCATCTGTTTTGTGATAACATTATAAGTGAAAGGGCATTTGGGCACTTTGAGGTGTTGCACTCCTTACACACTCAAGCTGGACTTTGTGTGCTGCCAATGCATGGGCGAGAGGTTCTCAATACCATCCTTAATGTTCCTCTCCAACCTCTTCGATAATGGGCCAGAGGTTCCCAGGAGTCACTGGGGATGATGCACTTCAAGCCAGCTTTGAACACATCCTTGAATCTTTTCCACTGTCTGCTTGATAATCTACTCTCTCAGCAGAATTCAGAATAAGTGTCAGTGTTAGGAGTTTGGTGAAAGACTTGACGTTCCCAATGTAGCAAACTAATTGTAACTAGGACCTCAATTCTGGGTGTGGCTTGAGAGTGCTTGACATTGGCCCATTTTTTTTCTCTCCATTTTTTGAAGAGACCGATGGTGTTTCTTTAATGCCTTCCAGCACTAACCACAAAACATGGTTTTAATCAACTTAACCAAAATCTTTGACTCCATTAAACAGGAAGGACTGTGGAACACACTCCTCAAATGCATCTGCCTCAAGGGCCTGTCCCACTGTGGGGACCTAATTTGCGAGTTTAGGTCATGGTCTTGTTGTATCGCCGAAGTAGAACACCTCCTTCGACTATGTAGAGAACCTCCAACGAATATGTAGAAGACCTCCTACGACCATGTAGAAGACCTCCTATGACTATGTTGAAGACTAGCTTCGACTATCTACCATTTACTCGCCGATGCTCTTGGGAAAATTGGACACAGAATAGTGGAGAGTGAAGACGACTACCTTTGACTACACTAACCCTACCTTGACTACCTTTGATTGCCGTCGATTACCTACGAATAACATGCCGACCTACTTTCCCCCATGCCGACCAATCTTTACTCGCGGACAATTTTTCAGCATGCTAAACAATACTCCTTGACCAAACTGAGGCCGCGAGTATGTGGGAACTTCTCTCGAGCATGAAGGAGAGTTACAGTCACTTCCTAGGACCACGTGTCGACCATGCTGCGAGTTTGTGGTGAGCGCAAACTCTTATAAACTCGCAAATTAGGTCCCCACAGTGGGACAAGCCCTTAAAGAGGTAAGATAATATGAAAGATGGTACATCCATACATGTTTTTAACATTCTATTATTTTTGCAGGTTTAAAGACTGGTCATAAAAGGTGTAAACATCGCTGTAGCCACTTCTATGGGTCCAATATTAACTTTCATTTGAAGACGTAAAATTGTCTTTACATGTAGTCTACTTCAGAGGTGTTAATACACAGCTTCAGAATGCTGGCTATTCATTCATTCATTAGAAGTGGATGTCACAAGCAAGGGACATTTGTCTGTTACTAAATGAGTTGAGACAAAAGCATTGAGTTTTGTGCTTTGAATTGCATCACTCTAGATTGCGATGGAGTGGTTGGGAAGTTCCATAAATTTAACCAACAATAATGAAAGGAAGATATTTCCAAATCAGGTTGATATTGGACATGGATGTGAAATTGGAGGTGGCAGACATCATCAGTGTTTTAGTTCTTAAAATATGTTAAAGAAGCCTCAATGAGTATCCAGAGGTCATCTTGGAAGGGGCAGATTCCAGGCATGGTGTGCCAGTTGCGGAGGGAGTAAATATTTGATGTAGTAGATGGAATGCAAATCATATCCAGCTTTGTATTGGATGGCATTGAGTCATTGAAGCTTTAGGCATGTGGGGAGTATGCCTTCTCAGTCCTAATGTGCCTTATTGTGGTTGCAATAAGGACATTGTCAAGGCAGGAGGTAAACCACTTACTGCAGAAATCACAGCCTCTAACTTTCTCTTGTAGCCACAGTATTTATGTGGCTGATGTCAGTCTTTTTCTGGTCAGTGGTGACCCACAGGGTGTTGATGGTAGAAGATGTGGCAAGGACAATGAGTTTCAGTGTCAAAAATGGTCACAGTCTGTGACTTCTGCAGCATGATCATTATCAGTTCAAATCCAAATGTCATCTTGGCCTTTCTATGTCTGATCGCAATCATTATAATTCCCCCCCCCCCCAAGAAAACAATGTTTTCCCCCTAAGAAAACTCAATTGCTAAGAAAACAAACTGCATTATTGCCACGTTGGAAATTAATATGCTATGATTATAACAACTTGTCTATACAGAAATAAAGAAAACCTGGACTAAAATTTTGTCCTGGCCCAGAGACTCCACAATGTACGGAACATAAGCACAATTCTGAAGAAAGATCTCAAACCAAAATGTCACCGATTCGTATTCCACAGAGATACTGCCTGACCCGCAGAGTTACTCTGGCTATTTGTGTCTATCTTAGAAGAAGCTTGTTTTCTGTCGTCTCCTTAAATATGTGCCCTAACCCAGCCAAGTGGAAGGGAACTACACTGCACCATGTAAAGGGCCTGTCCCACTTCGGCAATTTTTCAGCGGACTGCCAGCGACTGTGAAGTTCGCGGCACTCGCCTGAAAAACTGGGAACTGGAACGGCGACTGTCAGAGTGGAACACACGCGCGCACACACACACGAACACATCGCAAAGGCGGGGGCCAGGGAAAGCGGGGGAGCGCTGTCTGAAATTCACACGGTGCAAAGCCAAGGTGATACAGACACACACCGCGATACACAGGAAGGTTAAGACGGCTAGCACAGTGTTCGGTAAGTCCTTTAAAAGAGGGGGGAGGGGAGAAAGGGGGTGTCACTTTTAACAAGCCAGACAACTTTTAATAAGCCAGAGATACACAGCTGTGAAGTTTGGCAGGCATTTAACATTACCGGTCGGTTATCCTTGGTTCTGAAAACTCGTGCTTACGTTTTTTTCCCCCAATGAGCCAATGAAAATGCCCGGCCAGCAAAGGCGATTAACTAAAACTACGTATGACTACCTCGACTACCCATAACTACATGGCGCCCATAACTACCCATAACTACTAACTGCACCTACGACTACAGGATTATCGATTTTCTCCATGGCGACCAATTGAAACATTTGCGGCGACCATACTGAGGCCACGACTAGTTCCCAGAATGCGGGAACTCCTCGCGACCATGAAGGAGACTCGCCAGAGACCATCAGCGAACATGTGACGATCATGAGGTGAGCGCAGAGTCTCCTGCACTTGCCAAAAAAGTCACCTAAGTGGGACAGGACCTTAATGGGAAAGAAGAAATATTCTTCTAACAGCTAACAATGAGGAACAAATGTTGTTTATCAAGTTATACAGAGGATCAACGTTTATGTTTAACTCCCTCTGCCCCACCTACCCCTGGATCTCTAACTACCCCACAACTTTCTTTGTGTGAGAAGCGAGTTTAACTCTTGGAGTATTTTCACAAGGTTCAACATCACCTTTTGATGAGTACTAGGGTTGAGCAACAAATATTGGCCTTATGAGTGATGCCCAGCTCATGATGAATAAATAAATACTTGGAGGAAGAAAGCTGTGCCCCATTTAATGATTATAATGTTGAAAGACAAAATATTTTGAGAGAAATAAGATCTGGTCCAATGACACCCATTGTCTTACTGATTGTTTAATACGATTGCATGTCAGTGCTTTTTAATCCGATTTAGTTTCATCTTCTTGGCTCAAATTTCCAGCTGAGCTTTCTTCAGCAATTAATGTTTTGTATCATGTCCTTGTTCTCTTTGCACCAGTGACACCAGTGGTAAGATGCAAGGCACATCTCACTTTAAAATCTGCTTCACCCTGTTAAAATGACCTTTGGAAAATTCCTGCTTGGGGCATTTTTCAAATGATATTGTTTCTGCTGTTGTTTCTTGCTTTTTTTAATAACACAAAGTGAAAGAAGCCAGAACTGGAAATGTGGCAACTTTTGACAAGATGATCTTTAAAGGAAATTTTAATTTACCCAACACAATGTGGGGAATAGGTTCTATAGTTTGACAATAGCGTGGCTCTGAAATGTTTCCTGGTTTCACATATAAATGACTCACCACTTTATTGCCTCCCCTTTGTATTGTCTCATCAGTGTGGTTCTTTTGCCTCTACCCCACTGAGTCCTGTAGGAACCTCAATCAGCTCTCCTCATCCAGGTTTAGGTCCATTATTGTCACGTGTACTGAGGTTCGGTGAAAAAAAATTGTTTTGTGTGTTATCCAAACAGATCACATATCATACATGAACACACACAGGTCAAACTCAAGTACAATAGATGGAGCAAAAGGGAAGATACAGAATATAGAGAGAGATACAGAGTATAGTTCTCTGCATTGTAGCTCATCAGTTCCATAGACAAAGACCAATGTCCACAATGGGGTAGAGGTAAATCAGAACAATGTCTGAAGTTATGGAAGGACTGCTCAAAAGCCTGGTAGCAGAGAGGAAGAAGCTGTTCCTGAATCTACATTCTGATTTGCATTGCCCCAAAATGAGGAGGGTGACATTGCACGTCCCCACATTTTACTCGCACCTATTATAGTTTAGTCCACTCATTTCATTCATCTATACTTCTGCAAAATTCAATTTATTCATCCAGCATCTTGCAAATTCCTAATTGTGCAATCAGCACACCTGGGCATATTACTACCTCTTGCCCTTTACCACGTCATTATTTTATTGGTGGAAATTTGAAGCTCCAGCACCCACCCTGGGTGTACTGTACATCATACATCATATACTGTACCAGTCAAAAACACATTTGCATTCTACCTCCAATCCTTGTCATGAGCAGCTCTGCCTTTTTAGTTTTGCTAAAGCTCTTGTGCAAAATCTTACCAATGTCTTCTATTAGCCTGTGAAGACAACATTAAAAAACGCACCCATATGAAAAATTTTACTGAGGAATCCAGTGTGGTGATATTAGTATACTCTCAAATTCATTTGATGTGTATCCTAATCGTTATCCCACTCTTCCCAATCTTTTTCAAAGTAAATACAAGGCGTAGCTATGGGCACACGCATGGGCCCCAGCTACGCCTGCCTCTTTGTCGGGTACGTAGAACAATCCTTGTTCAATGCGTACCAGGGCCCCATCCCCGACCTCTACCTCTGCTACATCGATGATTGTTTTGGTGCCACATCCTGCACCCACACACAACTGACTGACTTCATCCGCTTCACCACCAACTTCCATCCGGCACTCAAATACACCTGGACCATTTCCGACACTTCCCTACCATTCCTTGACCTCACTATCTCCATCGCAGGTGATAGACTCCTTACCGACATCCACTACAAACCTACCGACTCCCATGGCTATCTGCACTACACTTCTTCCCACCCTGCTTCCTGTAAGGACTCCATCCCCCACTCCCAATTCCTCCGTCTACGCCGCATCTGCTCCCAGGATGAGGCGTTCCACACCAGGGCATCTGAAATGTCCTCATTCTTCAGGGAACGGGGGTTCCCCATCTCCACCATAGATGAGGCTCGCACCAGGGTCTCTGCCATACCCCGCAACACTGCTCTCTCTCCCCATCCCCCCACTCACAACAAGGGCAGAGTCCCCCTAGTCCTCACCTTTCACCCCACCAGCCGTCACATACAACAAGTGATCCTCCGTCAGTTTCGCCACCTCCAACGTGACCCCACCACTCGCCACATCTTCCCATCTCCCCCCATGTCTGCCTTCCGCAAAGACCGCTCCCTCCGTAACTCCCTTGTCAATTCTTCCCTTCCCTCCCATACCACCCCCTCCCCTGGTACTTTCCCTTGCAACCGCAAGAGATGCAACACTTGTCCCTTCACCTCCCCCCTCTACTCCATTCAGGGACCCAAGCAGTCGTTCCAGGTGCGACAGAGGTTCACCTGCATCTCCTCCAACCTCATCTATTGCATCCGCTGCTCTAGATGCCAGCTGATCTACATCGGTGAGACCAAGCGGAGGCTTGGCGATCGTTTCGCCGAACACCTCCGGTCGGTCCGCAATAACCAACCTGACCTCCCGGTGGCTCAGCACTTCAAATCCCCCTCCCATTCCGTATCTGACCTCTCTGTCCTGGGTCTCCTCCATGGCCACAGCGAGCAACACCGTAAATTGGAGGAAATGCACCTCATATTCCGCTTGGGCAGTCTACATCCTGGGGGCTTGAACATTGAATTCTCCCAATTCTGCTAGCCCTTGCTGTCCCCCCTCCCCCTTCATCAGCCATCTGGTTGTCTCCTCCCCTCCCCCAGCCCTCGGGCTCCTCCTCCGCCTTTTTCCTTTTTTCCTTTCTTCTCCCCACCCCCTATCAGTCTGAAGAAGGGTTTCGGCCCGAAACGTTACCTATTTCCTTCGCTCCATAGATGCTGCTGCACCCGCTGAGTTTCTCCAGCATTTTTGTGTACCTTCCCAATCTTTTATTCGTATAACTAACATTTTTACTGGTTATTGCAGCTATATCTTTCAGTGTAGAATTGCAGCACAATTTTGAAGCTGGCTGAATTTTGCTTTATAAAGCACCTTCAGTCATTGAAGTCTGATATTAAGCCAAGGATTTTTTGGACAGTAGGCACTATATCTTTTAACAAGGCTGTAAATGTCTCATGGATCCAAGTGTTAACTTTCATGGCGATGTTTCTACAGAATTGTTTGGCAATGGTTCTTCACATCTGTTCGTGCTCCAAATGTCAAGTGGGGATTTGGCCAACACATTGTCTCGGGGAGATGACAGTGTTCCATTGCTGCATTCCTACACACACTTTGTTTCAATCTTGATAAAGAAAACAATCCTTCAACTGCTCTAAATCTTTGTTCAGCATCCATTGAGACCAGTGGGATCAAGGTAGAAAAGGATTTTGTACAGAGTGCATTTTTTTGTTTTGGGAAATGAACGTGGCTATATGACATATTAAAGCCACAAGTTCAAGAATATATTTGCATTCAGGGCAAGTGATTGGATTGTCACCATTGGTCTTGTTTGAAAAATTAAGATTCAAATTTGAGATACTCACAGCAACCCCTGGGTTGGTGGTAAATGCTCAATTTGCTTGCATCTTGACCATGTTTCATCATATCACCGTATTCACACTATCTGATGTGTGTATTTCCAATACGGAGGAACATATTTCCCATCCGAAGGACTATGTCACGGCAGACTTGTCAGTGACATCCAGATTTCAAAACGTGAATGGATTAAAACATTCGATATGAAACAAGATTTTGTTAAGGGCTTGTATGTCAGAACAACTATCGGACTTTCCAGCTGAAAAAGTTTAGAAGTGTGCTTATTGTTAGGTTGATTACACAAGTTAGCACACAAAAACATCCCACAAAAAGTGAACAAAGGTCCAGTTAATGTCACACTTCTACTGGGTTGTAGACTGAGAGGAATGTTGAGAAGTATATCGATGGAATTTTGTGGTTCAAGTATGCCTTGAAAAATTGTATCCGCCTACCAGGCAGACTAGACTTCGGTGGGTAGGGAGACGGGGTTGAAGTTACAACTGTGGCAATGTTATATTGCATTAAATTCATGATTTCATGCTGAAGCTTTGCTTTTATAAAGAGAAACCAAATTATAAGAAGAAACTACACCAAGCATTTTTTACATTTACTAATCTCCCCCTCTCATGTTTCTTCCAAGAGATTTAATGTTCTCTATATTTGGTTTCTTGGTCATTCTTCCTTTGGCTTACCCTCACTTCAATGATACTGCTGGCTGCAAAGTTTCCTATCCTGTAATTCCTTCCCACCTCTCAAACTTGAAGATGTTCATTACAATCTTTTTTTATTTTATCTTCAAATGCTGGAGTAACTCAGCGGGTCGGGCAACATTTCTGGAGAACTTGGTTAGGCGATGTTTCGGGTCTGGTCTGAAGTAGGGTCCCGATCCAAAATGGTGCTTATTCATGTTATCTAGAGATGCTGCCTGACCTGTTAAGTTATTACAGCACTATGTCTTTATTGCTTCTTGTGGCTTGATATCAAGCTTTGTTTGTGTTAGTAGATTCACAGTAAGGTGCCTTTGTATATTTTATGGCAAAAGGATGATTCCTGCATTGCGACAGAAACAAAACTTCAAATGGCTGTATGATCTTAAAGGACGATGTAAATGGAAATATCTTTTAAACATGTAAATACAATCTGTTTATGACAGGCTGCATTTACCCTGCATCATTACAATCCTTTTCTGAAATGACTTTAAAAACCATGGAATAGATCTGAAGATGAGGGGAGGATGAGAACTATGATTGTTTCTATTGGAGCCCAAGAGGCTCGAAGGAAATTTGATCGACATTATTAAAAATTCTTTGGATGTGTTTGCATTATTTTCTGTGGACCATTTCTGTTCATGGTGAGGGTAGTGAGTTAGATGAGATTGGTCTGTGGGCTTTGTGGTAGATTGCTGTTGAGAATCACAAGCATACTGTGTGAATATCAACGGTCTGCTGAGCGCACAACACTCTGGCCAAGTGACATTTGCCACTCTGAAAAGAAAAGGTTGATCCTCTGGATCTTGCACAACCGCAAATGCTTTGAAATGATTTTTTTTTGGGAAGTAATAAAAGAATGTTAATCTTAAATATAGTTTTACATTTGTCTGCCTGTATTTTGACTCTGATAACCTTCTAAAAGTTTGAGTCAGGAATGTCTACATTCCCAAGTCAGTACTGAGTAATACATTCTGTCCTGTGATAAATTCTGAGCAAATAATCTTTGAAATTCTATAAGATTTAGAAATATTTGCAAATTTGGGCAATAAATGATTAACCCACTATCTTCATTTATTGGTTATGGTGACAATAATCCCTCAGCTAATTTAAGAAAGAATCAATGTGGAATTGTTCATGACCAAAATTATTTTAAGTGAATTCAAATGTTCTGCAGGGCAGTCACCCAAGTATTGGCGAAGGGAATTATCCATGTCCATTTTGACCAATATTGATACAATGGACTAGTCATAAATGGCTGTTATTCTCTGCGAGCTGTTGAGCACTGAAAAAACTGCTGAGAAATTGAGGTCAAAGCTCCCGTGGAATATTTTCCCCCAATATTTATTTGCCTGTTGCTTCCTTCATTCCTCACCAGCCTGTTTGTGTATTTCTGTTATATCTAAAACTGTTGAAACAGCTGGTTCAAGTGGTCCTATTCTTGTGTGCTTAAATATAGCCTACTGATGCAGTATTTGCATTGGTTTGCCAGATTGTTTCAACCTTCAGAAAGAGGTTAATGGCTTCAGGAACCTTGTCTTGGTGGGCTAAAGTAATAATCCTGCCCCAGCTTTACTTTGAATAAAATGTATTGTTAAACATTCTTAATACAATACTAAGGAATCTGAATCAAAGCATTGTATTTTAGTCGCAGGATTTGCTCTCCTATTTTTGATTACCAGATACCTGCACTGTCCTGAATTGAAGTCAAAGTGGGCAAGATACAGATAATTGCAGGAATCAGTATTGCACAGTACAGCTAAGCCCCGTTGCCCTGGAAGTTCTGTCTAGTTATTTGTCTTTTCATTACATGATATTTCTGTCCAGAAATTAGTACCAAACCTACTGCCCACTCACTTAATCTCCTCAGAATCTGACTCTTTCAACGTTAGCAAGTTGTTTGGAGACGTCTTGCGATGTTTTATCTGTATTGTCCGTAGCGTAAAATGGAAAGAGCTACAAGCACAAGGCAGAATTATGATGTTAGGAATAGCAGACGTTAACAAAGGATTGTGGCATTAAGCAGTCCTGTCATCCTACTGGGAGTATTTGCTTCCAAGGGAATTGGAGGCAGGGAAGTTTGCAGATGGGGGGAAATGTTCTTGCACAGTTCACTAGCAGTTGAGTGGGAGGTTTGATTTGCTTTGTATTAATAAAGCTGGTGTTCGTTTGACAAATATGCACTAAATTGTTCTCTTTCAAGTCTGTTCGCATGTTGAATTTCTCTCCTAAACTTGAGAATCATGCTGGTAAGATCCAAATTTTGGAATTTAAACCGGAAAAAACCTCCTGTTATTTGCTGTTCACTCAAAGAACACCACACTACCCATTATAGAAACATAGAAAATAGGTGCAGGAGTAGGCCATTCAGCCCTTTGAGCCAGCACCACCATTCAATGTGATCATGGCTGATCATCCAAAATCAGTACACCGTTCTGGCTTTTTCCCTATATCCCTTGATTCACTTAACCCTGAGTTAAATCTAACACTTGAAAAATATTATCCAAAAGGAAACACTTGCTGTCAGCTCTTTGGACTCCTAAACATATTCTAAAAGGCCTGTCTCACGAGTCTGCGGTCATTGGTGGCGAAACAGGAAGAATCTACCGCTCCTGGGCCGCCATAGACCGCGCACTCGGTCAAACGCACAATTCCGGGGCCGTGCGGCGTTGTTCCCAACACCGCACGGTGCTAAAATAAAACCAACACTGTTCAAAAAACTTTTCCTACCGCACAGCCTCCGCCAGTGAGGCACGAGTGCGGCACGGCCGCCGCCACAGCCGCCGCCAGTGAGGCACGAGCGCCGTGCGTTGAACTTGCACCGCCACAGCCTCCGCCAGTGAGGCACGACCGCCGCCACGGCCTCCGCCAGTGAGTCACGTGTGCGGCATGGCCGCCGCCACAGCACCGCGATCAGGACGGCCGCCGCCACAGCCCTGCAGATCCAAAATGACGTCATCGCAGTTGGCCCGCCCTTTGTTTTTACTTACCGCAAGCTCGTGGGACCAGCCGTATTTAAATCACTCGGCCCCCGTGCAGCACCCGTGCGGCACTCCCGTGGCATAGGCTCGGCGCTCTCGCCGTTGCCGTGCGGTCCCCCTCTACCGGCGACGCCGCGCTTCACCGCCGATGACCGCAACACCATGAGACAGAGCCTTTACGATGTTTCCTTGATTGTTGACTTATCAGTATCAATACCTTGTTTTAAATTAATGACTGGTGGTTTGAGAATCCAATTGAAAAATGGTGGCATGTAATGTTTTCTCTGTTTAGATTTATTGTCATGTGACCCTGGGCATGGTGCAAAGCTTAGTTTTTGCATGCTATCCAATTGGATCAGATAATACTATACATAAATACATTCAAGTCAAACGCGAGTACAATAGGCAGAGCAAAGGGAAAATACAGTGCAGAATATAGTTCTCAGAATTGTGGAACAGTTTGATAGACAAATTCTACTGTCTGCACTGGAATAGAGGTGAATCTGATTGTACCATAGCTTACGGGAGGACTGTTCAGAAGCCTGAATCTGGTGTTGTGCACGTTCAATCTTCTCTACCTTTTGCCTGATGGGAGCTGGGAGAAGCAGGAATGACTGGGATGGGACAAGTCTTTGATTAAGTTTATATTTCAAGGTTTACTTGGATGGTAGATTGTTCTCTCATACTTTCTATCGTGTAAGTCATGCATGATCTTATTTTGAGCTGACTGGCTAAGAAATTGCAGTTCTTTTATAGACTTGGAATATTTCTGCAACATCTGTATATCATTCCAATCTATAATTTTTGTTTAGAAGATGACATCAACAATTAAACCACAAAGACAAAGTAGGTAGTCCAAGAGCTGTGCTGCCCTTTGAAAGGCCCTTGTCTTACATCTGGTTGAGGGATGTTACTTTGAAAAACTTGGAGCTAACATTGCAAACACTGGACCTAAACTTGTAAACTTTGCAGTTCAGTTTCTAAACGTTGTCACTGTTTATATGTGGACTTTGCAGCTTCTGTGACAAGAGCAATGTGGGTGCTATTGTCCTGGGAGATTCATGATGAAGGTGAGCAGGCTTGTCCTCGCATTCCTCAACGTGTCTGGCACCAGTCCAGGAGACTTGTGGTATATATCACATCAGGAGATAGCAAATGTGTGAATCCTACAGGAACTGTTACCAGACAGCCATGTTTACCAGTCACCTATTAAATCTCAAACACCGTCAATAAGGTTACCAGTGGCACAGCTGTGGAGCTGCTGCCTCAAAGCGCCTGAGCATGGGTGTTGTCTGTCTGGAGTTTGCACATTCTCCCTGTGACCTATGGGTGCTGCTGTGTCTCCCACATCCTAATGATGTGTGGTTTGTAGGTTAATTGGCTTCTGTAAATTGCCCCATAATTGGCTTCTGTAAATTGCCCCAGAGTGTAGGACATAGAACTAGTGTACAGGAGGCCAGTATGGGCCTGTTACCAAGCTTTATTCTAAGCTAAGTTAAATTTCTTTTACATGGGTTTATTTTGGGACTTTGGGGGACTCGTAGACTATGCACAGCGTATAAAGCAAAACAGTTGGTAGCTGGCTTGCCAGCAGGGCAGTTATGCCAACTTTGCTATAATAAGGCCAGTCGGAGTGAGATGGCACTTGGAGGTTCTAGCTAGCTTCCCATAGCAAAAGGGAGTCATTGACATAAGGTATTCAATTGGCATGTATTTCCTGGAGCATATGTTAGGCATCAAAGTTGTGCTCCAACATCAGGTGTCAAAGGATAAATACCAACAATACTATATTTTGGAGTAATGTTCTATCTTGGGTGGGCAGCCAACAGCAAATGTTTAATTTTTTTTTTAATTTGCACAATTCTAGTTTTGAGATACAGCGCGGAAACAGGCCCTTCGGCCCACCGGGTCCGGGCCGACCAGTGATACCCTCACATTAACACGATCCTGCATCCACTAGGGACATTTTTTACATTTACCAAGCTAGTTAACCTACAAACCTGTACGTCTTTAGAGTGTGGAAGGAAACCTAAGATCTCGGAGAAAACCCACGCAGATCTTGGGGAGAACGTACAAAAGCCGTACAGACAGCACCTTTTGTCGGGATCGAACCCAGGTTTCCGGCGCTGCAATTCACTGTAAGGTAGCAATTCTACCGCTGCGCCCTAGTGTGACCTTATAACTGCATGACCAAACTCTAAAGAGGACAGTTTAGTTAGTATTTGCTTAAGAACAAACAGCCTGATTACTGTGAAACAGATCAAACATTCCACCAACTCTGAACTCTTCATCAAAAATGCCTCTGGACACTCTTAGCTACTTCCCCATCTCCAATATCCCTGAACTGAAGTACAGTACTGCCAAGATTATGATGGCATTGCTACATAGCCCAGATCACTTGCTAATTTCAACTGTTCCCAATTACAGAAAATTCTGCCTGTGGCTCTTGATAATTTGCACTACTTTTGACATGGATAAAATGCCATGAAATGCTTCCCAAAGAAAATAACTTCACTTTATTGCAGGGCTCAAAATTAACGGTTGCCTGGGTGCCAATGGCAACCTAAAGTCCCGCCGGGCAACCTAAAAGCCGTGCCATTTTGCCTGGCTTGGCAAGCACCTGCCGTTCAAACTCTGAGCGGGGCCCCCCTCTCTACCTCTCTCTCTCTCTCTCTCTCTCTCTCTCTCTCTCTCTCGTCACTCTCCGTCTACGCCCGCCATCCGTGTCTGGGCCGCCGGGTCTCCAGCTGCTCCTCATATGCCAGCACGGCGGCTGCCTTGCACATGCGCATTGCAACGGCCTGCACATCCTACCCCTGCACATGCGCACAACCACGGCCAGCACATCATTAGCCGCACATCATTAGCCGCCCTGCACATGTGCACTGCTACGGCAACTGGTCGGCGCTGGGTACTTTCTCCCTCCTTTTGCATTGTGGGAGATCTGGTCACCCCCCCCCCATTGCTGTCCCGGTCGCCACCTCGCCGCGATCGCTGAAAACCAACGCAGAATCACTCCCTGGAGCTGGAGCAAGAGTTACTCCAAAAATATTCAAATGAAATTTAAACTGAAGGGGGTGAAGGGTCTACCACCAAACTCCAAACTCTGAACAATAACAGCCTATTGCATTTTATCTCTTTATTTATTGTGTATATGGTATATAAACACACTGAACTTTTATCTCTGTTCTGTATTATGTTTACATATTCTGTTGTGCTGCAGCAAGCAAGAATTTCTTTGTCCTATCTTGGACACATGACAATAAAATTCTCTTGATACTTGACTTGGACTTAAGCAAAAAAAGTTCTTGGGAATAAAGAACTACCTTAAATTTAGTTGGGTCTGGTTGGGTAACTATGGTAGGGTGAAGAGTATTCCATGCTTTAATTGTGCGGGGGAACTCCATGGAGCAGCCAGCATCTCTGGATAGAAGAAATTGGATGATGTTTTGGGTAGAGGTCCTTCTTTAGATTCCCTCTGGTTTTAGTGTTTTTAGTTTAATTTAAAGATACAGCATGGAAACAGGCCCTTCGGCCCACCGAGTCCACGCTGACCACCGATCACTCGTACACTAGTTCTATCCCACACCGATCACTCGTACACTAGTTCTATCCCACACATTAGCGACGTGAGTCAAGAGTAGTTAGAACAATGAAATCCTTACTTGCAGCAATACAACATAATATGTAAACATAGTACTCTGTTAACAATGTTATAAACGAGAAAACAAAACAGTGTATATTTATATACGAATATATAACTATATATATATGTGTGCGTGTGTGTATATACATACACGTATAGTATCGTGTGTGTAGCAGGGCTCTCGCTTAACTTTTTTTCCCTGTTGCCAGCCGGGCAACCTTGGCAGCTTTTTAGGTTGCCAAATGACAGTTTAGGTGGTCATTTAAGATGGCTTGCATGACGAATGCAATAATGTGCTCGGACGAAGTGCGTAGTTACCAGTCGGAATTATACTCAATGAAGCATTCACATATTATTTCTGCTTCAAATAAAGTCACAAACTAAACATATTCACCAATCAAGACATGATATATCCCACAATGACATGCAGCAAAATTATAAGACAGTATCTCAACTCTTTTTACACGTTGCAATTAATGCAATTTCTATTAGTTCTTTCTACTTCCAAACAACAATGTGGTTGGATTATTCAGCATATGATCAACCTGTGTCAATAAATCCTGGACCATGGTAACATGTATGCTTACGTATAGTTGTGAATGTTGCTCATTAAATAACTACAGCACTGATACTCCATATTAAGAGCATTGATTTGCCGTTAAAATGAATTCTGTAATAACATGTCAACGGCAGCAGTGACAATCGAACACTGCGGTTTTAATGTTTCACCTGTTCACAATTTAATTAATCGATCTTTATGTATTAAGACAAATAATAACATTGGGAATTAAAACACTTTTGATTGCATTCCGTTATCAAACATAGTCAAAGTTCGCTCTGAAGACATTTCCAGCACAATAGGATCAGGGAGGGGTGTGTGTGTGAATCAGGGAGGGGTGGATAGATGGCAGGGGTGGGGGGGGGGGAGGGTTTAGAAGGCAGTCGGTGCAGAATGGATGGATTGAGGCAGGTGAATTAGTACGTGTTGGAGTAGGTAAAATTGTGAGGGGAGATCACCGGGGATGTCAGTGGTGTTGAATTGGGGGGGGGGGGGTTCAGTACGGGATGGATGGAGGTAGACAAAAGTGCTGGAGAAACTCAGCGGGTGAGTCAGCATTTATGGAGCGAAGGAAATAGGCAACGTTTCGGGTCGAGACCCTTCTTCAGACTGTTCCCCCCATTCTTCTTGAATGGGAGG
>CM075984.1:17518142-17619268 GCA_038087875.1 Malacoraja senta | reverse complement strand
GATAGAACAGTCCTCAGCGGCATGGAAATGTCTGGAGCGGCCGCTCCCTCCCTGGAGACCGCGGCACCCGAAGTCCTCAGGCCGCGTTGGCTGGAGCTCCGACTCTGGCGATCTTGGATCCCAGGCTCCGCGGTGTTCTAAATCCAACGCCGCCCGCGGCTGGACGCCCGCAGCCACAGCTCCACGATTTTGGGAGTCGGCGGTCACAGCACTCTAGAGCTTACCGCACGGCGACCCGGTAAGGCATCGCCTGCTCCGAGATGGTGTCCCAGCGCTGTGCCGCCGCCGAAGCTGTAGTCCCGGCCGGTCGGTCCCGGCAGGAAACGCTGCTCCAGTCCGATGGTAGGCCGCACGGAGAGGACGAAGATGCGATTCGGAGGAGAACCGCAGAAATAAAGTTTCCCCCTTCCCCTCCTCCCACCCACCACATAAAAGAAGACCTACAACAAACATTTTGATCTAACAGGACTAAAAATAAAAAAGGGTGAAAGGACGGACTGCAGGCAGAGCAGCCATACACAACGGCGCCCCACTCCTGCAGTCCGCGTACATGCCTGCCTTGCTGTAGGGAGTAGAGGTAGAAACCACTACATCTTTTAGGAGGAAATTGGCAGAAGAAAAAAAAAGATTGTGCTGTGAGGAAGTGGGATTGAGAGATGTATAGACCTCGGGGCAATTGGACGATGACTTGAGGAAACATCCAACCAGCCAAAAGGATCTTGTGTTTTAATCGGGTCCCCACCTCCTAACTAAATGTCAGCAGACAGATACAAGCCTCACCTGTCCAATTTTCCTTGTAAAACAAACAGCCCATTCCTAAAATAAGAACAATAGACCAAGATTGTACACAGTACTCCAGATGTAAGTTTCTCCCTCTTTCTCCCAACTCCTTATTTGGAGGATGTTATATGTCGAAGACTGATGACAAATATCTGTTTAGTTCAGCTGCCCTATTCTGTGTTCTACTACTTATTCCCCAGCCTCGTTTTCCAAGGGGTCAGTGCTCACCTTGTTAACTTTTAAATAAAATATCTCTACCTTCGTGAACACTGCTCTGCATTGTGAGGTTTCACGAGGAATCATTTAGCACCCCTGCTCAAAGCTCAGGCTTAATGAAAGGGAGACTTAAGAAGTAGACTGGACACACGCCAGACAGCACAGAACTGGGCCTCTGAGCTGCTGCATTTTGAAGAGGAAGATTATTGAAAATGCATTAACTGCAATAATGTTTTAATTTGGAAGAATACATTTGAAAGAAAACTTGGCTCAGTCTGAAAAATATGTTTACTGCAGGCACATCAGCCTAGACCAAGTCTATGGCTCTGAGCATTTCACCACCAAAGTTTTCTGGCTCAATTTCTGTATTTATGGACGCATTTATTGGCAAGTATGTGAAGAGTAAGGAAAACTTCCAAAATAGCCATAATGTGGAGTGAAAACCTGAGTTCTACATGAAGACCCTGATCAACTTTGCAAATTATGTCGTTTTTTTTGAGGTGCAACATGGCAACGAGTCTTCTGCCCACCGAGTTCATGCTGGCCATTAATCCCCATTATCCCACTTTCTTACCCACTCCCTACATACAAGGGACAATGTTACAGAGGCCAATAAATTTACAAACCGGCAAGTCTTTGGCATGTGGGAGATAACAAGAGCAAACACACGCGGTCATAGGAAGAACGTGCAAACTCCACACAGACAGCACCCAAGGTCATGATCGAACCTGGGTCTCTAGTGCTGAGGCAGAAGCTCTCCAGCTGCCCAACTATGCCACCACATGTTGTTTGTTCTTGTGACTATTTGCAATGAAGTTCCTTCATTTGTCTGAAAACTGCAACGCCGTCGGCTGTGCCTACAGCTTTTTCACGAATTGAATCAATAATCGCTTGTTTCCACCTTTCTTCATCACCAGAAATATTTTCTCTTCCAACCCCTGCATATTCTGAGAGTTCTGTAAAGATCCATGTCCTGCTTCTTTGCAAAAACATCCACCTATGCAGATTAACTATACACGTTCACAGAGATCCACCTTTACTGTTCCGTCCCTGCGATACCACTCATGGGTGAGACAGTGAAGGAGCAACGGTGTTTTTTTTTTTGACAACTCAATATGGGAAAATGAAACTTATTGGCCTCAGCTGTTAAGGCTTGCAAGGTGTTTGCTTTTGCCATTGGTCCACAATTTACCTGCATATCTTTGTTTTTCTCTCCTGGCCTCCAAAAATGAAATGGCAATACACAAGAATGAAAAGGATCCACCCTAAAGCACAGGCATGCTTCCATCATTTTCCTCAGATGCTGCCAGACTTACTGAGTTTCTCCAGCAGTTTGTCTTTTACTCAAGTTTCCAGTTTCTACAGTATCTTGTCTCTCCCCTTCTGTTTTTCTCCGACAGCTGATATGGAGCAGAGTGATGAAGACACATCCACTTCTCTGGATTAGAGACATTGTGAAACTCCATTTTCCAGTGGAAAAGAGATGTTCAAAATTGCTGCTGAAAATGTTGTCCAATAATCTTTTTAACTGTTTGTTAACTAATTTGATAAAGATTTTTCTTTACTTTTGTAGGTAGAACTGCTGCTCAATACAAATATTCCAATTTTATAGTTACTTTAATTTGTCAGTTTGGTAGAAGCACAAAATTCACGAAACTTTAACTGTGTTGTCCTTTAGTTGCACCATACTTGTCAGGTAAATGGCAACAGACACCAAGTCTAAAACTTAAAGGCGTAGCTTTAAGGTGAGAGGAGAACGATTACAGAGACATGGGGGCAACTTTTTCACACAGAAGACAGTGCGTATCTGGAAGTGGTAGAGGCATGTACAATTATGACATTAAAAGACACTTGGACTAGGTACATTGACGGAAGATTTGGAGGGATATGGAACAGGTTGCTGGTGAATGGGACTAGCTTGGTTTAGCAACTTGATCAGCATGGACATTAGAAACATAGAAAAATAGGTGCAGGAGTAGGCCATTCGGCCCTTCGAGCTTGCACCGCCTTTCAATAAACAATAGGTGCAGGAGTAGGCCATTCGGCCCTTCGAGCTTGCACCGCCTTTCAATAAACAATAGGTGCAGGAGTAGGTCATTCGGCCCTTCGAGCTTGCACCGCCTTTCAATAAACAATAGGTGCAGGAGTAGGCCATTCGGCACTTCGAGCTTGCACCGCCTTTCAATAAACAATAGGTGCAGGAGTAGGCCATTTGGCTCTTCGAGCCAGCACCGCCATTCAATGTGATCATGACTGATCATCTCAAATCAGTATCCCGTTCCTGCTTTTTCCCCATATCCATTGATTCCTTTAGCCCTAAGAGCTAAATCTAACTCTCTCTTGAAAACATCCAGTGAATTGGCCTCCACTGCCTTCTGTGGCAGAGAATTCCACAGATTCACAACTCTCTGGGTGAAGAAGTTTTTCCTTATTTCAGTCCTAAATGGCCTACCCCTTATTCTTAAACTGTGACCCCTGGATCTGGACTCCCCCAGGGAACATTTTTCCTGCATCTTGCCTGTCCAACCCTTTAAGAATTGTAGATGTTTCTATAAGATTCCCTCTCATCCTTCTAAATTCCAGTGAATACAAGCCCAGTCGACCCATTCTTTCATCATATGTCAGTCCCGCCATCCCGGGAATTAATCTGGTGAACCTACACTGTACTCCCTCAATAGCAATAATGTTCTTTCTCAAATTAGGAGACCAAAATTGCACATAATACTCCAGGTGCCGTCTCACCAGGGCCCGGTACAACTGCTGTAGGACCTCCTTGCTCCTAAAGTCAAATTCTCTCGCAATGAAGGCCAACATGCCATTAGCTTTCTTCATTGCCTGCTGTACCTGCATGCTTACTTTCAGTGACTGATGTACAAGCACATCCAGGTCTCGTTGCACCTCCCCCTTTCCTAATCTGACACCATTCAGATAATAATCTGCCTTCTAGTTCTTGCCACCAAAGTGGATAATCTCACATGTATCCACATTATTATACTGCATCTGCCATGCATCTGCCCACTCACCCAACCTATCCAAGTCACCCTGCAGCCTCATAGCATCCTCATCGCAGCTCACACAGCCACCCAGCTTTGTGTCATCATCAAACTTTGAGATGTCACATTTAATTCCCTCGTTTAAATCGTTATGCTCTGTAGCTCTAGGAATCTATGATTCTACCCTTATTCCATGTAACTGAGCTTCTCACAATATAATATATCCAGCTGAATGTTTCATGTCTTTGTGCTTGTAATTTGAGTAATATGCCAGACAATAAGATTCTTGCTAAGAAATGGTGAAGACGGAAAACCCACACATACATGCACGCTAACACCTCCTATTCTTGTTTTTCTAGTTACGACGTTCTGTTTGCCAGTGGTCCTGAAGAATTGCTGACCAAGTTTCAGCAGTTCAATCACAAAGTGGTTTTTGCTGCCGAAGGACTTATCTGGCCAGATAACAGGCTCGCAGACAAGTATCCCAGTGTGCGCAGTGGAAAGAGATTCCTCAATTCAGGAGGTAATATCAACTGTGAAATAAGAAAATAATTGACTATGCACTGAAAAACCCAACCATTGATAAAACTTTTGGGTAAACACTACTTTGTTCTTGGATGACTTAATGGTTACAAGTCACTCTAATACATTGGAGTTCCAAGTTAATAAGGTCATAAAGTGATAGGAGCAGAATTAGGCCATTCGGCCCATCATGTCCACCCCGCGATTCAATTATGGCTGATCTATCTCTCCCCCCTAACCGCATTCTCCTGCCTTCTCCCCATAACGCTTGACACCGTACTAATCATGTCTAATGGCAGGGGTGTGATCTGATTGAGTACTCTGCTTTGCAAACAAAGTGAGAGCAACAAGACTTTAAAATGTGATCAAGAACATTATTGTGAAAAAATATCAGAATATGTTTTCAGACAGCCAACAGTAGTATCCAACTCTGAATTCTTTCTCTGTCACCTAATTTATCCACTAACTCCGAAATGCCGTTGACAACTTGCACATGTACTATTTATTGACATACGGAAAAAACTCCAGTAAAGAACCATGGGTGGCACAGTGGTGCAGCCAGTAGTGGTCCTGCTTCACACCTCCAGCCACCTGGGTTCAATCTTTAGTTTTAGTTTAGTTAATTGTCAATTGTACCAAGGTACAGTGAAAAGCTTTTGGTGTGTGCTTACCAGTCAGTAGAAAGACTGTATGTGATTACAATCGAGCCATCCACAGTGTACAGATACATGATAAAGGGAATAAAGTTTAGTGCAAGAAAGTCCAGTGAACTTTAAATAATTAAAAATAGTCCAAGGGTCTCCAATGATGTATATAGTAGGTGTGTCTCTTGCTCTGCTTCTACTATTTTGTACCTCTTGCACGATGGGGGAGTAGAAAGGAGGATGTGACCAGGTGAGACTTGTCCTTCATTATGCTGGTGGCCTTGCCGAGGCAGCGTGAAGTATAAATGGAGTCAATGGAAGGGACGTTGGTTTGTATGAAGGTCTGGGCTGCATCGACAATTCTCTGCAATCCTGACCTTGGGTGTTGTATGTGTATAGTTTGCATACACTCCCTGTGACCCTGTAGGTTTTCTCCTGACACTCCCACATCCTAATGATGGGCATGTTGGTAGGTCAATTGAAAACCATAAATTTCCCCTTTTGCACTGGTAAGTGGTCAGAATCTGCAAGTGAGTTGATGGGAATGAGGAAAGAATAAAATGGTATTGGTGATGATGGGTGCTTGCTAGTTGGCATGGCCTGTTGGGTGAAGAGCATGATTCTGTTCTACATGACTCTTTCGCCAAAGTAGCTCCCACACCCCTCCTTTTCCCCAATTCCACTTTCCCCAAACAAACAACCAAATTCAACACTGATTTAAATATCTTTATTTACATTTCTTCATTTGTAACTCTCCCCCAAACCAAGTGTTTAGTTTTCTTTTAGAATAACAGCTTTACTTTGAAAATCATCTTTTCAATTTTTAATTAAATATACTGAACAGAGAAATATTTATCTGGTAATTTTCACTTACACAAAGAGAAAATTGGAGCAGGGCATGTTATATGTCACTGATCTACTGCCTCCTGTTTAGAACAAACTCAAGATGAGTTCTCAGATGTGTCAAGAGTATTCCGTTGCCATATGCACTGATACTGGAACAATAAAATTCATATTTGCAGCAGCTTTACAGGCACACTAATGAAACAGCACTTTAAATTAATATACAATAAACAATTGTACAATAAATTATCAGTTATATTCAGTAAACAGACCATAACGGTGCAAGGTGAAGTATGTAGTTCAACCCATTCAAAGCCCATTGTAGTTCAGTGCTGATGTGGGCTTGTGGTTAGGGTTGCGAGGTATGGTTCAAGAACCTGATCGTTTACGGGAAGAAGCTTTACATGGATAGGACAGGTTTGGAGGGATATGGGGATAGTGTAGCTGGGACATGTTGGCCGGTGTAGGCAAGATGGGGCGAAGGGCCTGTTTCCACGATGTATAACTCTATGATTCTAATCTGTTCTTGAATGTGGAGCTAACTGTTCTCGGGCTCTTGTACCTTCTTTCTAATGGCAACCGTGAGAGGAGAGCATGTCCAGGGTAGTGTGGCCCATTGATAATATTAGCCACCTTCTTGAGGCAATTCTTCCTGTAGATCTCTTCAATGAGGGCGAGGTTAATACCCGTGATGGACGTGTGTGAAGTCCAAAACTGAGAATACCAAAATGTGGCTATCAGCCATAAGACCAATCAAAGCATTTCCTTTTATATTCCCTTCTTCCAAGATGTGATCAGAAACTTCCATACACAAAATTTGGATTGATAAGCATAATGTATCTTTATATTTGTAGGTAGATAAAAATGCTGGAGAAACTCAGCGGTTGAGGCAGCGTCTATGGAGCGAAGGAAATGGGCGACGTTTTGGGTCGAGACCATTTTATTTGGATATCTGTTTTGCACTACAAATTATATCTGTTTTTCCTAGCAGGATTGAATTTCCAAAAACGTAAAACTGATTTTTTGTTGTTTTTTTTTTTTTGCCATGTTCGGCTGAAAAGTTGTAGCAATTTTGGGAATAAAATGCCCTAACTGACTGATTGGTCAGCAACAATTGCAATGAACTTTAGCACAGAAACAGATCATCATCTCAACTGGTCTTTGCTTATGTATCCCCTCTTAAAATATTGTTATCCTGTTCCTATAGCAATTGTTGCTATTGTAGCCATAGCACTGAGTTTGTGGATTAACATTCCTGTACACTACAGTAAAGGGAAATCTTTGCTCCTTAGTCTGCCTCATAAAGCAGGATTTGTGCCACATTTAGAATGACCATTTGTATTTACTTCTATTCACAAAGTCCACAAGTCGAGTAACCGTAGCAATATTCTTGATACCAGTCATTTTAATAAATCCAAATGAAAATCACCCGGTTAGGACTTGGTTCTGACGCTTTCTTGGATAGACACAAAATGCTGGAGTAACTCAGCGGGTCAGGCAGCATCTCTTGAGAGAAGGAATGGGTGACGTTTTAGGTCGAGACCTCTTACCAGACTAAGATCCAGGAAACGAGTGATGTCAAGGTCAGTTTATTGTCACATGTATCAGTTAAGGCACAGTGAAATTTGAGTTACCATGCAGCCATACTCAGTGAAAAGCAACAGAACCACATAAAAGTTAACACAAACATCCACCACAGTGGATTCCACATTCCTCACTGTGATGGAAGGCAATAAAGTTCAATCTTCTTCCTCTTTGTTCTCCTGTGGTCGGGGCAGTCGAACCATCCGCAGTCGGGGCGATCAAAGCCCCCGCAGCCGACAAACGAAGCCCCCGTCGGGGTGATCGAAACCTCCGCGTCGGGGCGTTTGAAACTCTCTCCGCGGCATGGAGCTCCTGAGTCGGCCTCTTACCAGAGACTGCGGGCAACACGATGTCAAAGTCCATAGGGCCCGCGGTTGGAGCTTTGATCCCCAGCAAAGGGATTGCAAGCTCCGCAGACTCCCACGGCTTGGAGCACCCGTCGGTCTCCAGGAAAGGCCGCCAACTCCATGATGTTAGGCCACAGTGGGGACATAGATACGATACGGAAAAAAATCGCATCTTCTTCGAGGTAAGAGATTGGAAAAAAACGTTTCACCCAACCCCACTGTAGATCAGTGTCACTCATGTTAAGAGTCATACTTTGTAGCTTTATTTAACGACTTTATCTTTGGACATACGGTCACGATTGAAACCGACCACCAACCTCTGATCAGCATCTTTAACAAACCTAATCATGCGTCTCCAGCGCTCTTACAGCGGATGCTGCTACAACTTCAAAAATATGACATCGTTCTGACCTACAAACTTGGTAAAGATATGCACCTGGCTGACACTCTCTCGCGTGCACCCTGGAAGACCTGTGAGGGTCCGTCCTCGCTGGATGATGACTTTATCGTAATGACTGTGTCCTTTATTCCCTCATACTGTGTGGAGGATTTGGTTGTCCACACTGCTGCTGACAGTACCTTACGGTAGCTCGCCTCCGTCATTAAGCACGGCTGACAAACACTACAATGTTTCACTGCCAGTTCGGCCTTTCTTTGCCATCCACGATGAGCTAGTGCTGCAGGATGGCATTATTGTAAAAGGACATAAGGCTGTGTTCCTTGCTTCGCTGCACAGCAAGTATTTTGACGCTGTCCATGCAGGCCACCCAGGCGCTGAAGCCAGGCAAGAAACATGTTTTACTGGCCTGGCATGGCCGAATACATTACCGAGAACCGGTGCAGCTTGGCACCTCGTCAACAAAAGCAACCACTTCTTTCACATCTGGGTCCTGCTCCCCCATGGTCTACAGCGGCCACTGACATATTTGAATGGCATGGCAAGCAGTACCTGGTACTTGTCGATTCGTATTCTGGATGGTTTGAGATTGATTTTCTTAGCAGCCCCATAATTAGCGATAATTTCAAAGCTTGCTCGCCATTTTGTAGACCACGGAGCTCCATGTATACCGTTATCTGTTAATGGCAGTCAATTTACCAGCCAACACTTCAAGGAGTTTGCTGCACACTGGGGTGTTCGGCACATCACCAGCAGCCCTGAATATCCACAGTCGAATGGGCTAGCTGAGCAGGCTGTCAAGAGTGCCAGAGAGCTCATGAAACGTTCATACAGAGCTAATTCCGACGTATACCTGGATCTGCTCAACCTATGCAACATCTACCGCGACCCATTTTGGGTTCACCCGCTCAACGTTTATTGTCAAGGCAGACCCGAGCCACGGTGCCTGTGGCGGATCAGGCATTGATCCCACAGGTGGTTCCACCATCGGAAGTCCAGTCCAGGTTACAACAAAAGCGTGACATTCAAAAACAGTGGTATGACAAGACAAGTAGGCCGCTGCCACCATTAACCAAGGGGCAGGTGGTTCGTTTGCAAATTGACAAAGGCCATGACCTTATCGGTGTAATTTCTGGAACGGCTTCTGAGCAACACTCATATCTGGTCAGTGCCGATGGCATAACAGACAACATATCCTGCCTGTGAATGAGATGACTCCACCTCCATATTATCCAGACCGTACAAGTGTACTTCCGTCCGTGTCCAGTGGCATTGATCCGCCTACACCAGCACAACAACCCACTTCTGGTATGGCTGCTTTGCCAGTGGCGACGCCCCCTCCGCCAGCGCTGCAGTCCCCTGTTTCATCACTGGGAATGCTGGTTCAATCACCGTCACCCGTGAAGCCACCGGCTCTGTCCCCGGTGGGGAACAACGGAGATGGTTTTTATCTCACACGTGCTGGTCGTGTTTGCAAGCCCACCGTGAAGTACCCGGCTATGTTTGACTTTCCTCCAGCTTATTATCAATTGTTCTGCATGCCTTATTTAGTCAATGGTTTTGTACTGACATTAAATTTTTTAAGAGGGAGGATGTAGATCAGTGTCATTCATGTTATGAGTCATACTTTGTAGCTACGCCCACTAGTTTAACAGAAAGCTTCTCAGCCCTTTCTCCTGCAGTCTTGAGTTATGTATTAAGATGAAGTTACCTATGCTGTTAACGCTAATAAAGTCTTTGGATCTTAATCACTGTGTGTGACCTAAGTTATTCCAACAGCAGAAGCTCGACACCCACCCCCACATAAAACAAACCAAGGAACACTAAAACATACTTTTAATACACTAAAAATAACAAAAAAGAAGAAAGGACAGACAGACTGTCGGCGAGGCAGCCACTGCTGGTGGCGCCTGGTGGCACAGGTAATGAGAAAACGCTCTCCTGTTATCAACAGCTCCTCTGTCAGGCTCTCTGTTATTTCACCCCCAAACCATTAAAAAGATGAGGATGTGCTAGTTTCAAATGAATCCATGGAATGCAGGAGTCGTCGTATTGAATATTAGTTGAAGAAGCAATAAAAAATTGACACGTGGCTTTTTAAAAATCTTACTCATCCAATATAGATTGGTTCCAAACGGAGCTCAAAATGGAGACAGAAAATAATAGTAAAGGTTCTGTTAAGCATATGATCAGTTTTGATGCATTTATTGTCCCTGAACGTATGCGCCTCCAAATGATCTCTTCTGTCATTTGAGGATGTATGGGATTCTCCAATAATGCAGGATATAAATAGGCAATTGTGGATTTGTGTGTGTGTGTGCATACATGATATAAACCCCAAGAGACAGATTAACTCCAAAAAGACGGTGCTGGAGTAACTCAGCGGGTCAGATAGTATCTCTGGAGAACATTGAGGTGCTGCCTGACCAGCTGAGTTACGACAGTATTTTGTGTGTTTTGAACAAAAATCCAGCATCTGCAGTTCCCTGTGTGTATTCGGGCATTTCTCTTAGCTTTGTATCCATTGGAATGTTTGTGATGGCAAGAGGAGGCATCAGCAGAGACTGCAAAAGGCAGAGGACTTTCTTTCCAGCTGCAAGCACTCCATGACCTTGACATAAATATCCATCTATGCTCTACTCACTCTATACTCATGACTGTGTAGCCAGAAACAGAGTAAACTACATCTTCAAGTTTGCCGATGCTATCACCAATGTTGACTGAATTACAAATAATAATGAGTCAGAGTATAGAAGGGAGAGCGACCGACTGACCAAATGGTGCCAGCACAAGAGCCTGGCTCTCAATGTCAGTAATACAGAGGAATTGATTGTGGACTTTGGATGTGGAGGGATGAGGACCCACAAACCTGTCTATGTCGACAGAACAATGGTGGAGAGAGTCAAAGCCTTCAAATTCCTGGGCGTGTATATCTCTGAAGATCTTTCCTGGACCCAATCAATGTCTGTATTTCCTTAGAAGATTGAGGAGATTCAGTATGTCAACAAATACTCTTGAACTTCTATGGATGTACAGAAGAAAGTATATTGACTGGTTGCATCATGGCTAGGTTCAGAAACTTGAACGCCCAGGAGCGAAGAAGACTGCAAAAAGTGATGAATGCTGCCCAATCCATCACGGGTTCTGACCTCCCCACCTTCATAGGGATTTACAGGAGACAATGCCTGAAAAAGGCAGCCAGCAACATCAGAGACCCACACCACCCTGGCCATACACTCATTCCCTCCTGCCATCGGGAAGAAGATGTAGGATCCTAAAAACTGTAACGTCCAGGTTCAGGAGCAGCTTCTTCCCTACAGCCATCAGGTTATTAAACACTACAACCTCCAAATAAGCTCTGAGCTATATAGAATTGGGGGGCATTGGATTTGTCTTTTTGCACTATTATTGTTTGTTTGTTTTTATATATATATATATATATATATATATATATATATATATGCGCGCGTGTGTGTGTATTCGATGTGTGTATTATACATGCACGCACACACATACATATTTTTTTTAATTTGTAGTTTACAGAGTACTATGTTCACATATTCTGTTTGACTCCTGTAAGTAAGAATTTCATTGTTCTGTCTGGAACATATGACAATAACATTCTCTTGACTCTTGATCCCAGAGGACCTACAGTGCAACCAGAAATACAGTTGCAGGCCATCTATATGAAGTGATGATGAGAGCGTGTAGTACAGATGCAATATGCATCCAAGTCAAATTAGATTTTTCTTTCCTGGGATGCAAATTGAGTGGTATGAAGCTTCGGCGCACTGAAAAACACAGACAACAATAATGTTATTATTACTGATGCTCTGGCTTCTTTGGCAAGGCTGACACCTATTATTTAGCAGCCTAGACTGGCTCCCACCATGTACGACACATCCATTTGTCAAAGAAGGAACTGCAGATGCTGGAAAATCGAAGGTACACAAAAATGCTGGAGAAACTCAGCGGGTGCAGCAGCATCTATGGAGCGAAGGAAATAGGCAACGTTTCGGGCCAAAACCCTTCTTCAGACTGATAGGGGGTGGGGAGAAGAAATGAAAAAAGGAAAAAGGCGGAGGAGGAGCCCGAGGGCTGGGGGAGGGGAGGAGACAACCAGAGGGCTGATGAAGGGGAGGGGACAGCAAGGGCTAGCAGAATTGGGAGAATTCAATGTTCAAGCCCCCAGGATGTAGACTGCCCATGGGGAATGTGTGTTTTTTGTCATGCGGAATGTGTGGTTTAGAGATGTCACAGGATAATTAGGAGTGAGCCGCTCTGGGACTGGAGTCACAAGGGGACCAGATGTCAGTGCTTCTTCCCAAAAGGGCAATTAATAAATCAGTCTGACGTTCCTGTGGCTTCATGGTCATTTTTTATTCCTTGGATCAACTTTATATTTCCATTTTTTAAAAACTGAATTTAGTGCCATGGTGGGATTTGAACTCCATTACTCTGGATTATTAGTTCATTATTATAACCACTAAACTACCAAATATTTAGTCGCCCTGTGTTCTTTATTGTTTTCTACTGCAATGTGCCCAATTTAACAGACCCTGTAAGTCACAGAACAACATGCCCCATCAACACTTGTCCCACTTGCCTACATTCGGCCCATATCACCCTAAACCTTTCTTATCCATGTACCTGTCCAAATGTTTTTTAAGCATTGTGATCGTGGCATGTCACTCGTTACCCCAAATAATTTTAGTTAAAGGAACTTTAGCATCCGTCTGAAGAAGGGTTCCGACCCGAAACGTCACCTATTCATTTTCTCCAGAGATGGTGCCTGACCCGCTGATTTGCTCCAGCACTTTGTCTAGATTCTAAACTGTGTTTGACACAGTACTGGAGCCACTGGTACCACACACAATTCTGTGAATCTTCCTTGGAATGATACTTCCCAACCACATGCAAGATTCCAACGAAGTCTGCCTTTATTTTCAGTAATTTCTGATGCCATGCTGATGTAAGCACTCCCCCCCCCCCCCGCAAGAAGTAATACAGTTTGAGTCACAGTGTGAAGGAGCCTCATTATATTTAACAATCACCTCTTGCCTGCTTGTTTTGATTACCTGTGACTGAGTGCATCTGACCTCAATTAGCCTGAAGTGGCAAATCCTGGCATTTATTAAACTAGCATTTGTGATATCTTGATCAAAAGTTTCCAGTCGTAATATTTTAAAAGTAGATATTTACAAAGCAGAAAGCCAGTAGCCATGAATCCTGACCTGGACAGAGATGTTTCCAATTTGCTGTTGTAAATGCTGTACACTGTGTGCAAAAATAACATTAATCAGTACAGTGTGTCTCGCTTGTTGTCTGTGTTCCAAAGCAAAAAATAAAATAAAATCTCCCGCTTTTTGTTCACGTTATAATTAGTACATTAAGTGTCTTTGTTTTGTTCACTTGTTCCAGATGTTGGCACATCTGCAATATAATGCTTGTCACTTCAGGTGCAGTAGTCTTTCAGTTTGTCTAACTGGCAGAGACCCTGCATGAGATTAGTATGTTGAATTATTGCAGGAGGTTTGAATCGAAAGATACTTATCACAAAGGCAATCCTGCTCCCAGCTGAGTAAACTGAGAGACTTCCAAATGCAGTTGAATGAGTTCTGCGAATGTAACACACACAGCTAAAAAATGAATCTGTATATCTGTGAACATTTACATTTAATACAGCAGCAGTGGTGCAGCTGGTAGAGCTGCTGCCTCGCAGTGCTAGAGACCGAAGTACCATCCAGACCTTGCTTGCTGCCTGTGCAGAGTTTGCGCAGTCTCCCCGTGACCATGTGAGTTTCCTTCAGGTGCTCCAGATTCCGCCCATGTCCCAAAGTAGGTTAATTGGTCTCTGTAAATTACCCTTAATGTGCAGAGAGTGAATGCAAAAATGGGATAACATAGAACTAGTATGAACGGGTAATCGATGGATTGGCGTGGCTGAAGGGCTTGTTTCAACCCTTTGCATTTAGTAGTGTACAGTACAATATAATAAACTGCAAACTGCCTTCACCAAATATGGAAGCTACAACCAATTCACAAAGCAGGAGACTCTGGATTGAGTAGAAAGGAACTACAGATGCTGGTTTAAACCAAAGATAGACACGGAAGCTGGAGTCACTCAGGTCAGACAGCATCTCTGTAGAAAAGGATTAGGTGACATTTCCGGGTCAAGACCATTCTTCGGACTGAAGAAGGGTCTCGTTCCGAAATGTCACCTATTCTTCTTCTCCAGAGACACTGTCTGAACTGCTGAGTGACTCCACCTTTTTTTGTCTGATTCTGGATTGATTCGGTTCAGTGAGTTGGAGGTAAGTCAAGGTGTTCCAGGCCACTTGTGTCATTATACCATACAGCAGCACGTACACTTTGCTAGTGGATGCTAAGAAAATTGGATTTCACCCAAATTTAGTTGCTAAGCCAAGAACCAGGTTTAGGACGAATGCCCAATCAGGTAATCACCAAAATGGTGTGAAATTGGGAACACTTACCTTTGAAACGCAGGCCTGCATGGCTCCTAGCGGCAGCTGCCTACAGAGGTGGCAGCTGCTACAACTTTGTCACTGAGAGTATCAACATTAAAAAAATCTCTCTCCATGGCTGGCTTTGTATGAGAGGCCACCATGGAGATGATGGCAAACATACTGAAAGTGCCTTCATTGAACATGCTCCCCTCCTCAGCCCAGTGTCCCCAGCATTGTTTGGGTCATGTCCTGCAAGTGGCCCTGATGCAAGCATGATAGCCAGGCTGAGATTGCAGCAGTCTTCAACTGAAGTGATTGCAGAAGTTTACAATAAATAGCAGGCGAATCAACAATAATATAGCAACTGTATACAGCATTGAAAACTCGGGCAGGCAGCTGCACATCAATGTCGCAGTCAGAGCCCTTTAGTTTATGTCCCATTGCCAATTTCCTGTGGGTTTTATTCCTTGTTGTGTTGGAAGTTAAAAGCATAGCAAATTGGTGCAGCACAGTGGCACAGCAATAGGTTTGCTGCCTTACAGCGCCTGAGATCCAAGTACGATCCCAACTATGGGTGCTGACTATATGGAGTTTGTACGTTCTCCCCATGACTGCGTGGGTTTTCTCCGGGTGCTCCGATTTCCTCCCACACTCCAAAGACAAACAGATTTGTACATTAATTGGCTTAGATAAAAGTGCAAATTTTCCCTAGTGTGCAGGATCGTGCAAGTCAACGGGGGTGATCAGAATAAGGGGGGGCTCTTTTAAAACTGAGATGAGGAAGAACTTCTTCACCCAGAGGGTGGTTAATTTATGGAATTCACTGCCCCAGGGAGCAGTGGAAGCAGAAACATTAAATATATTTAAGTCTAAAATAGATGTTTTTTTAGCTGCCAAGGGGATAAGGGGCTACGGGGAGAGGGCAGGGATATGGACCTAGGTAGGGTTAGTATAGTAAGACCTGAGTGATCTCCTGGACAAGTGTCGATCGCCTGGATTGGGGTCGGAGAGGAATTTCCTGGATTTTTTTCCCGAATTGGACCTGGGTTTTTATCCGTTTTTTTGCCTCCCCCAGGAGATCACGCGGTTCTTGGGGTGGAGAGGGGTGATAGCGGTATAAAGGGGAGGGTAGCGTCTTGTGTTCTGTGTCTTGTGTCTACTGTTTGTGGGTAGGGGTGTCTGTTTGGTGTTCAGCCATGAGCGAATGGCGGTGCGGGCTCGATGGACCTGGTGGTCTACTCTCGCACCTACTTTCTATGTTTCTATGTTTCTATGTTTCTATCGTTGGTCGGCGCGAACTCTGGGCTTAAAGGCCTATTTCCACACTATGTCTAAAGTGGATGGTTGTAGTTTCTGTCGGTATGGCAGTAATAAGTATTACCATGTTAGTGACGTTGTCAAGTGAACAACTGGTGCCGCTGGTAAGCTGTTGGCAGCACTGAGGTGAGAATTACCAGTAGTTCCCAATCCAGTTTCATGACAGGAAGCAAACTCTGGAACAGATGCTGCTATGCTTTAGTCTCTTAAACCCGGAGAATCTCGACATAATACAGGGTGCACAATACAATGCACGACACCTCTCAATAATGCAGGGTGAATTCTGCAGCAAGGAGAGCATAAATACATTACAGACATTGATTCTTTGCAATGTGCATGAGAAGTAGTGGAGAACAGTTATTGACAAATTGCCTATATGGAAAGTCAATCTAGTAATTTACAGCTCTGCAGTTTGCTGTTGGAGAAGATTTTCTAATTATCAGCTGTGAAATTAACTGAAGGCTTTTGTTTTAAATGTACTGTTTCTGCACTCAGTACTATTGACAACAACATTACATTGATATACCGCCTTTAACAACTAAAGCATCTCACAAAACATCTCAAATTTGCTCTCAAACCAAAACAAGTTTCAATCTGTCACTAAATTCCCTGATTTCTCCAGACTTCCTAAATCTGTTGAAGGAAGCTTTTGAGTTTGAAAGTTATTTTTATTTTACGTGGAATTGCATTGTGCTCCAATCTTTGTATCTTTTTCAGGTATTATTGGGTATGCTTCTTCCATTAACAGCATTGTGGAGAAATGGCGATTGCAAGATAATGATGACGATCAACTTTTCTATACCAAAATTTATGTGGATCCTGTAAAGAGAGTGAGTAAATCATAAAAAGTGTAGAAATGAGATCTCGAGGTTGCAAAAACATAGCTACTAATGTTAATAATTCTGTCATTATTTTTTTATTCTGCATTGAGTAGCAGCTATAATGATTTCTCGGGGTTGTTAAGGCACTTGAAGTTCCTTTTGATTAATTTTCTTCTCTCTTCCAGGTTGCTCTCAACATAACTTTGGATCACAAAAGCAACATTTTCCAAAATCTGAATGGAGCTGTGGGTAAGCTCAGACATTCTACCAGTAGTGGCAGTGGTGCATATTTATGTGTACCCAGTATTGAAGGGCCTGGCAATTATTATCACGTTTCTCTCCCAGTATGTATTTACCCCATCAATCTGAGTAATATGTTGGCTCCGTCAACGAGTGGGATACCTTACTAAGGTGAAATGGAGCTTTGAAAAAGTGCAAATATTGGCCAAACATGCATCTCTTGTTTTAGATTGGTGTAAATAATTTTGTATTGGTCTTCATAATTTGATAGAGGTCTGTGCAAATCTGAATTCTACTAAATCTGAGCTCCATTTCTTCTCTAATTCTGGTAAATAAATAGTAGACATTCACTGTTAAACACCTACATATGGCAGAGGGAAAGAAAGTCGTCTACCATGCATCTGGGGATGGTTGGTAGATTTCTTAGTGTTAATTTGCAGACCTTTTATTAAGTTTTTGGCCTGACATTTTGGTTTGATGGGGAAGATCCTTGGAAATGCCTGAACATTATTGAATTATTTTGGCTAATTGAATAATAGAACTATAAATGTTTTGGTAGGTTATATTTTACATCATGTAGTTGAAAAGTGGACAGTCATAATACTGAGTTCATCTGCTTATCAGTTGCTTTAAAAGGAATAATGATTTCACAAATGAAATGTAATACATTTTGTGTCAGTGAGCCATCTTGCAAAATTCTTGCTGCTCATCCCATATTCCAGCACCTGCAGACTTTTCTGTCTCCATTTTACTGGTCCACTTTTGTTTCCTTATTCCAGTTGCTTTTACGACCAATTGATCATCACACTACCGCGGGCCACTTGCATATACATTAATAATGTTTACTATGTACATGAAAACTGGTGTACATATTCTAATATTATTTTTGTTTCCTTTCTTCTTCCTTTGCAGATGAAGTAGAGTTGAAATTTGAACCAACCAGGGTCAGAACCAGGAACATAATATTTGACACATTGCCTGTACTAATCCATGGCAATAAACAGACCAAAGTATGAGAACTACTTCTGTTAACTATATATTAAGTATATTAACTGGAGTGATTAACCCATTTGCTGTTTACTCCTCTAGAGAAGCTACACAGGCTGCTTCCCAGGTGTACAGGACAGAATGACCATTCTTTGTACAGCATTTTGCCTGTGGCACTCAGATTCTACGAGACACTCATTGCCTACTTCTGTTCTTATTGATTCCTGTTCCATGAGCACAAACTACTAGGGAGTGCCGGAAAGCAGCAGATGCAAACTTGCGTTGTGTCGTTATTAGAATCTGCCTGACTTGCTCATTTTCACATTCTGGAAGAATAAATTGCATCCTGTAGAATTGACTTAGAAGTAAGATACTCAAATTCATTCTACTGCATAATTTGTTGCATCTGAACAGATTTTTTATAATTTGCAGGAAGGCATGCATATTTTCAGTTATTTAATTTAGATTTTTGCTTACTTATCTTTGCCCTGAATTTGCAAGGGTCATCTGTTGTGACCTCTGCAAAATTGTCAGATAAATAATGCGCTTATGTAGTGAACAATCCATGCTGGGGCAATGACTAGATTCTAATTATCTCATCTTACGAATTCCAAATTATGGCCTGTTCATTGGTTATAGGTCCCAAACCCATGTACTTATGAAACAAATCCCAGTAACTGTGGAACTTGTGCATTTATTTCAACAATTTTGTTTTATTCCCCTCCATGTTTGTCCTGAAGGTATATTGGCTTGTCCCATAATTAATGGTAGCTGTGAGTTCCCTCAGCAGTCTCAGTTCTGCCAGTCTAAGCCCAGAAGGTAATAATCAATAGGGTGGTCAACAGCGATGGATAAGAGTGGCCAAATGTGACACCCGAGCTGACAGCCAAAAATCGCTGGGAGCAGTCAGAAACTGGAACTCTTAACTCACGGATTATTCCATCAAGACCATCTCTGCGGTTATTAACACAAACAATAGTTCAGCCAGTACTGATACTAAGTGCCGTGACATGAGAATAAAGTGCGTGGCTTTACCGACCAATTAACTATTCAAAAATGGGTTTAATAGGTTTTTGCTTGGCCTTAAATACAAAATTTAAAATTTCAGCATATAAAATGAAAATTGAAGGGTTGCAATGCCAGAGTTTTCATTGGCATTCATCAAATAACTCTCAAAGTTTAACTGCTTGAATACCTTTTTGGTTTCTTTTGTCTTGCTGTAGTATATTAATGTGAATATTTCAATGTTTTTGTGTGCCTTACCTAGCACTTGCTGAACTATATGGGTAACTATGTTCCTGACGCATGGACTTCTGAAACTGGCTGCACAATTTGTGACACCGATCTATTGGAATTCTCATCCCTGAGTGTGAGTGCTTGGTTTTTATTAGCTTTACATTTTTTACATTTAACATTTTTCTTTGTTTGGTGCCTACAAACGGAGGGAACGGCAGATACTGGTTTACACTGAAAATAGACACAAAATACTGGAGTAACTCAGCGGGACAGGCAGCATCTCTGGATAGAAGGAAGGGATAGAAGGATCAGAAGGGTCTCCACTCAAAATGCCACATAACTCTAAGACAACTTGCCGAGGTGCTTGTCCCAGCAGCATGTTGAAAGAACTAGACCTGACTGTTTTAGACACTGCATTATGCTGCGTTAGCAAAATGATGTACATGCTCCAGTGAATGCAGAATACCTATCTTGGATACAAGTGTTGAGTTTCCTGCATGGAGACACAACCATTAGCTGGAGTGTAAAGCAGATTCAGAGATTCTGGTTGGACTCGCACCTTGCACAGAGGAAAACAATTTTCACTGGAGATTGTTCATCCATCCCAGTGCATTACAGCAGATGTTTGGGAACTAACCACACCACCTTCAACTGCTTCATCAAATACCTTCCTCCAATTATAAGGTCGGATATGGTGACCATTTTTCGTTGAGCACTATTAATTTCCTTGCACAACTCGGCAAATGCCACAGATCTCCCATACACACACACAAACAAGAGGGAGACAACATCCAGGCCAAGGTTGGCATGTATTCTTGACACAAGAGTCCCAGACAATAATTATCTCCAAAAAAGGGAGTCTAACCACCTAGACAAAATGCTGGAGTCACTCAGCAACTCTGAAGAGAAGGAATGGGAGTTTTCTCAGCAACTCTGAAGAGAAGGAATGGGTGACGTTTCGGGTCGAGACCCATCTTTAGATTAACCACCTATCCTGGATTACCATTGCTGAGTCCTTCACTATCGTGGGGGGTCAGCATTGTCCAGAAAGTCAACTGACCCACCGTGTAAATATTGTGCCTTCAGAGGCCATGGAAAGTGAATGAACAGAGTCTGGATTTAAGGTGAGAGGGAAAGATTTACGAGAGACCTGAGGGGCAACCTTTTTGCACAGAGGATGGTGGTATAAGAACAACATTTAGAAGACATTTGGACAGGTGCATGGATAGGAAAGGATTAGAAAGATATTTGACAAACACTGGCAAATAAACTAGCTTGGATGCGGCACCTTGCTGAGTGCATGGATGAGTTGGACTGAAGGGCGTTATTCCTGCTCTGAGTCTACGACATAAACTTACATTCTGACTGCCACCAGTTCACAATAGTCATAGTTTGCTTGCAATTCTGAGGGCTCCTCCCAACCTGCGATCTCAACCACCAAGAACAATAGCAGTGAGTGTGTGGGAGCTCCACTATCTGCAGGTTCCCCTCCAAGTCACTCGCCACCTTGACTCGGAAACTCATCCCTGACATTCAGTGTCGATGTACCCAAGTCCTGTCCAACAGCACTCTGACAGCACCTTCACCAAAGCAACTGCAGCAGTTCAAGAAGGTGAAAATAATTGATAAAATAACATGTTTAAAGGTTAATCCTTGTTGCAATCTGGTCAGATTTTCAGCGCTCTATTGCAGGTAATCATATCCAATTGATATTCATCTGTTGAGCAACTAACAATAGAAACTACAGAAGTAATTTAGAGGCGGAAATCAGAAAGACCAGATTTGAGGTAGGCTGTTATTCTGGTCTGTGTACTTTTCATAAAAGGAACATTTTGCAGACATAATTGCTTTTGCATCTGTGCTGAATATTCAGCCAAATCAATTCATTCAACGTTTGCAGTTGGTTTATCCCAAGGGATTATTGCAAATATCATCAGATACCTACTGAAGAGGGAAGGGGAAAAACAGGTGGTGGGGTTGTAATGTTGAAGTCCTCTATTGAACATATTTAAGAACATGATGTCTTTTGTCCAAGGTAGAAAATAAATACAAAAGCTAATGGCACTTCCATATGTTATGTGCTCTTCAAATGTTATATTTTTAGTCCGCGATTAAAATAACAATCTGAAAAAAGTGTACAGTGGTGCAGATGTATGTTTGATTTAATGGTTGGTTTAAAGGAGCAAGCATGAAGTTTTAATTTGTGGTACATTATCCTAAATGTTGGCTGCTTTCCACATAATGAAAGGCTGAAGAAGATTTCCATTTATGTGGCTTTTATGTGGAATGATTTGGGTTCAGGGGGTGCAGAATAGCATATTTTATGTGCTCATTGCATTTTTTATAGTAGCAAACCTCATGTAATCAATAACCAAACCACTCAGACATAATACAGAACATAAAACAGTACAGCACAGGAACAGGCCTGTTAGCTCAGAATGTTTGTGCCAAACATGATGCCAATTTAAACTAACCTCCTCTGCCTGCATGTGATCCATATCCCCCGATTCCCTGCATATCAACATGCCTATCTAAAAGCCCCAAATGCCTTGATCATATCTGCCTTTACCACCACCTTTGGCATTGTGTTAATGGCAAACACAACTGTAAAAAAAACCTTGCCCCACATATCTCCTTTGAACTTTGCCCCTCCAAACTTAAAGCTATGCTCTCTAGTCTTTAATATTTCCATCCTGGGGAAAAAAAGTTCTGACTGTCTATCCTATCTATGCCTCTCAGAATTGTACATACTTCTATCAAACCTGACACTCCAGAGAAAACAATCTAGGTTTGTCCAGCCTCTCCTTGTAGCTAATATCCTCCAATCCAGGCAGCATTCAAAGAAACCTCTTTTACAGCCGCTCCAAAGCCTCCACATTGTCCCTGTAATGGAGCAACCAGAACTGCACGTATTACTCCAAATGTGGCCTTATGCAAATCCAATAAAGCTGTCATGTAAAGAGTTGTTCACTGAGACTTGAAAATATTCACACCACAGGTTGTTGGTACTGTTTGAGGAAACTTTGTTAAACGCAGTAGCTCTACATACATAACCTACTGATTCACTGCCACAGTAATTTTCTGAAGCAGAGGTTGATTAAAAGCAATTATCAGAGCAGCAGTTTACTCCTGCTCCTTCCTTCTCACTCTTCTGCTCACCGGTTATCTGTGTGGTTTATGTGACTCCTGCACATTGTATTCAACTACTTTGGTACTTATAAACCTGACTGCCTTGCCTGTCACCATTGGCAAGCTACTCTTTGAAACCTAGACTGCTGGAATAGTTGGAATGCAAGTTTATGATGTTAAGAAGTTGAGTTGCACAATATTGATGGCAAGTTTTGGCTGCATTCCTTTCTGCCTACGAAAGAGAACAGAGAAAGGACATGATGGGAATGGGTTGGCTGTTATTATTTTTGGGAATGTCTCCAATTTCATGTTTCTCTCCTTAAGGCCCACACAGGCGGTGGAGCGATACCAGCTGGAGAGTAAAGAGCTTGTGAATTCTTGGCTCTGTATTGTCATTGTATTATGTAGAACCAGAAATGAGATTGAGCTTTTCTCCATCCTATTTCTGAAAGAAGAGACTGGCCTCCCTTCTGCGCCTCTGTAACCCAGAGTGCTTCACAGACAAGGGCACACCTTAGTAACTGTTGTAATTTTGGGAAACCTAGAAACTCATTGGAGTTGTAGAGTTACAGTGTGAAAACTGGCGCTTCAGCTCACCAAGTCCATGCCGACCAGTGATCACTCATACATTAGTTCTATCCTTCACACTAGGGGCAATTTGCAGAAGCCAATTAACCTACAAACTTGCACATCTTTGTAATGTGGGAGGAAACCGGAGCACCCAGAGAAAACCCATGTGGTCACAGTGAAAATGTGCAAACTCCATACAGACAGCACCCATAGTCAGGATTAAACTCGCGTCTCTGGCGGTGTAAGTCAGCAACTCTACCGTTACGCCGCTGTGCATAGACAGTAAAGAAATAAATGGTGATCAAAGTTGAATAGAAGTGCTTCCTATTTCATTCCAAAGTGCCGCCATGGGATCTTTTATACCAATTCAAGGGGCAGATAGGACATTGGTTTAGCATCTTTCTAAAAAAAGGTCACTTCTGACAGTGCAGCTGTCCTCGTTGCTGCATTGAAACATTGCCTTGTGAATCAGTTTAAATTCAGTCATTGCAGTCAGAGGCAGAAGAATCATGACCAGCTGCACAATGCTGGCCTGTTGTATATTGCTTGATTGCTTTGGGCACAGTTTATAAAGCACACCAGAAGCTTTTGATTTGTAAGTCTCAGTTGAATATTCTACTAGATGTGGGTATGCACACTGAAAAGAGAGAGCTTGAGGCTTTGGCATGTAACATAAATGGATTCTAGATTTCCTTGTATATTTTGGTCATCATAATTGATAAATGAAATAGTTAAATGGCGACGCAATAGTTTTGACAGCTGATATGTTGTCCACCCATTTCGGCAGCAAGAACAACTGCTCTGCAAATGATTACAATTAATTTATTGAATGCATAAAGAGATTTTATTCCAGGAAGTTTAATCTGTGTGTATTTGGGCCGCAGGCCCATAATCAAGGAGCTGTACAGCACAGAGATTGGCTTTTGGGCGCACCTCATCAATTCTAACCAAGTTGCTTGACCGAGTTAGTCTACATGTTTATACCTGGCCCATATTCCTCCAAACCTTTCCTATCAATGTACCTGTCTAAGGTTTTTAAATATCGTAATTGTGCATGCCTTTACCATTTTCTCTGGCATCTCATTCTATGTACGGAACACCCTTTGCATGAAGAGTTTGCCTATAGGATCTCTTTTGAAACTTTCTCCTCTCACGTTAAAAATATGCCCATCTATTTTTTGATCCCCCTACCCGAGGAAAAGGACTGTGGTTGTTCACCTTATCTATGCCCCATTGTGATTTTATAAACCTCCATATGGTCATGCCTCAGCCTCCTACGCTCCAGGGAAAATAGACCCAGCCTATCCAGTCTCTTAAGTCTCAAATCCTCCAGGCCTGATACTATCCTCGTAAATATTTTGAGCCGATCATTGGTCACTGCTCAGTTCCTTTCTGAGCAGAATGAGCTTGAAATCTCTGTAGTATGTTGAACTCGCGATCCATCAAATGGTGTTTGGGTCCTGTCCCATCTTTTGCCTACACGCCTCCCTTCCTGCCTTCTGTCTTCAAGTGGCCAATCACTGCAATTGGCAATTGCAACCCTTTCAATTTATTTATATTTTCCATACTACTTCTTTCTTGCAAGTTTGCAATGTGAATTTAAATTGAGGCTTGGAGCTAACAGTTTGGATACAATAGGAGTTGAATATAATGAGAGTAGGAATGGAGCGAGGTGGAGGATAAATGCGTGGCTGAAGTACTGGTGCAGTGGGCAGGGATTCAAATTTCTGGATCATTGGAAACTCTTTTGGGGAAGGTGTGACCTGTACAAAAAGGATGGGTTGCACTTGAACCCGAGGGGGACCAATATCCTGGCATGGAGATTTGCAAAGGCTACTGGGGAGACTTTAAACTAGAACGGTTGGGGGGAGGGACTCAAATAGAGAAAACTAGTAGACAGTGTGTGAGGCAGGAGGCAGAGAAGGGAATCACTCAGACCCAAAATGTAGAGGGGAAAGAAGAAAAAGATAATAAACACAGAATAAGAGGTGGTGGGTTTCTTAAATGTGTGAGCAGAGACAGAGGGGTGTAAAATGAGGGTAGAAGCAATAGGTAGCAAGGTGAAAAGTAAAAGTGGTAGGCAGACAAATCCAGGGCAAAAATCAAAAAGGGCCATTTTTCAACATAATTGTATAAGGTGTAAGAGTGTTGTAAAAACAAGCCTGAAGGCTTTGTGTCTCAATGCAAGGAGCATTCGTAATGTGGATGAGTTGAATGTGCAGATAGCTATTAATGACTATGATATAGTTGGGATCACGGAGACATGGCTCCAGGGTGACCAAGGCTGGGAGCTGAACATCCAGGGATATTCAATATTTAGGAGGGATAGACAGAAAGGAAAAGGAGGTGGGGTAGCGTTGCTGGTTAGAGAGGAGATTAACGCAATAGAAAGGAAGGACATTAGCTTGGAGGATGTGGAATCGATATGGGTAGAGCTGCGAAACACTAAGAGGCAGAAAACGCTAGTGGGAGTTGTGTACAGGCCACCTAACAGTAGTAGTGGAGTTGGGGATGGCATCAAACAGGAAATTAGAAATGCGTGCAACAAAGGTAAAACAGTTGTAATGGGTGACTTCAATCTACATATAAATTGGGAGATTCAAATTGGCAGGGGTGCTGAGGAAGAGGATTTCTTGGAATGTATGCGGGATAGTTTTCTAAATCAACATGTAGAGGAACCAACGAGAGAGCAGGCTATTCTAGACTGGGTATTGAGTAATGAGGAAGGGTTATAGAATTTTTCGAGGATGTAACTGGTAGAGTGGATAAGGGAGAACCAGTGGATGTGTTATATCTGGACTTTCAGAAGGCTTTCGACAAGGTCCCACATAAGAGATTAATATACAAACTTAAAGCATACGGTATTGGGGGTTTCAGTATTGATGTGGAATGAGAACTGGCTGGCAGACAGGAAGCAAAGAGTAGGAGTTAACGGGTCCTTTTCAGAATGGCAGGCAGTGACTAGTGGGGTACTGCAAGGCTCAGTGCTGGGACCCCAGCTATTTACAATATATATTAATGATTTGGACGAGGGAATTGAATGCAACATCTCCAAGTTTGCGGATGACACGAAGCTGGGGGGCAGTGTTAGCTGTGAGGAGGGTGCTAGGAGGCTGCAAGATGACTTGGATAGGCTGGGTGAATGGGCAAATGCATGGCAGATGCAGTATAATGTGGATAAATGTGAGGTTATCCACTTTGGTGGCAAAAACAGGAAAGTAGACTATTACCTGAATGGTGGCCGATTAGGAAAAGGGGAGATGCAACGAGATCTGGGTGTCATGGTACACCAGTCATTGAAAGTAGGCATGCAGGTGCAGCAGGCAGTGAAGAAAGCGAATGGTATGTTAGCATTCATGGCAAAAGGTTTTGAGTATAGGAGCAGGGAGGTTCTACTGCAGTTGTACAGGGTCTTGGTGAGACCACACCTGGAGTATTGCGTACAGTTTTGGTCTCCTAATCTGAGGAAGGACATTCTTGCCATAGAGGGAGTACAGAGAAGGTTCACCAGACTGATTCCTGGGATGTCAGGACTTTCATATGAAGAAAGACTGGATAGACTCGGCTTGTACTCGCTAGAATTTAGAAGATTGAGGGGGGATCTTATAAAAATGTACAAAATTCTTAAGGGGTTGGACAGGCTAGATGCAGGAAGATTGTTCCCGATGTTGGGGAAGTCCAGAACAAGGGGTCACAGTTTAAGGATAAAGGGGAAATCTTTTAGGACTGAGATGAGAAAAACATTTTTTACACAGAGTGGTGAATCTCTGGAATTCTCTGCCACAGAATGTAGTTGAGGCCAGTTCATTGGCTATATTTAAGAGGGAGTTAGATGTGGCCCTTGTGGCTAAAGGGATCAGGGGGTATGGAGAGAAAGCAGGTACAGGATACTGAGTTGGATGATCAGCCATGATCATATTGAATGGCGGTGCAGGCTCGAAGGGCCGAATGGCCTACTCCTGCACCTATTTTTCTATGTTTCTATGAATGAAGGATTAGGTGAGGAGGCAACAGCCACTCATATTTAATGCAGATATCAAGATGAAAGGTTCCATATCCATATCCTGGATCGAACCTTGCTAACATCTGACTGAACAAATTAGCATCATGTATTGTTTGTCATTCTTCAATGTCTGACAGCAGCTTTACTGACTAGTAAAATCTACTTTGAGGAATATGACCATTACTATTTGTTATTTCCACTGGGTTTCAGGCAATAGGTCAAGATCCAGATGTTTAGCATGTTGGAAGATGGATGAGGGCAATGGTGTGAAACGACGGTTGGACTTTTGGAATGCGTATTGTTCCTTAGCCAATGTAGAAATGGGAAAATGTTTCTTTCTGTGTTGACTGTCAAAAATTATTGTTCTTGCCAGCTGATTCATGAAGGAGGCAGTTCCCAGTTTGACGTTTCACATCAGCTGGCAGGGCTTGTGTGTGGCATTTGGAGAGATAGGTTGAATTTCCTATGATTTAATTTGAACAGTTTTAAATGGGGAAAGGTTGAACTCGGATTAGAAAATGTGGTGGCAAAGCCATGTGAGGTAACAGTGGAGCTTCAGCCTTTCAGTCAGATTCATTGCACAGGACAGATTGCAAAGCTCAGTTAATGTGGTGTAAAACAAACAATGGTTCTGCATCCACATTTTTGTTTCAACTGCCAAGCGATGTTTCAGCTGTGGGAAATCTTACATAAGATTAACCCTTTGAGGGGGACAGTCATCCTTATCCATCTAAATTGAATTGAATAGGTCACACACAGATTTTGATATAGTCCATCTGAAAGTTCAGCCATGTGTGAGTAAAAAAAACCAGATTTGAACCTCATCTGAATTGTAACCATTTTTGTGAAATGAGTTATTTTTGTCTTCGATTTGGGTCATGGTATAATGTTTGAACTGCGCAATGCTAAGATTATAACAGTCTTGCTTTATTTAAAAGGCTGGTAACAATGGGGCTGAAGCTCAGGGAAGTGTGAACATCTGCAGAACATCAATCTACATTCAAAATACTTATTCAACCTTTAAACCAGAGATTTTCTTTTCTGAAGCCTTTTATTGGAGATGGTGTTGAAAGGCAGTTTGCTGAGGAAGGGTCTCAACTCGAAAAATCAACCTATTCCTTCTCTCCAGAGATGCTGCCTGTCCCTCTGAGTTACTGCAGCATTTTGTGTCTATTTGCAGTATCTGGTTTATTTAAAGCAGTGTCTCTTCCCCTGCACAAAATGATTCTAAAAATGTATGTTGTTGCTCTTCATAATCTGACACCTATGATGACTGATTGCTTTTCTTATTCTGTCACCTGTTGTTTCACTGATGATGAATGAGAGGTGATAGCTGTAAGCGCTCAATGCTATGGGCCTTAGGCTGCTATGTGTAAACTTGATGTGAGAGGTGTAATTTATTTAAATAGCAAGAAAATGTTACTCTTGTAGCAAGAAGCTATTCTTGGAAACCTTTAAATCTTAAAGTCCCAACCAAAACTGTGGAGGGGCATCTTCCACACCTTCTTCCAGTTTTAATAATTTGCTACTTCTTATCCTATTTTAAATACTGCCACACAGTGATCTGATATGGAACTAGTACTTTCTTGCGTGAAAGGGGACGGTGCTGACATTTCCCCAAGTCTGCAATAACAAGGACCAAGATTCAGAAAGTAAAAAGCAGGACCTCAATGGTAGGGATCTCTGGACTACTCCCAGTCTCATGTGCTAGTGAGGGTAGGAATAGGAAGATATTGCAGGTGTGTATGCATGGCTGAACAGTTAGTGCAAGGGGCAGGGAATCAGATATTTGGACGTTTGGGATCTCTTTTGGGGAAGAGATAGCCTACAGTAGAGGGATAGGTTGCACTTGAACTGGAGGGTACCAATATCCTGGCGTGCACTTTGCTACTGCTACTCAGGAAGGTATAAACTAGATTGACACAGGAATGGGATTCAATGCATTGGTGAGGCAGGTGAGAAACTCGAAGTCAGTGTAGGAATCAGTGACAGCAAGTTAAGTAGGTAGGAGCATGGCAGGGAAGAGGGAATTATGGTTTGATTAAATTGCATTTATTTCAATGCTGGAAGCTTGATGGCTAAGATGGATGAAATGAGGGCATGGTTAGGCATGTGTGACCGGAACGTTCTAGCTATTATGGAAACCTAGCTAGCGGAGAGGCTAGACTAGCTGCTTAGTGTTCCAGTATACTGTTGTTATGGGCAAGATGGAGGTAGGGGTAAAAGAAGAGTGGGGATGTTGCTTTGTTGATTAAAGAAAACATCACAACAGTAGTCCAGGATGACATTACTGAAGGATCTTTTAGTGAGGCTATATGGCTGGAGCTGAGAAATACAAAGGAGATGATCACCTTCCCAATATAGTCTGGAACTGCCATGCTGCCATGGGCATTAGATGGGCGAGTTTGTCAAATATGTTCAGGGAAGTTCCCTCGGACGATATGTAGAGGGCTTTGGTGGTGACATTTAGGTCAGCATGGAAAGGTTGAGCTAAGGACCTATTTCCGTGCTGTATGACTATGATTCTAAGTTTACGGATGAGTTTATTTAGTATTATGGTGTTGAAGGCTGATCTGGAGACAAGGGCGTCTATATTATCAAGATTATCCTTATTTCTATGCAGTGCATAAGATCATTATTTAATCATTACTCGAAATGGGAGGTGGATTTGTTGGTGATTGTGCATGTCATTGATAATTAATGCTCTTAATCATTATTTGGAATGGGTAATAAACACTGGCTCCGCTGGTGATGACCCAATGTAGAAAATTAATATCATAAAACTCGGTTGATAATTAACAATTTGAGGTTTTTATGGGACTAAAAATCAGCATTGCCTTTAACCCAGATGTTTAGTTCAGTTTAGAGATGCAGCACGGAAACAAGCCCTTTGTCCCACCTAGTCCGTGCCGACCAGCGATCCCCGCACACTAACACTATCCTACACACTAGGAACAATGTACAATTTTTACCAAAGCCAATTAACCTATAAACCTGTAGGTCTTGGAGTGTGGGAGGAAACCAGAGCACCCGGAGAAAACTTGGGGAGAATGTACAAACACCATACAGACAGCACCTAGAGTCAGGATCGAACCTGGGTCTCTGGCGCTGTAAGGCAGCAACTCCACCGCTGTGCCACCGTGCAATTGTACACCAGATTGTTATATAACAATTGCCAGTCATTAATTTCAATGTAACAAGTCTGTTTGTTGTTCATTAGCCACTCTCTCTTGTCTTATTCTCTCCACTTAACATATTAATTGATTATTTCTCTTTTTAGCTTAATCTGGCCTAGATTAATTTGTATTATATTGTCAACTCTTAAACTTATAGATGCATGTTGCACATAACTATGTGGTCCTCTGTTCTGCAAGCATAGATTAAAGTCAGTTTTGAGGTAATTGCACTCTTTAGGGGAAAATATTGATTAGTTTTTGTCAATATTTCATAGGCAGAAAATTGCCCTCTATATTGTGCAAAGTAATTAGATTGTTGATTGTCATAACATATAGAGTCATATGGCACAGAAAATGAATCTTCGGTACAAGGCCACACTGACTATCAAGCATCTGTTGTCTCTAATCCTAAACTGATCACTTTTATCCCCCATCAATTATCCGTGAATTCTACCTCTCAACTACACCGGGAGCATTTACCATTGGCCACATGTCTTTGGGATGTGGGAAGAAACAAGAGTGCCCAGAGGAAACGCGCACAGTCCTGAAAAAAACGTGTAAACTTCATACAGATAACGCAGGAGATCAGGATCAAACCTGGATCACTGGAGCTATGAGGCAGTATTTTTTAAATTAATAATGAGTTGTGCTTCTGCTCCCAAAGGGTTCCCTCCCAAATGCCTAATATGTGCTGGTTGGCAGGTCAATTGACTACTAAAATCGCCCCTAATATGTGTTGGGTGGTGCGTTGGGAGCGGGTCAGTTGAATCGAACATGAGTTGAAGGGGAATTACCGAGGATAAATAGTGTATGATAGTCTCGGTAGAAGTTTGGTGCTTGACTCGACAGGCACTTCGGTTCTAAGGACCTCATTCTGTGCCATACGACTTTGTCTGTCAAGAGGTTCCTAATAACAAATCTTATTCATTGTATTTCAGAAATTTCCCAGCGTGACTGTCGGCATATTCATTGAACGGCCAACACCGTTTCTTCCAGAGTTTTTGGAAAGACTATTTACCATCAATTATCCCTCAGAGAAGCTTACTTTCTTTATCCACAATAAAGTGAGTCTTCCGTCAGTGCATGAGCTTGTTCCACTTGCATCCAAATTATATTAACGTTAAAGTACTGTACAATTCAGTTTTGAACAAAAGTTTTATATTTGTTGAAGGGAATAAAGTTGAAACTTAGTGTTCCAGCAATAAAAAATAAATTTCCATACTTTTATATGCAATGTCTTCAGGGCCGGATTTACGTATAAGCTTCACAAGCTAAGCTTAGGGCCTCGAGATCTAGGGGGTGCCTCGGCAGGGCCGGATTTACCTACAGGCCTCATAGGTTGAAGCCTAGGGCCTCAAAATCTAGGGGGCCTCCGGCCAAGGTGTTTTTTTTCCCCCAGAGTAAAAAAAAATCCAGAGAAAAAAAAATTGGAGCGCTATCAGCGTTTCCACTTTGACGGAAATTACCCGAAATTCTGGTTCCGGACGCTGGAAGTTTTTTGGGGGGGAAATTGCGACCATCCGTGCCTGCGCAGTTGGGGGAAGCCGGTGACGCAGTAACGACGCAAAAATGACGCTGTCTCTCTGCGCATGCAGTGGGCGGGTTCAGATCTCCATTTGCACTCCACACAATCACCTCGATGCCTCGTGTTTACTCCAGGTAAGTAGTGGAATATTGTGTTGCGGGAGTGCCCGTTTCTCCGGGCCGGGGGGGGGGGCTGCGGTGTCTGCGGCACGGAGTCGGAGCCTCGCTGCGTGGGAGGGAGAGACTGGGGGGATGTGAGAGGGGGAAAGGGGGGGTTGAGACAGGGGAGGTGGAGGGAGAGGGAGGGGGAAGGAGGAGGGGGAGAGGGAGGGGGAAGGAGGAGGGGGAGATGGAAGGGGATTATCTTTAGTGAGATTGCAAAATTAAGGTAGGTTTTAGAGCAATTATATTTATTCCTCCATATGAATAATATCAAACAATTGGAACTGCTTTCTTTTCCTTGATAACAATACTGAAAAATATGAATTCCATAGTTTGCGACTTTCATTTTGCATTATTTTTAATGTGCACACACTAACACAGTCGAACAGTAACAGTCAGTCAAATCAACACACAAAACGTTTTCTAAAAAAAGGTTTTATTTACTGCAAAAACGTAGTCTTTTATTTGCAGTGTTTGCATGCTCCTTTATAACATTTTACATAACATTTTACAGTACAACTTGATTATTAAAACAAGGACAGCTTCAATTCTTGATTTTAAAAAAAGTATACAACAATGACCCCAATCATCCCATTCCAACCACTCATTACTCTTCATTCAACCAAAATTATTTCTGAAATATTGGTCATAAATTTGGTGCAAAAATGCTCCAAAATAAGGCTCAGAATGCACCAGAGAGCATCTAAAACCGCAGAGCTTCTTTCAGCTTCGCGCTTGTGATATGCGCTGCGTGCACTTATTTCACATAACATTTTTGTAATCCTGCCATGCCACCCCCCTTTTTGAAAAGTTTCGTACGGGCCTGGTGTATAATATTTTTGACACTGTCATAGGCCTTTCTTACATATGCTGTCACAACGCACTGTAGTCTCTAAACAACACTTCAGTAATTTTCCTTGCCCTCCATTTCAGAATAATAGTGTTTTAAGCCGATAACGTGACACTACCACTGGCAATAAATAAAAAGCGCAGTTTTCCAGCCCTTATCTGATTGGCCACGCTCGGCTGCACAGTGTCAATCTGGTGGACTCTTCCATCTTCCTCTCGTCGTGGGGGTGGGGGATTGGGAGGGGCCTCACAAGTGGAATAGCCTAGGGCCTCTCATCATCTAAATCTGGCCCTGAGTGCCAGAATTAGTTGGAGCTTGTTTAGTTAAGAGGTTTTTTTTTTGCTGACATGCTAAATCTTAAATGCTCTCTGACATTTAACTGGGAGTGGAGTCTCATTCCACCAGATTTTAATCAAAGTGAGAGACATCAAATAAAACATTTTTTGAAAATCTTTACCCCATCCAATTCCATCTTTTATTTAATCTTTTTTGTGATGTGACTTTGAGTTAAATATCCAAATTCTTGATAAGCAAGCGTCATCAAGGAATTTTTAGTTTGATTGAAGAGATGTGTTGCGATTTTCCCTGTTTTGCCCCCAGATCCCCACATAGGTACAGAACTGAACAGTCTTCAATGCATTTTGCCTTGCAAAAGCCTACTGAAGATCTTAGGGCAGTTGCAAATGCAATGAAGATGTAGCACAGTTCTTTGACCACTGACTGGGAAATGAGGCCATTAATTTTGACACATGGACTCTGTTCTACTCCTAGGAAGTTTATCATGAAAAGCACATACACACGTTCTGGGAGAAACACAAGGGTAAACTTAAAGTGAAATTTGTCGGGCCTGAAGAAATCCTGAGTGAAGGCGATGCAAGAAATATGGGAATGTGAGTCTCTTCATTTTCATACTCTTTTATTTTTAACTGGATGAGATTCAGTCGGGGATCTGTTACTGTGCGATTGAACTCTCCGTTCTACTCATGCTACCTCAGAAATTTCAAATGTTTCTCTACAACTAACTATGGTTTTGTTCTGGATTGGTTGCGAACAGAGAAACCTTATACCTAATTTTCGTGAAATGAATTGTTAAATTAAGTTTCAAGGATCGGTTCATAAATTACATCTGATATAAAATTAATAATGTTTTGAGCATTTACAAGCTGAGCCATGTGTTCTGCTACATAAATCATGGCACAGTTTTGAAGCTTTACTCATTTCATTTGTTAATATTCTGAATGAGTTTGTAAACTGACTTTTAAAGTGATTCACAAATATAATCAAAGAATGTTATCTTATTTAGTTGGACTCAAGCGTCGAATTCCGTAAAGAAACATATTTGATGGGGGTGGGAAAAATAAAAACATCAAATGCATGGAAAACACATGGAAAAAGAAACAGTTTCATGTCGAAACCAGCAAAGGAAAAAATAATGGTGATGTGAACAGTGAAGAGGGTTGGCTAAGTTTACAAGACAAGCTAGATGAACTGCTAAGTAGACCAAGAAATGGTAGATGGAATTTAACTCTGACAAATGCAAGGCATTGCATTTTTTAAAGTTAAATCTAGGTGGGATTTGCACAGTATATGGTAGAGCCCTGGTGGGGCGGCTAGGGTTACATCTACAGTTTCCTGTAATTGTATATAAAAGGAGATGGTGTGGTAAAGAATGCAGTTGTCACCCTTGCCCTCATCGATCAAGGCATTGAGTACAAAATCTAGTACCCAATGTTGCAACTATACAATTTGTTTGTGAGACCACACATAAAGTACCGTGTATAGTTCTTGATGCTGAGCTATTGAAAATATATCATTAAGCTGGAAAGGGTGTGGAAATGTTGCACCAAAATGTTTTCAGGACTGGAGGGCTTAGTTATGAAGAGGCTGCATAGTCTTGGACACTTTTTCTTGGCCCGTAGGAGGTTGAAGGTGACCTGAAGGTGAATAAAATCATGACGAGCGTGGATAAGTCTTTTTTTCTGAGGAGAGCTATCTGAAACTAGGGGGCATAGCTTTAAGGTGAGAAGGGAAAGATTTAAAAGGAACCTGAGGGGCAATTTATTCACTAGAGGGTGGTTGGTATGAGGAACGAGCTGCCAGAGGAAGTGGTAGAGGTAGGTACAATTGCAATATTTAAAAGACACTTAGATGATTACAAGGATAGGAATGGTTTAGAGGCATATGGGCCAGGCAGTGGCATTGGCTCAGTTAGACATATCAGATTCAGATTCAGATTCAGATTCAACTTTATTGTCATTGTGCAGTGTACAGTACAGAGACAACGAAATGCAGTTAGCATCTCCCTAGAAGAGCGACATTAATATGAGCAGTAAATAAATAAATCTAATAAATCCTGGTGGGAGGAGTGTCCGGGGGGGGGGGTGTGATTGGCAGTCACCGAGGTACAGTGTTGAGTAGTGTAACCGCCGCAGGGAAGAAGCTGTTCCTGGACCTGCTGGTCCGGCAACGGAGAGACCTGTAGCGCCTCCCGGATGGTAGGAGGGTAAACAGTCTGTGGTTGGGGTGAGAGCAGTCCTTGGCGATGCTGAGCGCCCTTCGCAGACAACGCTTGCTTTGGACAGACTCAATGGTGGGGAGTGAGGAACCGGTGATGCGTTGGGCAGTTTTCACCACCCTCTGCAGTGCTTTCCGGTCGGAGACAGAGCAGTTGCCATACCATACTGTGATGCAGTTGGTAAGGATGCTCTCGATGGTGCAGCGGTAGAAGTTCACCAGAATCCGAGGAGACAGATGGACCTTCTTTAGTCTCCTCAGGAAGAAGAGACGCTGGTGAGCCTTCTTGACCAGAGTTGAGGTATTGTTGGTCCAAGAGAGGTCATCGGAGATGTTGACCCCCAGGAACCTGAAGCTGGAAACACGTTCCACCTCCCTCCCGTTAATGTGGATGGGGGTGTGCATGCCGCCCCTAGACTTCCTGAAGTCTACAATGAGCTCCTTGGTCTTCTTGGAGTTAAGGGCCAGGTTGTTGTCAGCAATAAATATCTTTATTGCATGGACGAGTTGGGCTGAAGAGCCTGCTTTCATGCTGTTTAGCTATAGCACCAGTCAAAAGCATCCTTACTCAAGTTATAAAGTCATACATTGCTCAGCCCACATCCCACCATGTACATGCTGACTATCAAATATGTGTTTATTCAAGTCAAGACTTGTATAATTCATAAGACAAGCACAAAATGCTGGTGTAACTCAGTTGGTCTGAAAGCATCTCTGGAGAAAAGGAATAGGTGATGTTTTGGGTCGAGACCCTACTGGCTGGTTGGAGTGGCCCATGATTTTTATTGAGAACATATTTTGCCTTCTAATCCAAGATTGTTAAGGCACAAGGCCAAAGACAAAACAGATGCAAAACTGCCACGTTAGATGATTTGTGTTTCTGTCTGTTTTTAGGCAGAAACTTCTTTAAATTTTTAATTCATATTGACAGCTCACAATGCATATCCCTTGCAGCAGCTCCCCGATAGGGGGGTAAGGTTGCCATTGCGATGAAGGGTTATGGATTAATTTCCATCAATACCAAGGGGACTGGATCACTCTGGGCTTATAGATCCATAGGCCAAATACTAGACTTGAAGCAATGCAAATTAAAAAACGATCACTGGAAACAGTGGCCTCATGCTTCTGGGAAGCTGGTGAGGATGGTGAGGCAGATTGTTCAGGATTCCTCTAAGTTTCTTTACTCCATATACAATGCAGCATGAGGCTGATGAACGGATAATTGCCTGCTGCGTAGTCTGTAGTCTGAAACAGCAGCCAGAAAATGTCACATGTTTTAAAAACAACGCTTTCCAGGTGCGGCAGAGGTTCACCTGCGCCTCCTCCAACCTCATCTATTGCATCCGCTGCTCTAGGTGTCAGCTGCTCTACATCAGTGAGACCAAGCGTAGGCTTGGCGATCGCTTCGCTCAACACCTCCGCTCGGTTCTCAATAACCAACCTGATCTCCCGGTGGCTCAGCACTTCAACTCCCCCTCCCATTACGAATCCGACCTTTCTGTCCTGGGCCTCCTCCATGGCCAGAGTGAGGCCCACCGTAAATTGGAGGAGCAGCACCTCATATTTCGCTTGGGTAGTTTACACCCCAGCGGTATGAACATTGACTTCTCCAATTTCAGGTAGTCCCTGCTTTCCCCTCCCCTTCCCAGCCCACTGTCTCCGCCTCTTCCTTTCTTCTCCCTTCCCCCCCATCCCCACATCAGTTTGAAGAAGAAGGGTCTCGACCCGAAACGTTGCCTATTTACTTCGCTCCATAGATGCTGCCACCCAGCATGAGTTTCTCCAGCAATTTTGTCCTCCTTAAATTTTCTTCAGAGACTTTTTTATATAAAGCACAAGCAAGTTTCCCTTAAGTATTATTTCTGGAAGTTTTAATTTTTTCTCTCCCTATATTTAAATCTACCAAAATAAGCATGACATTGCTGCATGAATCCAGAACAAAGAGACGAGCTTAGTGGTTATTTCCAGCACTAAGCCTGTGTAATTTTAAATAAGTCAGTAATGCATTTCAATGCAAAGTATAATTTAAATGTTTCTTACTCTCGTCTGCCTTTTTTTCATTCAGGGATTACTGTCGGCAGAACCCAGAATGTGATTATTACTTCAACCTTGATTCAGATGTTGTACTGACAAACCCAAATACCCTTAAACTTTTAATGCAGCAAAACAGGTAAAGGGTTAACAAAGGAGTGCATGTTGACTAAAGCAGATTCAATGCAATAAGTGGATGTTTTATCTATGCTTCAATCTGGTGAATGGAAATCAGAAAATGTGCTCTGTCATAAGGGAAGTGCATTCAGGAGAAACAAGGAAGTGCAGATGCTGGTTTTCAAAAAAAGACAGTGGTGGACTAACTCATCAGGTCAGGCAACATCTCTAAAGAACATGGATAGGCAATTATCCTGGAAACATGGAAAGGCGACCATGATGGAAACACATCCAGGATCGTGGTTGGCCATGCATTGGGAAACTGGTGCTGGAGGCCCATCTGCTATTGCCAGCGTAGACCAGAGGCCTGCGGTGTCGAGTTGTCACCACCGTTCCACAAGGCATTGAGCACCTTTGCATTAAACATTGCATGTTTAGTAATTCTGGCCTCCAGGCAATGTGTGTGTTTATTTTTTTTACTTGGCTTCCATTATGCCAGTCCATTGACATCAGTGAAATTTTGGAAGTTAACCAAGGCACTTTGCTCCTGACCTATTACACACTTTTACACATTTATTGCCTGAGAGTTAATTTCTCCTTAATGTCAGCCACCGTGTTACGGAAGTCTGAACAGGGATGTACCACTGCCTTGGAATAGAGTCCAGTATGATATACATTTGCTCTCTTGATGAAGGTGCTGAGTTGACAGTAATTAGGAGTAGGCCAAATTTCCCCCATAAAAATCTAGCTCATTGGCAGAATCTCTCTTTCCAACTTCCCCTTCTCCCCACCACTCTTTGCTGCTCAATCTCTCTGGGATGAGGTTGCCCAATTCCCACTCCATCAGTACCCATTATTCACTTGCTCTAGGAATGCTGCTGAAGGACAATGAACCAGAATGATGTAAACCCAAGCCCAAGGATCAAGTATTGAGAGCTGTGATTCCCAGCCAAAGGAGCCCCAGGGAGTTTTGGCATCCCTACTGTGCACTGCAATTGGCACCTGTGAAGAGACTCTTGGTTTCTCTTCCAGTATCCACCAGGACTGGTTTGATGGTAATGGGCAGCACATCTAAGAATTACTTGGTAAATACCAGGTATTGTTGCATTGGAAGGCCAATCGCCATTTGAGGAGGAAGGAAACAGGTATCTGAAAGCTGAAGTCGAACAAAACACGCCTGACCTAAAGAATAAATGGACGTACCATTAGAAAGGAGATGAGGAGGAATTTCTTTAGTCAGAGGGTGGTGAATCTGTGGAATTCATTGCCACAGTCGGCTGTGGTGGCCAAGTCATTGGATATTTTCAAAGTGGAGATTGACAGATTCTTGATTAGCAAGGATATTGAAGGTTATGGGGAGGAGGAAGGAGAATGGGATTGAGAGGGAAAGATAGATCAGCTATGATTGAATGGCAGAGTAGACTCAATGGGCTGAATGGCCTAATTATGCTTCAATGCCTTATGAACATGAGAATAATTGATGGGTGGAGACAGGAGATCCTGCAATGAACCAACAACCACAATAAGCATGGACTTTTCAGCACCGACAAGATCACCTGTGGTCCAAATATCCAAGGTCCCGTCTAACTAAGGGACAAGAACAGAGTGGCCAATGCTCTGGAGATCTCAAGGCTCTTGGCAGCGTGCTCATGTCCTGCCAGTGGTGGAAGAGTTACTCCCAGAACCACAGTGACTCCATCCTTGAAAAGCTAAAAAACAGGTTCAGCATGGCCTTTTGCATTGTCTCAAAAGCTTGTGTCGCCATTAGTTGGGTGGAAATATGGTGCATTTTGTCAATCCCTGGGCAGACAGTGGTCAAGCATCAAACCTCTTTAACTCTCCATGCTGTGATACTTACTGCAACTTACTTCCACCAGCTGTGGAGGAGTTATGTTTCGGAATAAATTGGGAAACCATTCAACTTTCACCCTGAATCCACAATACCATCTTAGACTGTTTTAGTTTGCTGGCAATTGTCGCTTTTGTGCAAACTCTGAAGAATTGAGAATCAAATAAAATATGTTTTCTTTTAGGAATTGAATGATAACAAACATAAATTAACACCTTTCAGCAAATGGTGCTCACTCAGTGGAATTACACAAGGCCTTAAACCAGTGGCTCCCAACCTTTTTCCATCCACGGCCAAAAATTGATCAAACATTTGGACTTGCAGCCAAATTTTAAGATAACATGATAAAGAATTAGTAATTCTGTCAAGATGATTTGAGGTTTTAAGACACTTTATTTTGGCATTGCAGCTTATTAATCATAAAATTAAATAAAAATCAAATTAAATCATTGAAACCCAAATTAAAGTGTGAAATAAAAGTTTCATAATTAATGTTATTAATGACATTGAATGTTCCTGCGGTCTACCCGCCTGCCCCTTACGTGCTGAAACTTGCACTACAGCAACAAGGCTGCTGTCAATTGTTTCAACTAATTTTGCCAGGATAATCCATAATTGTTTTTTGTTTTTTTAATTGGGATGACCTCATGGCCCAATTTTAATCCACGGCTGAATGTTGTGAGCTAGCACCCGGAAAAGGACAAATTTGAGACATGCATTTGGTTTGTACTGCCTGGGGTTGTAATGTTCCTGGGTGATTTAGCTGAGCTGTGTAAATTGACAGAGATTTCTTTAATTTTGTTTATTTTAGTTTATTGTCTCGTGTACCGAGGTAATGTGAAAAACCTTTGCGTTCTAAGCAGTCAGCTTAGAAAGACTATACATGATTACAATCAAGCCGTCCACAATGTACAGATACATGATAAAGGGAATAATGTTTAGTGCAAGGTAAAGTCTGATTAAATATAGTCTGAGGGTCTCCAATGAGGTAGATAGTAGCTCAGGACCACTCTCTAGCTATTGATCGGATGGTTCGGGTGCCTGATAACAGCTGGAAGAAACTGTCACTGAATATAGAGGTATACATTTTCACACTTCTGCACCTCATGCCTGATGGGAGAGTGGAGTAGAAGGAGTGACTGGGATGAAACTCATCCTTAATTATGCTGGTCAGCAGTGAGAGATAGGAAACTGTTTGGCCTGATCTGAAATCCAGAACACAGGGATATATAATCTTAAAATTAGTATAATTTCGAAGTGAATCGTGGAAGCTTTTTTTCCTGGCAGATAAAACCTGAATCGAAAATTCATTAAGAGTGGTTAATTTGAACTTCTAAGAATGAGATCTATTGATTTCTATTGATAACATTATCAGAGACCTAGAGTAACAATATGGTGTAGCGGCCTGAACGAGGTCAGTAAAAGGCCAGACGCCAGACGGGTTCAATTAGCAGACTTTAATGCTTACAACAAGAGCACCCCACACACACACACCTCGAGAGCACTAAATCCAGGGTCGACTGGAAACCCCGTGGCAGACCAGTCCCCTGTCCTTCACTCGGCGAGGGGGATGATCCAAGGAGTGGCTTACCCCCCAGGGACCGCCACATGACCCCCCCCCCCCAAGTACCCGAGACACGAAACGGACAGGAGGCCGTACACGGCGGCCAGCGCGGGTACACACCATGCCCTGCCCCGGAACAGGCAACTGACCAACAGGTGCATGGGACCGAGTTACCAGAGGAGGTACCCTAGACAGAGGCCGCCCTCGCTTACGAGGCCGCGCTACCAACACCGGCTGATCGATATCAATATGTGCTGGCTTCAACCGCGCAACTGAAACAGTCTCATGCCGACCCCCCATGTCCAGGACGAAAGAGGATGAGCCATGTTCCAGTACCCGAAAGGGATCCTCGTACGGCCGCTGGAGAGGTGTCCGATGCGCATCCCTGCGCAGAAAAACGAACTGGCAGTCCACCAGGGCAGGCGGAACATGGGGGCGGAAAGACCCATGACGAGACGTTGGCACCGGCGCCAACTTGCCCACCGTGTGCCGAAGACGTTGTAGAGCGTCCGAAGGCTGTTCCGCCTGACCACGTGCCGACGGGATGAATTCCCCGGGCACCGTCAACGGAGACCCATATACCAACTCGGCGGAGGAGGAGGCTAAGTCCTCTTTGGGTGCGGTGTGGATTCCCCAGCAAAACCCACGGCAGAGCGTCCACCCAGTCCGGATCCTTGAGCCGTGCCTTCAGGGCGTCCTTAAGTTGACGGTGAAACCGCTCCACCAAGCCGTTCGCCTGCGGGTGGTACGCCGTCGTGTGGTGCAGACGAACACCCAGGAGACGTGCCATGGCCGCCCACAGCTCCGACGTGAACTGAGGCCCCCGGTCGGAAGTTATGTCCAGTGGCACTCCGAACCTGGTGATCCAATGCGCCACCAAGACTCGAGCGCAAGTAGTCGTTGCCCAATTCGGTAGCGGGATGGCTTCAGGCCACCGCGTGAAGCGGTCCACAACGGTGAATAGGTAGGTCATGCCCTGGGACGACGGCAGCGGCCCCACGATGTCCACGTGAATGTGGTCGAAACGCTGCCTTGGAATGGGGAACTCCTGCAACGGCGCGCGCACGTGTCGTTGCACCTTGGCGGTCTGGCACGAGATGCAGGTGCGCGCCCAGTGTCCAACCTCCTTCCGCAGTCCGTGCCACATGAAACGGGAGGCCACCAGGGCCGTTGTCGCCCGGATGGAGGGATGCGCAAGCCCATGGAGCACCTCAAACACCCTGCGCCGCCAGGCGATGGGGACAATGGGTCGCGGAACCCCAGAGGAGACATCGCACAGCAGCGTTGCACCCCCAGGACCACAGACAACGTCCTCCAACTGCAGGCCCGAAACTGCCGTACGATAAGCGGACATCTCCTCGTCGACCAACTGAGCGGCTGCTAGGGCCGAATAATTGATCCCCTCGGCGACTTGGAGAACCGCGTTGACTGCAGGTCTAAATAAGGCATCGGCCACTTTGTTGAATTTGCCCTCAACGAACCGGATGGAGGTTGTGTATTCGGACACATACGCCAACTGCCTCTGCTGCCGGGCAGACCACGGGTCTGAAACCTTGGCGAACGCGAAGGTTAACGGCTTGCGGTCCGTAAATACAGTAAACAGCCTCCCCTCCAGGAAATAGCGGAAATGGCGTACAACGAGATATAGGGCAAGGAGCTCGCGGTCAAAAGCACTGTAACGGCGTTGAGCACCACTGAGATGCCTGCTGAAGAAGGCGAGTGGCTGCCAGTATCCATTGATGAGCTGCTCCAACACTGCCCCAACCGCAATCTCAGAAGCGTCTACCGTCAAGGCGGTCGGGGCGTTCTCCCGTGGGTGGACGAGCATGGTGGCTTCAGCCAGTGCCTGCTTAGCCCTATCAAAAGCCGCTGATGCTTCCGCGGACCACTCAACCTTCCTGCGATGACCAGCAATCAGCTGGAACAGCGGACGCATGACTGCGGCTGCTGCCAGCAGGAAGCGGTGATAGAAAGTGACCATCCCCACGAATTCTTGTAGGCCCCTAACTGTGGTCGGACGGGGGAACCTGCGGATAGCGTCCACCTTGACCGGCAGAGGCACCACCCCTTGTGGAGTCACGCGGTGGCCGAGGAAGTCGATAGACGTCACCCCGAAACGGCATTTGGACGCGTTGATGGCCAAACCGAAATCGCTGAGGCGCTGACACAGCTGACGGAGGTGGATGCAGTGCTCCTGCCACGAGTGACTAGCCACGAGTATGTCATCTAAGTACACAAAGACGAAATCCAGGCCGCGGCACACAGTCCATAAGCCGCTGAAAGGCCTGCGCAGCGTTTTTTAACCCAAACAGCATCCTTACAAATTCGAATAGACCAAATGGTGTAATAATGGCCGTCTTCGGAATATCATCGGGGCGAACCGGAATGTACATGTAGCTGAGGCATTAATCTAGCAGAATGACAGAAGAGATTTTAAAATTACGGATCTGCTCTTGTCCCTGGAGATTAAATTAAAAAAAATGCTGAGAACAATGTCAGTGGAAAAGCCATGTTAGTGTTTCAGATTGATGATATTTTGTTAGAAGTCTGTTTAGTTGACTGCCCTACTTTCAAAATTCATTTCTAAATTTTTTTTTCTTATAGTCCATCCCAATGTTTGATAGTTTGCTTTCCAAAATAACTATAGATATCAGGCATGTGCCTGATAATATTAACCAGTGAGAATATTGCCTGCAATAAACGTCACCCAATCTTTATTGTCATTTCTTAAATGACAGATCAGTCTTACAATAGACACAAAATGCAGGAGTAACTCAGCGGATCTATCTTCGGTGTAAACCAGCATCTGCAGATCAATCTTATAAATTGTGCAAACGTTTTCATTTGTTCAGTTCTCCAATCAAATATTAAACACAATAGAATTGTATACTCTGATTTATAGTGTCCTCGCTATCTGTTTGGAATATGCCTCTTACAAAAGACCACTTCACTTATATTGCATGTTTCTCCCTGCCCCATCTAGACCAGCCATTTTAGTTTACACTTAGTCAGAGTATCTGCATTAAAATAGCTGATTGTCAGTGGAAAAGAGGATTGTGGAGCCAGTTCGTTGCTGGGAATTGCTGTATGTGCTCCCCCTGACCCATAATTAGCTAATAAAGGTATCCATGGAGGTATGGCAAGGCCTTTACCATCGACATTTCCATATAGTCAAATGGCACTTTGTCAGGGTTTCATTGTACGCATCATTTTTGATAAATCAAGAATTGCTGAAGCCTTAGGTTCATTAGAATCCTGCACAAATCAATTAAAAAACTAATAAATGTGTTTGAAGTAAATATTAACAATAATAGCCCAATTGGCTTCCCCGTTTCACAGGAGTGAATGGTCTCTGATTCTCCAGATCTGGAGACTGGTGGCGGATGTCCTGAGTTTTCATCAGGTCTATTGACATCTGGGAATGACTTTAGTATAAATAAGTCCATATTATCATTTCCCCTTGAAGCCGGGAGCCACGACCACGACCTGGCCCTTTACATTGTGTTTTGCGGAGGATCCCAACTTATCTGAACTAAGTTAATTCCAGTTTGGTCCTTCTTGGCTGGTGCATCCAGGTCTTAGATGGCAGCTCACCAGTCTGAAGCACTGCCTTCTACATATATTAGAATCATGACACAAGATTTAGCATGAGTAGAGACTGGTAATGGCATTAAACTGTAGCAGTTACTGGAAGTCAAGAGATTTGTTTGTTTTTTTAAATAATTATTGAACATATCTCTCAAGCATTTAAAAAGATTAAGGAGATTAACTAGGAATTAGAGACTTAGAGAGACAGCATGGAAATAAACACATTGGCCCATTGAGTTTGTGCCACCAGCCTCTTATTTACACTAATCCTGCATTAATGACATTTTGTAATCTTTCTTACATTTTCAATGGATTTAGCCTTTTTTCAAATAAAAACTAAAAATGTTGGAATACTCAGTCGATTGGGCAGCAGCTTCAGAGAATGTAAAACGGAGGTAATGATTCAGGTTGGAGTCCTTTCATCAGAACTGGGGAAAGTTCAAAGTGAAGCCTGTTTTAAATTGCAGAGTAAGGGGGAGACGTGAGGAGAACATCTGTGGTAGGAAGAAGGCCTAGAGAGAGAGACTGGTTGGCACAGTGGTGTCAACAGTGGCGAGTGAAAGATGTCTAGAGAAGGTGAAGTAAACCCTGGTCTCTGTTTTACAGGTCTTCCTAATTTTCTTTCCACTCGACCTCTTTGCAACTTAAAACTTTTTTAAATATCTAACTTTTCACATTTCTGATCAAAGGTCACCAAACTTTACCTCTGTTTCATTCTCCACAACTGCTGAGTATTTCCAGCAGATTCGGCTCTTGTTTCTAATTTCCAGCATCTGCAAGATTTTGCATTTGGGCTTTTCCAATACTGATTTAATTTAAACTACCAGATGTACAATGAGTCTTCATTGCAAAAGCGTGAAATTTAAAGCAGAATGTTGGCTGTTGAACTGGATTTACCGCAGGGCTTGTACACAAGCTGTTTTTAGTTAGTCCGTCAGACTAAAACTTGTTTATGTCATAAAGAAATATGGATATTAACCACATAGCACATAACTGTGTAAAGCTCAAGAAGTCATTGTGCTTGGGTTTAGTCCAACACTTCTATCTACACTGAAGACTGATAACGAACAGATTTCCATAGCATTTAATACCAATTACTATAGTAATGCCTCGAAATAGAGCAATCAAAATATATTTCTGCCCTTATAGCCCTTTCTGAAACAAGGAAATGTGCTATGGTATATTACCTAGGCAGGTCATAGCATATATTAACTCCAGTCAACCTTGATCCAATACATTTCACCTACCATCGAGTCCATGACAGATGTCATCTCCCTGCCCGTACATTAATCGCCGGAGCATCTGGATAGTAAAAACACATACGTTACATGAATACTTATTGGCTACAGCTCTGGCTTTGACACCATAATGACCAACCAAAACTCCTGGATCAATTATATCATCGTGTTCCTGATCCGCAGTCCACAATCAGTGAGGATACATGCTCCATGATAATTGTCAACAAAGGGTGCCCCACAAAATGTGTTCTCAGTCTTTGTCTATGCTCGGTATACACTCACGACTGCAGCCAAATTGTGCTCTAACTTTATTTACAAGTTTGCAGATGATATCACTGTATTGGGCTGGATCTCAATCAATAAGAAGATTTGAGCAAGATGAAGGAACTAGTTATTGACTTTAGGAAGGGAGTTGGTGTGCACTCCCCAATCCTCATCAATTGTGTTGAAGTGGGGATGGTCAAAAACTTGGACTAGAACAGATTCCTAGGTGTGAATATCACTAACAATTTGTCCTGGACCAACCACATTGAAGAGACAACCGTGCACTAATGCCTCTAATTCCTCAGAAGATTAAGGAAGTTCATCAAGTCTCTGATGGCTCTTGCCAACTGCTACAGATGCACCAAATTAAGGAATTGGGATATATCACAACTTGGTTTGGTAAGAACTGCATAAAATCACAAGAAATTTCAGACCTGTACACGTAGCATAGTTCATCTCACAAACTTCCCCCACCCCCACAAATCCCCATTGGATTCAGGAACAGCTGCTTCGCTGTTGTTATTCCAGCTACGGGATAGTCATCACTTAAGCAAGGGTAGTAGTACCGATCTTACAACCTACCTCATTGAGGACTTGCACTTTATTCTATACCTGCATTTTCTCTGTAACTAGAATGCTGTAATGCTATAACACTATATTCTAGTATTTTTCTTTTGGCACCATCTCTTGTCCTTGTGAGTGGCTTGATTGATCTCATTTATATTCTGAAGTGACTGAATAGCACGCAAACAAAGCTTGTCACTATCTCGGCACACGTGACAATAAACCAATAAAACTTGTGGTATCAATGTCGTAATTGCATTATCATCATAATCTCATTTTAAAAAGGAAACAAAATGTTTGTTTATCAAGCAGACCATTAATAAATATATTCTATGGCATGGTATGAATTAAAATTGTCAAAAAGAGCTGTTTTTGTAACTGAGTGTATTTTATGTCTGATCCCAACAGGAGAATAATTGCACCAATGCTTATCCAGTACAAAAAGTTGTGGTCCAATTTCTGGGGTGCGCTGAGTCCTGAAGGTTTTTATGCCCGCTCTGAAGATTACATTAATATTGTCGAAAGAAGTAGAGTGTGAGTTTTTTACATTTCCATTGCTCACTTCATAAAATCTATAATGTTGCTCATTCTAAATTAATGCTATAAAGCATCATAAATAAATATAAATAAAATACAGACCACTGATAAACTTTGAAATAATGGTTAAAAAAGCTGTCTCACGGGGCCACAAGAGTTGATGTAAGGAACGAGTTGGTCCAACAGCTTAACTTGGCACTGTGATGCAGCTGGTAGAGCTGCTGTCTGACAGCGCCAGAGTTCTGGATTCCATCCTGACTTCTGGTGCTGTCTGTGTGGAGATTTCACATTCACTGTGTAACCATTTGGGTTCCCTCCAGGTGTTCTGGTTTCCTCCCATATCCCAAGACGTACAGGATTGTAAATTAATTGGCCTCGTTTTTTTTTTTTTAATTGTCTCTGTTAAAATTATTGCCCCTAATATGTAGGCAGTGGATGAAAAGGTGGTCCAATGGTCAGGTCATCCATGGTCTGCGTGGACTCCGTGGGCCAAAGAGCATGCTGTATGTTATAACATCCATGCTGTATCTCTAAAACTAAAACTAAACTCAGTACAAATTGACAGAAAATATTGATAAGTACTTCACTTCAAACAGATTTAAACTTTACCACGAGTGGATTGAGCTATTTTTGAAACTATATTGTGTGGTTGCCGTAGGGCCCTTTCCTCACCTTTTATGCTGAATGCAGCAACTTTAGCAATGATGGATCTGATGCCAATTCTTCATATGTGTCCATGTATTGTTCCACCATATAAAGCAGAATTTTCCCAGCCCTTCTCATCCTTGCACCATATTGCAATGAAGCTGAATCTATACTGACCCTTAAAATGAATGTTAACTCTACTAAAAAAAAAATCATGCTTAGGATAAGGATGTTGCTGATAAGGTGAATTGTCTGCCCCGCCGTGACGGGGGAGCACAACTTCACATTCCATGTCCATACATATTTTTCAGCTAGTTACACTCAGAGATACACATGTGTTTAAAGTATTGCTGGGAAAGAATTTGTGGTTAATTTTGAAGAAGCCACATAACAAAAAATTAATGCAAGTGAACCTGTACTGCAATGATGGATCTAGGGTAATCTTTCCATTTGCAATCTAACAAGCTTCAGAAACCAATTTTCCATATATCACCGTACTCATCCTCCCTACAGTTAATGATTTCTTCCTTATTTGTGAAAGGAAATTGAATGGCTTAATAACAAAGCATAACCAAGTATAAAATAACGTGCCTGAGCTTTTGACACATCATGGGGCTCCATGGTATTAATGCTACAAGTCCTCTAGAGTACCACTTCCAATCCTAAAGGAGTCCCACGCTTATTACAAGATACTTTCCTTCACAGCAAGTGTGTGCTTCTAGTAGAACATATATATTTCCTGTCTAGTAACTGGGGAGTATGTTGTTAAAGGAACATTTTGATGAAATATCTGTTTAGGACTGTTTTATTTTTGCTTCACAAACCAGCTGTACATTTCACTTTGGTGAGAGTGGTGTTGAATTTTTCACATTTCTTTGTAGAGGTGTGTGGAATGTCCCATATATTGCTCATGTGTACCTTATTAAAGGTGAGGTCTTAAGAACAGACTTAAAGGAAAAGAACTACTTTAATCTGGACAGGATGGATTCTGATATGTCACTCTGCAGAAACCTCAGGAACCAGGTAAGTGTTGAAGTAGGTTTATATATGCCAAATGGTTTCTTATACACATTTATTTTTATGTTTCCAGATCAGTTGTGGTAGAATTGATCATGAATAAATCCTATTTAGAGTTGCAATAACACAGAAGAATTTATGTAAAACCTTTCTTAGAGCATCAATTGTGAAGCTGCAGTAAATTGACTATTAAATCAATAATTTAGCGGAACTGAAAACTGGCCAAAATAAGTAATGTAATATAGTAATGTAAGTAATGCAGTAGAACAGCCTCTTTAATGAGAATTTTATATGTACCACAAAGTTCACGCTTCAGTGAATTATTTAAACTTTTCAATATACAGTGTTCTGTATCAAAACACACATTCTCCATCTAAGTGTGATTTATAAAATGCATATTTTTTCTTGTTCAATATTAAGAAAAATCTACAGAATAAATAAAATTAATTGTAAAATCCTGTATTTTAGTTTCATTGTAAAACTGTACCCATATTTGTCAAAGGTTAGAACTACACTTGCAAAACTTGCCAACTTTTCTGTTTATTTGAGTCAGCCATTGGGGAATCTGGACTTGCAAAGGAATCACTTGAAAGGAAGTAATTTTTTTTTAAAAAGCAAAATACTTCCAAAATGTACAGTTGGTGTGTAGGCCTATGTTGGTATTAAGATTAATTTAGCTGCAGCTAGCTCCAGAATTCAAAGATAAAGGTATAAAACAGAACTCCAGAGGAAGAAAGAGGCAGCTTATTCCAACTCCAATGAGAGAATATCACTGAAGTTTTGCATGGGCCAATTTATTTTATTTCTTCAATGTGCATTTATATTGTTTAAAAAAAAATATTGTCCTGTATTTGTATGATGCTTTTTTAAAATCAGAATTAAAGTGTGCAGATTTCAACATTTTCATTCGTAAGCAGTAGGTGAGAGAAAAGCCTTCTGAGCTCAAATCAAGGGAGTTGGCAAGTACTGTTCTACCATTGATGTGGCACTGATTGTATGTTAATGTGCTGCACTCTATCGGGCACGATGCTCTTGTTTCCATTTAAGGTCTTGTCTCTGCAAATTTACCTTTATCCTTTTCGGATTTGACCCACAACTGGAAGCGATTGGTTTCATTCTTTCGCTGCTCTGTGTTCCTGACCCAGTTGGAACATGTGGCTGATGATGCATTGCATTTCTTTATTAATCTCGTCTCTGCCTGCATCGGTCACCATTAACTAAATTCTTGCATTACTAACAAGCCAAGTTTATGTTGCGTTGGTCAGTTGAAGGGGCTGGGCTGTGTTACTTTTGTGTCATCTGGCAGATTGTCTCTCACTTGTTCTGTGTAGCTTTGCTGTGCAAGTACCTGTTGGCCTCAGCCAGGCCAGCTTTGTGAGTGACACTTGTGTAAAACTGGTCCTGTAAAGCTCTGGTGTCTTGTCTGTTTCCTCAAGATGTGCACCCAGTGTTTTGTGTAAACAAGATGATGATTCTTACCCAGTGCTTATTTTTTATTTTAGAAAATAGAAAAGGAAAAAGGCTCCCCTACTCCGGAAAGTTGCCATATGTTCAAGCCCCCAAAGGTTTATGTTTGTTTCCTACAATTTATGTTTAAAAAGAATCTCTCGTGGTCTTGATTTTTGCCAACTTGTTGGATTCACCATGCTAAGAATTTGCTTAAACCTTGTACTCGTATGTATCGTCTCTGTTGTGCGCATCAGTTGCTCGATGTACTAAAAGATGCATTATTACTTGGGTAATTCGTTAAAGAGCAGAGAAGACAATTCATTATTTGTTTGGGATAACCTCTAAAATTGATCCAGGCAAAAAGTACCAGGTGATATGAGCCTGCTTAAGGAGTGCAGATAACGCATCCTTTTTTTTTGCTAATTTGGTGTTGAGTATAGCCAGCTGTTTGTATGCAATAAGTGGAAGATGGAGAGCATCATATCACAAGATGGTGGAGAGCAGATTGGCACAGTGCTTTACATTTAAAAGTTTGATAATGGAGAATGACTTAAAACAATACAATCATGCTGAGAATATGGATATTGCTGGCAAGACCCTCTTCATTGTCCATCTCATATTGGTGGAGGGGTGTCACTTTGTATCCCTACAGTCACTATATTGAAGTTGCCCTGCAGTTAGATATGAAATCCCAAAACATGGACCCAGAAATATTGAAGCAACAGCAACATCGAAAGACGGATATCATGAGAGTTGGTGATGATTTTGTTCACATCAGGCAACATCCAAGACTTCCTGGATGCATAGGAAGGAACTGGATGTGCTGTTTTATACCGAAGATAGATACAGAATGCTGGAGTAACTCAGCAGATCAGGCAGCATCTCTGGAGAAAAGGAATAGGTCACGTTTCAGGTCGGAATCCATCCTCAGACTCTCCAGATGATGCAGGTCATGGGCTATTGAGGTATTTGTTCCTCTCTGCTGTGCATCTTAGAGTCTGTATACACAGCAGCCACGATTGACCAATGGACTGGGTGCTGATTCCACCAGCTGCTTTCTCCTAACTGGTGTGGGACTTCAGTGTTGTAGTAATGACAATGAGGAGAAGAGAATTCTGAAATACACAAACAAGTGGTGAAGAGCACCCCATGTAGATGTTATTGGGGATGCTGCAAAGCAGATAATTACTGGATACCATGGTATATCTATTAATAAGGAAAGCCACAGGAACACCAGATTTTCGTTACTGTCTTAAAGTTGTGGAACATCTTATGAAGGTGCTCCGTCAAACAGAGTTGTGTCCTCATCATTGAATCATCAAAGACTTTCGGGATACATGCAGAAATGCTGGATATTCTTTATTTCCCGAAGCAAGTAACATTCTGAATACATCGGTATGTCATAACTGGAGACTTACAAGGAACACAAGGCAAAATATTAAGAATGTTACATCACTTCAAAAGATTTTGTGATGCATACAATGTGGATGTGTTTGGGCATTGGGATTTGATATTTATCCAGTAGGCTGGGAATACAAAGGTTATGAGGAAAACCAGCTCTCATCCCCAAAATGGTATAAATTTGCAGGGAAATACCAAACTGTTTCATCTTGCAAATATGTTCTGTACTTCATTGTGCAGTGAAGTTGCACTGCAATATGAGTGATTCACAGACCTGTATACATCCTTGAAGTCAGTTTTTGGTTGTCCTGCATGTGTAAATTTTACTTGTGTTATGTTTTTAAAAATCTGTGTATTGCGTATAAACTTGACTGCTTATATTGCATAAAATACATTGATAGTACAGTGTTTGCATGGGTGCTTATGTTGCAGGCAGTCCATAAATACATCTTGGTAGATTTAGTCAATATTTTGTTCGATATTCACAAACAGTGCTAGTACAAGTAAACGCCACTGTGACAGAAGACCACCTTTGATCCTATTGACAGGCAGAATAAGTGGGAGGAACTAAACCCTCATACTTCTATTTCTTTTCAACAGAAGAATTTATGAAATTAAAAAAAAATGCAGTTATGTTCACAGTTCATAATTCTCTATTGAAGATGACATGTTGTCTTAAGATTAATTTATTTAAATTGTATGGTTGTTCCAATATCTAAAGCTTGGCAACCTTGGGATAAGGTACATGGCAGGGTGTTAGAATGAAGTGTTGTTGTTGGTTATAATCTCGCTGTGTTCAAGCGATCATTCAAAAGAATAAGGCAGAGGAAGAGGAATTAAATAGTTGAGGGTTTACTGAAAACTTTTTTCTTGACGACTTGACTTGAAAGAAATGCTGCTATGTGCCACACAATCACCCATTTATCAGGTCCTACATCTGGTTTAGGTCATGTGGAATAATGTTGCTAAAGTAGCAGGAAGAATTGTTTGAATGCCTGTTGTACTGATTTAGATCACCCAGTGTGGAATTCTAAAGGTTTATTTTTAAGAGTGCCTGAAGGCATTGTTGCACAAATACCTCATGATTTACCCTGCAATGGCACAGTGTTCCTGCCTGCTGCCATTCATATAACTCTTTAATTATTCGTTTTGAGCTTTCATTCCAAAGCACAGACTAAAAAACTGAATTTGAATCTACCTATTCACTGCACAACATTGAAACATTGAGTGTGGGAAGGAACTGCAGCTGCTGGTTTAAACCAAAGACAGATGCAAAATGCTGTAGTAACTCAGGCAGCATCTCTGGAGAGAAGGAATGGGTGATGTTTCAGGTCCCCTTCTTCAGACTGAAATGTCACCCATTCCTTCTCTCCATTGATACATTGAATTTTATTTTCAAATGACAAATAGAAACCATAAAAAGTCTATCTTGAGGGCAGTGGGGAGAACATGTGGATTGAAAGTCCCCTGCATTTCCAAGTTGTTGACAGTATGACAATAGCTCAGATGATCCCTGGGGGATGTATTAAACTAGAAAGAAATTAAACTTGCAGTTGTGTACACCTTAACTAGGCAAAATATTGTGATCTGCTGTTAGTGGCCCATTAATATGCCTCTAATTTGATTATTTTTCTAATGAAGAATCCCAAGACTCTCTGGAAATTTAACACAACAGATGCAGTTGGTATTCTTTGTATAGACATAATGATTGGACCTTGCACCACTTGCCAGTTTTGGACTCCGTAGACCATCTATCCCACTTACCCAATTTGCCCTAATCATTTGAATAGATAAAGAAAAATCAGCCAGAATATTTTAAAAAATCCAGGGCAATAAAAAATGTAATGAAGATAGTCAGGATCAGGATCAGTATAAGTACCTGGGTTGAAACATGGATGCATGTGAGCTGATTTCTGAAGGCAGACCCATACAAATATGCAAGTTAGGAGTAGGAGTGGGCCCCTCAAGCTCCTCTTCCATTCAATAAGGTCACGCTGACCTGATTATAGTCTTAACTCCACATTCTTCCCCACCTACAGTAACCTTTCACTCCCTCATTTATCAAGAATATACATGCCACCACTGTTAAAAGTATTTCCAATACTCTGGTTTCACCACCTTTTGAGGAAGAGTTTCAAAGATGTACAACCCCCTGAGAAAAACAATAATTGTCTCATTTGCTGCCTTAAATGTATAGATAATATGTTAAACAATGCATCCTAGCTCCTGATTATCTGATAAGAAATATCTTCTTGGCACACTCCTTTTTGGGATCTCTCATGATCTTCAATGTCTTCATCAAGTCATCTGTCATTGTTTTAAACTCAACAGGATGCAAACCTAGCCTGTCCACCTTCTTTCAAGTCATCTTTCCCCCTAAAACAACCTGCCACATCAGGCTTTAGTCAAGTAAACCTTATTTGAACCACTTTGGGAGTAGTCTCATCAATGCTCTCTTTAACTGAAGTGTTAACTCCCTGCAACAAATGACTGTCACTGGGTATTTTTAAGGCAGAGATTGACGGATTCTTGGTGAGTGAGAGTGTCAAGGTTCATGGGGAGAAGGCATGAGAATGGGGTTGTGGGGAAACGATAGATCAGCCATGATTGAATGACGGGGTAGACTTGATGGACCAAATGGCCTAATTTTGCTCCTATGACTTGTGAATTTATGCTTGTGTTTTTAATTTGTCTAGCACTTAAGGGTAGGTGTTTGTATACTATAATTGTAGCTATCATTGCAGTCGGTGCCATACAATTTAACTTTGATGGAACTGAGGTTACTTGTTGTCATAGACAGTCCCTTGGAGTCAAGGAGGACATACTTGCACTCTACTTTGCTGCTGTTTTCACTTGCCCTCCATATACTACCATCAGAGACTCGAGATGTTTAGTCCCTTACTGAATCGTGCTCTTTTTTAGATCCTTCACGGGTCGTGGGTGTTCCAGCAGATGGAGCAGCAGTGAAGCATTGTTTCTGTTCTCCTGGAAATCTCCTGACTAGAGCTCAGAGATGAGCTAGAGATGATGGGCCTCACCCATTGGAGTTGTTCGATGTAAACACCGGAGACATGGTGTACACAATAAATCTCCCTTTTTGATGAGATCGGCTTGTATCGCCGTCTCAATTCTTTCACTTCCAAAATCATCATGTATCAAGATGCTCAATCTCATCTTGCCAGAGTTCTATCCAGAAGATTCTTTTGTTTGGTAGTGCAAGGCCCTTGAAAACATTGAACAGTGCAGCACATGAGCAGGCCCTTGGGCCCACAATGTCTGTGACCAATATGATGCCATTTAACTAATGTCTTCTGCCTGCACGTGATCTATCACCCTGCAGTGCCTACATATCCATGCGCCTATCTAAAAGCCTCTTAAGCAGTGCTGTCATATCTGTCTCCATCACCACATGTGGCAGCACATTCTGGGCCCGCACCACACTGTATAAAAATAATGCCCCATACGTCATCTTTAAACATTGTCCCTCTCACCTTCAAGCTATGCCCTCTAGTCTTTGATATTTCCATCCTGGGGAAAAAAGGTTTTGACTGTCTGCCATGTCTATGTCTCTCAAAATGTTAAACACTATCACATCTCACATCAGCCAAATCCATATAGACAACATCTACTCCCCTACTCTCATCAAACACCTTTGTTGTAGATAAGATTTTGAAAATCTTAAATGTTGAGTTTATTTTTAGATTTAATCTATATTTTTTACTCTTTGTAAAGGTTAGAATTCCTTGAGATATTTAGCTCTGTTGAAATATTTTCAACTGTATATGGGTGTTAGTTTTCAGAGTCAGTATGAATCATATGGTTATCATATCACATAGTTACAAAGGGCAAGTAAGAAGGTCAGCCTGCTGTCAGTTTTGTTGAACCAGTGATTTACACCACCTTTTAAAGCTCTGACTTTTTCATCTTTCCAAGTCAAATTTCCCTTGTCTGTTTCCAGGTGATAAAAGTTTGGAATGGGATTTTGTTGCTTAAAGCAACATGTTCAGAATCGAGATGTAGAAACAAAGAACTGCAGATGCTGATTTGTACCAAAGATAGACACAAGATGCTGGAGTAACTCAGTGGGTTATGCAGCATCTTTGGAGAAAAAGGATAGGTGATATTTTGGGTTGGGGCCCATCTTCAGAACAAAAGTAGGGGGGGGGGGGTTGGATGGAGGTGGTGGTGAAGAGCTGGAAGCGAGAAAAGACCAGGACAAATCAGGGCCAGCCACAAATGACCTCAGGCAGGGTAGTGCCTGGTAGGTCCATTGTTGGCTAGTGAAGGTGTGATCTCAAGGGAGAAACAATATTCAGAACTGGTAAAACGACTAAGGGGGGGGGGGGGGGGGGGAGTGTTATCAGAGGTTACTTAAAATTGGAGAATTGAATATACCGCTGTGTTGCAAGCTACCCAAGAAAAATATGAGGTGCTGTTCCTCCAATTTGCATGTGGCAATGGAGGATGCCCAGGACAAAAAGGTCAGTGTGGGAATGAGAGGTGGGGTTGAAATGCTTGGCAACCGGGGGAACCCATAGGCTTATGTGGACCGAGCGCAAGTGTTCAGCGAAACAGTTGTCAAGTCTATGTTTCGTCTTGCCGATGTACAGGAGCCCAAATCGTGAACACTGGATGCAGTAATGAGGTTAGAGGAGGTATCTATGTCTATTGATGTTCAGGATCAAGCTCCTTCGGTAATCTCTGCAGAGATCCATTTAGAGTGTACCTTGCATGACATGGCACTGTGTGCACAGAGGAATATTTCCAGTGCTTTAGGCAATATTAAAAGAACAATCACTTTGGCATTCTCATGTGAAGGGGATGCTGAACAGCATATACAATTCCCTTAAGATCAAGACCCAAAGTTAATGGTATAACAAAACTATAAGCTGCACTTAACAGTGTGATCATGCTGACATCTTGCATCTGTAGCAATGATCGTGTAGAACTGGTTCACAATGTATTTTGGGCGGGTTAGAGGGGAAATGTCGGAATCCCACTGTTACAAAGAAAATTAATCTGCACACGGAAATAAAAAAAATGTACTCAGTAGTCCGATTACCGCCAACTTTGAATCCTTGGAATGCAACCATTCATCCATCAGGCAGGATTTTTTTATTTAACCAGGCAGGGTTTTTCTTGTAACAACTTTCAAATAGTAATATTTAAAATTTTAACACCCAGGGGGTTTTCATGTATGTCAGCAACCTTCATGAATTTGGACGGCTTCTCCCGACAGAAGGTTACAACGCCTCACGCTTGCACAGCGATCTGTGGGAGATCTTTGATAACCCATTGGTGAGTGTTTTCAATTTAGTAATAGAGTCTAAACTTTGAAGAACGTATTTCATGTCTGATTTTATCCTAACAAATTACAAATATTTTGGCTTGCCCTTGAATTTGCTTCAGAAACCATTTTCTGTTATAGTTTTTTAAAATTCATGTAACAGTTTGGGAAAACAGTCTTGATCACAGTGTACTGTGTAAATTATATAACCTCCAGCATGAGAGTAAGAAGTGTTTATGAATATATAATATACCAGTAACATTATTTGGCATTTATATATATTTGAATGCAAAAACTTCAAGACACATCAGTGCCTTACAATATCATATTTAATTTGACCTATTTATTTTTACCTTGCACCAAACATTATTCCCTTATGTATCTATACAAATCATGTATCGTCTTTCCTCTGTCTGGTTAGCACTCAACAAAAGCTTTTCATTTTACCTCGGTACACGTGACAATAGACTAAACTGAAACTAAGCCAGTGCACCGTGTTGTTTGGCATTAAATGCAGAAAGTGCTGAAAACACGTTAGTTTGAAGGTAGAGGAAAGGATTGACGCAACAAAGAGATTGTTTTGGATAGTGGCCAGGGTTGCCATTGGGATAAGTAGAGATCAATGGAATAATAGCAGCAGCGAGGGTGTGTGAATACTGAGAAAAGAGTGTAAAACGATAACAGAAACTACTGGCAGGCAGGCGGCATCTATGAGAAATTTCGTCAAAATTAGGGGAAACAGGTCCTTTTTCAGTAGCAGAGAAGTCGGGGGGGGGGGGGGAATGGGTACAACAAAGAGAATATCTTTAGGTGAGAGCACGTAACGTAATGTGGCAGAAATCTGACCATATCACAACTTGCCATTCCTGCCTGTCTCATTTAGGCTGGTGTTTTCTTTTTGCTGTTTCTATAGTCTGACCTGTTTGTCATGTGCCACACACTTACTATTAGCAACATATTACACAGACAGAGAAGCATAATCTGATTTTAACTGCTACTTAATTGCCACATTAAATCATTTAATCCCACCCCCATTGAATATATTCTCTTTATTCCCTTTCTATTTCTCCCCCACATTCTCTGCTATTGGAAATTAACTTGTCTTTCTCCCTTTCTCAGTTCATATGAAGGTCCAGAACATGGAATATTAACCGTTCCCCTTTTCACAGATGTTGCCTGATCTGCTGAGTGTTTCCACTATTTTCTGTTTTTATTTTGGATTCCCAACATCTACAGTTTTTTTTTGATTTGCAAGATGCAAAATGAGGAGGTTTTGGAAGGACAAACAACTGCAGATGCTGGTTTACAAAAAAAGACACATGGTGCTGGAGTAACTCTGTGGGTCAGTCAGCATCTCTGGAGAACATGTAGAGGCAATATTTTGGGTTGGGACCCATCCAGGATTGCTTGGATATTAGTGAAGACACTCATGAGTAATTTGCAATTGCCTGCCAGTTTGGTTTAATGGCCATCCACCCAAGGCACCTGAAGTGTTACAAGATCAGATTATTTTGGTGTATTCTCTAACGTAGGCTATGACAATGATGCAGATAACTTGTTCCTGCAGAATATTTGGCCCTGATATAAAATGTGACGGCTGGCTATATTTATTTTATGGTTTGCATTACTAGTATATTGAGATCTAGATTTAATACTCCACTTGTGTCAAGAAAATTCATAAGTATTTCCAACTCATGGAAAGGACATTTAGACTAGAAACTTTAATCACTGGTGTCTTGAGTTTATCTCCTGGTTTCCCATCCGTATTGTTATCTTTCATTGATTAATAGAACCAACTAAAAGACATATTTGTTTTTTCTGTGAGCAGATAATACACATAACTGTGTGAAAAGCTTGTGCTGTGGTTCACTGGCATTTAGTTGACTGTTGTATATTTTATGTTCTTAAACAACTGCGGCACTTTCACAGGCCAGCTATGAATAAATAGCAGACAAAATGAATGAGAAACAGGAATCATTTAAGCAGCCAAGCTTTTAAAGCTGTAGAGCTGTATAATAAACAACATCCACCAGGTGAAAGCTAGTGGAGAATGTGAAATCCTGTGGACTGGAACATATTCATGGCCACTTCATCGTCTGGTGCCTCAGTCGTCACCAGTTTCATCAAGAAATGCGTTACGTCATTTTCTACAATGCAGTCTTCAACACCATGTGTTTGTAGGCTAATTGGAATGGTAAAATTGTCCTTAGTGTGCATAGGATAGTGTTAGTATGCAGGGATCGCTGGTGGGCCGGAGGGCCTTTATCCGCGCTGTATCTCTAAACTAAACTAAATTAAACTAAACCATAATACAGAATAAATTCATTCCTAAACTTCCAGACGTAGGCCGTGGGGCTTCCATCTGCTACTGGTTTCTAGCCTTCCTAAATGGTAGACATCATTAGTTCGATTTGCTGATAACATTTCCTTCACCAAGACCCTTAACACTGGTGCCTACAGTGTTGTGTGCTCAGTCCCATGCTCTACTACAATCGTGCACCAGTCTGCTGTTTTGCACTCATTGCATTTATTGTTATATTTATCATGATATATGTACATTGTTTACTTTGTGAGCTTCATGTGAACATGGTTTTAGTGCACTAATGTGTATATGACAAAAAACGAACCTGGATATCCCCAATTCTACTTTAATATAAAATAATTGTTGCAGTTAAGGGCAGTCAACAGCACCACGGTGGTGTAGCAGTAGAGCTATTGCCTTAGTGCCAGAGACCCGGGTTTGATCCTGACTATGGGTGCTTGTCTTTACGGAGTTTGTAGGTTCTCCCCGTGACCTGCGTGGGTTTTCTTTGTGATCTTCGGTTTCCTCCCACACTCCAGAGATGTACAGGTTTGTAGGTTAAGTGGCTTGGTAGAAATGTTTTTAAAAAATCTCTAGTGTGTGTAGGGTAGTGTTAATGTGTGAGGATCGCTGGCACGGACTCTGGGCCGAAGGGCCTGTTTCCGCGCTGTATCTCTAAACTAAACTAAAACGTAAGGAGGCCATTTGACTCACTTTGTTGGTGCCATGTCTTTGGTAAGCAATCCTTGTCATCCACCCACCTTTCCCAAGATCCCTACATGTGATTCCCCAAATAACCTTCAAATTTCCTTTTGAAGACACTAATGGATGCAGCTTCCAACACTCTTCAGGCAGCAAATAAGAGATCACATCTACTCTTTTAAAAATTCTTTGTTTACCCCCTTGAATATTTAGCACAAAATTTTGAACCTGTACTCCATTCCTTGATGACACATCTTCCAATCAGAATCATTTAGCTTGCATTCATCTCCCTTGTTTAAATGAGCTGTAGTCCGTGCCAACCGCCGAGCATCCATTTACATCTATCCTACATTAACTCCACTTTATTTTCCCCACATTCCCAGTACCTTACCCTCCCTCTACACATGCAGATGGATTCTACCACTCACCTACACAATGGGGAAAATCTATAGTGTCCAGCTGCATGTCTTTGATTCCCCAGCCAGTGGGTGATACTTGTACATATGTGTATGTGTGTGTCCCTGGGAGCATCTCATACAACACGGAGACCTGTGCGACAAAGGAGATTGGAGCAAAGACACAAGGACTCAATGTGTCTTCAATTCACTGGAGAATATGGATGGGTGACATTTCAGGTCGGGACCCAAAACGTCGCCAATCCATATTCTCCAGAGATGCTGCCTGACCCAAAGTTACCCCAGCACTTTGTGTCCTTTTGTTGTGTTTGGGATGAACCTTGACAGACTTGCATTTCTTTCCGGACCTTGCTGGCAAAGACACACCACCCTTGCCATAGAGCCACACAGCACAGAAACAGGTCCTTCAGATTACTGGGTCTACCTCAATTGTTGAGCACTTATTTACACTAAACTTATTCTCCCATTGAAAGCAGCACACGTGGCACGATTTCCTTTGACCAATCTGCATGTTATTCAAATGTGGGAGGAAACCAGACCACCTAGAGGTCATGCAAACGCTACATAGACAACACCTGAGGTCAGGGTCAAACCCAGGTCATCAGAGCTATAAGGAAATAGCTCTGCTGGCTACACTGTTGTTGGATTGTATGAAACGTTCTCTTGACCTCCTTTGCTCCAATGAATATAATCCCAGCTGCTCCTGCCTAAACACTAACATTATAATTGTGGGTTACATGACCAATTAATTTGCCTTTCTTGGCAGTTGCTTGGCGTTTGGGTCAGGCACTGCTGTGTGCAAAAGGAAATGGAAAAAATTGTCAAGTCATACACTGCTTCATATCAAAAGAAATTATATTACACCAGATATTTTATTATATATTTTGGCACATTATTCAAAATCCATTAGGAAATGCATGCGTAATGCCAAAATAAAAGGAACTTGCATTCATAAAGTTGGGACTGGTACAGTGCATTAAAAAAAAGTCAGATGGGGACGGTTTGTGGTGAATTTAACCCCACCCATTTATTGGACACCAGCCTGCAATACATTTGGAATTAACCAAGGTCTTGCCCACCACAGCATGACAACATGGGCAACTTTAATGCACTTTTATGAACTGTTAGCAAGAGCACTCACTTAAGGGATGTGTCCATGTCACGACCCCTTGACGTTGTCAAGGTAACTGCAATTTTGAATGGGGGAGGTGCTCCTTTTGGTTTGCTAGACCAGACCTAAAGAGAAAAGGACTCGGCCCAGAGAAGGCCAGAAGAGATTGTATTTCATGATAGGAGTTACAACACTGTGACCACTGATCCCACAGGGTCAGCACAGGCCGGTGGTTCTCAACTGGGAGTGTACGACCCCCCCCCCCCCTGCTCTGATGAGGTAACAAAGTTCATGGTGTGGATGTAGATTTTCAACGATATGCCGTAAATATGATAGAATATTTCACAAGGTAAAAGTAAATAAGAATATACTTGGTACCCCAGTTTGCCCCAGCACCAGGCAATACCTACAAATAGAGGTGGCATGCATTTTCTAAAATGTAACTTATTTACCCATTGCAAGCCCCAATCCTGCACAACCCACCAAAGAACCCGAGCAAGATGCACCTGAACCAACTCCTTCCCACCCTCCTGGGTAGTGGACCAGACAGATGAAAATGAATCCTCTGATTTAAAATAACCCCAGGTCAAAATTCTGCACATCCTATGTGTTCATACATAAAACCCAGGCCTTGTGGTTGAATCCTCAACCTGCAATGGGAGTGCAGTGTCAAAGTTGACATCATGGTGCAGTCAGCAGTGATAGTGGGATTGTTACCCGTCTTTTACTTGTAAGTTCATGTCATAGGAGCACAATTAGGCCATTTGGCCCATCAAATCTATTACGCCATTCAATCACGGCTGATCTACCTTTCCCTCTCAACCCCATTCTCCCCTACTCCCCATAACCTTTGACATCCTTACTAATCCAGAACCTGTCAATCTCTGCTTTAAAATACCCAATGACTAGGCCTCCACAGCCGTCAGTGGCAATGAATTCCACAGATTCACCATTGTCTGACTAAAGAAATTACTCCTCAATTTCCTTTCTAAAGGAATGTCCGTTTATTCTGAAGCTGTGCCCTCTGGTCCTAGACGCTACCACTTGCAGAAACATCCTCTCCACATCCACTCTATCCAGGCCTTTCACTGTTCAGTACGTTTCAATGAGGTCCTCCCTCATCCTTCTCCAACAAGTAGAGGCCCAGTGCCATCAAAGGCTCGCCTCGTATCTAAACGCTCCTAGAGCCATAGTTTATTTCCCTTAACTTTGAATCATCCTTGACGACTATACCCATTCATAATTTTTTTCCTCACATCACTACTCTGGCCCCTTCTCTTGCCTCTGTTCTCCAACACAAGCTATAGTAAAATCGCAATAATCCAGCACTTTCAGGAATTGGGTGATGCCAAATTGGCAGATTTAATGTGCTATTATTAATTCCCCAAAACACTTAACTAATGTTTGTTTGACAGTATTGTGATAAATTCTCCAATGAACAGTGCATTTCACGAGAGCATGGGAACCAGGGCCCCAGTTAGGCAAGATTCAGCCATTGGTGAATCTCGGGAATGGGAAACAAGGCCCCAGTGAATCTTGTGGGGAGTGTGGGAACCAGAGACCTAATGAGGAGAGCATGGGAACCAGGCCCTAGTGAGTCTTGGAACCAAGGCCCCTGTGAGTCTCTGGGGAAGTGTGGGCACTTGAGGCCCACTGAGTCTCGGGGGAACCGATGGGAATTAGGGCCCTATTGGGTCTTGGGGAGCATGGGAACCAGGCCCACTGGGAGCCTCAGGGTAATTGTGGGAACCAGAATCCTGGTGAATCTTGAGGGGGGGGGGGGGAGGCATGGGAACCAGGCCCACTGTGAGTCTCAAGGGAATCAGGGCTCTGGCGTGCCTTAGGGCTGTATGGGAAGCATTAACTGCTAAATAAATACAAAACTATCATGATTTCTGAAAGGTCATATGTTCTGACACACTTTCACTTCTGTTGTGTGCCTTTATAGGATTTCACCTTGCTTGTTGCTTATGTGGATGTGTTGTGGGACGGAGGGGTGAACGGTGTTCGGCTGCTCCGTTCCGCAAAGGAGTCTAATGCAGACTAGGCACGAGCTCACAAGCAGCAAACTTGGAAGGAGGGCCGCCTGTCTGCTTATTTATTCAATCAGGGGAAAAGGAGTTAAAATAAATATGATGGAAACAAAAGCTGTGGAGCATTAGAATGCAAATAAGCAAGGAATATATCTATCATACTGCCTGCTGTGTTCATCTATCATCTCGCTGGCTTCATCTCATGCTCTATCACTGACAGATCACTATTTATGTCTTACAGGACTGGAAGGAAAAATACATTCATCCAAAATATTCAGAGATATTCACAGGAGGGGTGGTTGAAGAGGTATGCAATGGTTTCCTGAGTAAACAGAGCACTGTCCATTCAAGCATGTCCTGCTGCTTACAGATGTCCAGATGGTCATTGATGTAAAGTGTAGGCTAGTTCCCATTTACTGAGCAGCAGCCACTTTGTGTTTGTACATAATGGCACATTGCCCTCTCCACTGTCCCCATTATTTCAGACTGAAAACCAAGTGTATCTCCAGGACCAAATGTCAGAAGTCATCGGTTGTGATGGTGCGGACCTTGGGAATAATGTTCCGCATATTTAAACATTTTGCTATTATTGATCAATTCTCAGTTCCTATTTGTTAGGACATGTTCCACATCAATTGTCTTCATTTACAGCTTTGGTTTGCAAAACTGATGTACTTCACTGTATTTTGGCTCTGAGTAGCAATGTTACAAAATTTTGAGATTTTAAAAATCAAGTCTGCAATTTATCCCATCAGATAAAGCATAAAAAGAAGTTTAATTTGACACCTAACACAACAACTGTGACCAAGGACAGTCAAAAGCCCATAACTTTCTTAAAAATTAAGAGAACTTAATGAAATGTTCAGTTATTATAGATTGAAGCATTCTGAAACAAATATGAAACAATCTTACTTGGATGACCTGAAATTAAAGCATATAATTAGTTAGTTACCCAATTGTAGCTAATTACAAAATTCAATTACTAAATCTAAATATCTATCCATTTCTTAAGAAAAAGTTAACATTTTAAAAAAGCCTAAGTGTCCAAATAACATTCATACAAGAATTCACAATATAACATTATTTTTAAATCTCATTGTCATTAATTTATAGGCCAAATGGAAGGAATTTTGTGTTTAATTCCTGTAAATTAATGGCCATTTAAATCATCTTGCGAGTGGGATTTTGTGGAACGCGCTGGTTTGGAACGCTGCGGTTGCACCGAATTAAACCACAATATCGGCAGGAAAAATACTGCCAGTTGGTATATTTAAATAATCACATTTTCGCAACTTGAAATTTTTATTAAAGGCATCCTAAGAAGCAAGTTTATATGAAAAAATAAACGATGTACCTTGCCTTGTCCCGTGCGTGAAATCCGTCCCGTTGTCGGCATTGACTTCATTTGAAGATGATTTTAATTTTACTCCAACAATTAAATTATAAAGCGCTAATTTTAATAAACTTAATAAAACGGCAGTCGAAGCGATTTTTCTTCATCAACTATTTATAAGCCTGTTCAAGATCGTTTAGAACAGGCTGCCGAAATATCGCATTTTAAACCCGCCCCCCTCTCAAAGGCGCCAAAGCCGCGCACACGGGCAGTGACAGAACTGCAGTGCCGCTGAAGGTAAGTTTTGTAACATACCTACTCTGAGTCCACTTGGGAATGGCGACTGCATTTTCACTCCTTCTCCTTAATGTGGACTCTGTTTTTATTTGAACAGCCATGTCCAGATGTCTTCTGGTTCCCCATATTTTCAGAGACAACTTGTGATGAACTCGTGGAGGAAGTAGAGAACTACGGTGAATGGTCTGGCGGAAAGAGTGAGGTGAAGATTTACATTGGGGTGGCTTGCACTAGTTGCTTTCGGCTTCGCTGGTTTCCACACTCTCACTTAATTATGTTTTTAAATGACTGTTGGAATAGGCAAAACCTGTTACTTCAGTGTTAAAAAGTGCATTGATTGTTGCAACCATATGTAGTGCAGTATTTTTGTTACTTAAAAAATCTGTTCGAACAAGATTGATAAATTGATGGCACACAACATTTTAAAGGCATTTGGATAGGTACATGGATAAGAACGGTTTCGAAGGATATGGGCCTAACGCAGACAGGTGGGACTAGTGTAGATGGGGCTTCTTGGTCGTCATGGCCAATTTGGACTGAAGCGCCTATTTCCGTGCTGTCTAACTCTGACTCTAAACATAGGCAAATGAGTTTGAGCTGGTAGACATTACTGAGACAAGACAGCTAACATTAAGTGATGTTTGAAAAAGAAAGGTAACATTTGAAGGATGCCCTTGGAAAAACAGCAGGACAGAGAGATCTTTAGTAAGAAATCGAGATGTAGAACTGGTAATGGTGGAGCTTAGTAGCAAGGGGGAAAAAAATCACGATCAGGAGTAGTTTATAGACCTAACTGTAAACAGTGCAAAATAGAGTGAATCAAGGAATTAGGGTAGAAAGCAAAAGGAATGTGATATTGCTTGAAATTTTAAACCTATGGACAGGAACAAAACAAATTGGTTTAAGTAGTTTGAAGAATAAATATTTAGAAGAGTTTTCTAAACATACTAATTCTCATCCTGATTTTTTGGCCAAAAGTCTTTCTCCCTGCTGCATTTTTATCTCATCCATTGCTGCCAGGACCACCCCAACTCCTTTTCCATTTCACTCATTTCCTCTAAATGTTGTCAAGCATTATCTCAAGAAACTATTTCAGAAGCAGATCACGAATTAAGTAAAGAGAGAACATTAACTAAAGTTCTTTCGAGCAAAAGCTTTGTTGATAGTACCCCAGGTGATGGGGAGAAAACCATGCTTGGGTTTAGGTTTAATGTTGTGGCATGTAATGAGGTATAGCGAAAAGTTTTGTTTTGCATGTTATCCAATCAGATAGTATACATAAATACAATCACATGAAACTCTAGTATGATAGGTAGAGCAAAGGGAAAGATACAGAGTGCAGAATATAGTTCTCAGCACCAGTTCCACTGACAAAATCCAATGTCCACAATGGGACAGAGGTGATTTGGACTCATTCCATGTTAATAAAATGTTAACTATCCACCAATGAGATAAATGCATCATTCTTATCAGTAGGAGCCAGACCTCGCCATCCAAATTGATTTAAATGTCAGCCAAAACAATGGTAGAAGTTTCCTCCTCCACGTACTATGAAGATTCAACTTGGTTTTGAAGTAAAGAGCTTGGTACTCTTCAGACTTTTCACACTTCCGACTCTCAGTCTGAAGAAGATCCTCGACCCGAAAAATCACCCATGCCTTTTCTGCTGAGGTGCTGCATGACTCGCTGAGTTACTCCATCCATCATTTTGTCTAGCTTGGTACTAATCCATACATTATCCAGTCCTTCTGTGTGCTCACATTGAAGATGTGTTCTGCTTTCTTTATTTAAGGTTTGCAAAATGATGTGTAAAACATTTTAATCTAATTTTCACAAAAGCTCTAGGGTTTACTTCCTTCATCTCTCCCTTTCCCTCTGTCTCTTTTCCATTCAGATGCACCTTAAAACTTTAATTCTTGACTAAGTTTTTGATCTCCATAACCTAATAACTACCTACTAATGGTTCAGTATCAAATTTTGTTTGATAACTGAAGTGGTTTACGACAATAAAAACGGTATGTAAATCCCTAGTGACTTGCACAATCCTGCAAAATTTACATGACCATTTGCATACTTGCTTCAATGACAGCAATTTAATTTTTCCGAATCTGAAAGATCTCCTCCACTGATAGCTTTGCTCTATTTCAGGATAAGCGATTAGTGGGTGGATATGAAAATGTTCCCACTGACGACATTCACATGACCCAGGTTGGTCTGGATCAAGTGTGGCTACATTTCATTCGGGAGTACATTGCTCCTGTTGCACTGAAGCTATTTTCCGGTTATCACACCAAGGTAAGTCTCAAGCTTTGTGTTGTATGTCAACAAAGGCACTGTGAAACGAGCCCTTATACCAGCACAACAGCTGGGGAAAAGTATATAAAAATGTGACACTAAAAACCATTCTGTAGTATTGCAGTAAAATTAACTGATTGTTCAAGGTATATTAAATCAAATATGTTCTTGTATGCCTTTATTGTTAAGATCTGGTAGTGATTAGTTTTATCAATAATATTTTCACTGTCTTATCACAAAGCATTTATTCGTATTCAAAGATTTAATTGGGTACAGAATCTTTCTCTAACTTTTACGTCATCCTTGGCATTTTTGCTATTACGATTCAGCTGTTAAACCACCTCCCTTCCATCGAGGGGATCTATCACAGTCGCTGCTTCAAAAAGGCTGGCAGTATCATCAAGGACCCACACCATCCTGGCCACACACTCATCTCCCTACTACCTTCAGGTAGAAGGTACAGGAGCCTGAAGACTGCAACGTCCAGGTTCAGGAATAGCTACTTCCCCACAGCCATCAGGCTATTAAACCTGGCTCGGACAAAACACTGAACTTTATTAGCCAATTAACTGTTATTTGCACTTTATCAGTATATTGATTCATGTGTGTATATATTTATAGAATGCCTTTTAGTTAATGCCTACTATGTTCTGTTGTGCTGAAGCAAAGCAAGAATTTCATTGTCCTATCAGGGACACATGACAATAAACTCACTTGACTTGACTTGATGTGTCAATCATAAAGGCCTTCAAGTCCAAGTTTTTGAGATTAGTTTAGTGATACAGCACAGAAGCACAGAGTCCAGGCCGACCATCGATTATCCATTCACATTAGTTCTATGTTATCCCATTTTCTCATCCATTCCCCACACACCAGGGAAATTGTATTGTACAAACCTGCACACCTTTGGGTTATGGGAAGAATTCGGAGCCCACATGGTCACAGAGAGTTTAAGAAGGAACTGCAGATGCTGGAAAATCGAAGGTAGACAAAAGTGCTGGAGAAACTCAGCGGGTGCAGCAGCTTCTATGGAGCGAAGGAAATGGGCAACATTTTGGGCCGAAACCCTTCTTCAGACTTACACCATCAGAGACCCAGGTTCAATCATGTCCTTTGCTATCTGGAGTCTGTCTATATGTGTTTCCTCCTAGTATTCTGGTTTCCTCAACGGCATGCATGTTTGTAGGTACATTGGCCACTATAAATTGCCTTAAGGATAGAGAGGAGTAGTATGATTTGTGGGGAATTGATGAGAATGTGTGGAGATTAAAATAGGAAAGATTAATATAGGATTCAAATAAATAGTGGTTAATAGTTGGTGCAGATAAGGTGGGCTGTAAGACCTGTTTCCATGCTGTATCTCTATTATTCTGCATATACTAGTGCATCAATAGATCCTTATGATCATTTTAATTGATAAATGGCCCAGTGGCATAACTGGTAGAGCTGCTACTTCACAGCACCTGAAACTTGTGTTCGACCCTGACCTCGGGTACTGTCTGTGTTGAGTTTGCACATTCTCACTGTGACCATGTGGGTTTCCTCCCACATACCAAAGAAGTGCAGGTTTGTAGGTTAATTGGTCTCTGTAAATTGCCTCTGGTGTGTGGGGAGTGTGTGAGAAATTGGGATAGCATAGAACTAGTGTGAACGGATGATCGATGATCAGCATGACCTTGGTGGGCCGAAGGGCCTGTTTGCATGCTGTATCTCTAAACTAACTTAAACTGAACTAAGCAATGTGAGCAGTTCTTTCCTGTGTACGCCCCCTAGATTTTCCTTCTCATCAGGTTTCTAAGGCATTTCAGCAGATTTTTAATAGTGCAACTTTGAGACCGGTTACTGTTGCACAGAGCACTGTTCTGTCATGCTGGGCATTATACAGGTGAACATGGCTGTAAGGGAGAGCCTGTGATTTATCACCTGGTTACTACTCAGCTAGTTAATGGACAGGTGAGCAGAGAGGAGGCTGCCCCAGGGATTGTTTGAACTGATTAATCCATTGCAGTAATCTTTTAGGCTATTGACCACATCAATCACTGCCACTGTATTCCAGTTTAAATGTTTTTTTTTAGTAGAATGGACCCAGTGAGATTTGTTAATGCTACAAATTCTGACTTTGCACCACAGGGTCATAAATTGTTCTCTCAATCCAACTAGAAACTAACCTACTAAACACAAGTCCCCAAGGAAGATGGTATGTACAAGCCCTGTCCCACGGTACGAGTTCATTCCAAGAGTTCTCCCGAGTTTGCCCTGATTCTAACTCGGAGATTTACGGTAATGGCCACTCGTCGGTACTCGGGGCTCTCGTGGACATTTTTCAACAAGTTGAAAAATCTTCACGACTCTTCCCGTCCTTACCTGCCGTTAGCGAGTCTTCCCGAGTACCTGCCGTTAGCGCTAAGAGACGTCCCCGAGCTCCGACGTACCTGCTACGTTCATTCTCTGTGCTTACCACGAGTTTGATTTTTTTTTAAACTCGGGAGAGCTCTTGGAATGAACTCGTACCGTGGGACAGGGCTTTACAGCTGTAGCATCCAGTGGATTAGTCTCAATATTCTGGCAAAGGGAAGAATGTGTGAGGGAGATGCAGAGATTGCGTGGGGTTGTGTTGTGTGCCTCCACATCAATCAGTCATATCTCATCTCTGGAATGCAGCCCAAGTGCACCTTAAAAAGTACTGTATTGCAAAAAGGCAGCACCTTAGATTTCCTATTCAGTCAGCTCTTCATTTCAATCATACTCAAGGGCCAATTGGATGCCAATTAGATGATAAGACTATTGTCTACAGGAACAGAAAGGGAAAGATTAAAAGTTGGAGGGTCTTTTGCTTTATCTGTTCTGAACCTACAAAAGGAATCGGATACAGAAGCAGAACCGCCCTGACCGATTTTCTTTTTAAGTCCTACCATTGGTAATATTTTACTGGTGAGGTCCTGCACTTTTTTTTAGTGCATCTACAAAATGCTCCACCTGACCATTTCCCAAGGTGCCCTCCTTTACATCAGCGAAACTCCCTATGTGACTTCCTTTACATCGGCGAAACGTCTGATGTGGCCCTTTTACATCGGCAAGAATTAACGTCGTGGCCTCCTTTTGCATAAGTGAAATTCACAATGTGGCCTCCTTTACATGGGCAAGGCTCCCGATGTGGCCACACTACATCGACCCACCGATTTCACGCCGACCATCGATCACCCATTCACACTAGTTCTATGTCATCCCACTCCACTCCATACACACTAGGAGTAATTTACAGAGGCCAATTAACCTACAAACCCACAGATCTTTGGTATGTGGGCAGACACTGGAGCCCCCAGAGGAAATGCAGTCACAGGGTTTCTGCCGCTGTGTGGCAGTGGCTCTACCAGCTGCGCCATTATGCCGCCACCTGTATCCACCTATCTCTTGCCAGATTTTGTCCCACCCCCCACCTCTCTTCCAGCTTTCTCCTTTCTACTACAATCAGCCTGAAGAAGGGTCCCGATCTGAAACATCACCTATCCCTGTTCTGGATGACCTGCTGAATTACTCCAGCACTTTGTGTCTTTATTGGTAGACCAGCATCTGCAGTTCCCTGTGTGCTCTTTGTGAGTGCTAATGTATTCTATTGTGAAAATACTGGTGATTGAAGGATTGTCAGTGGAATCCATTTCAATGCGTCCATGGATTTATAAGAGACAAGCTCATAACAACAAGAAATAACACATAGGTTTGGACATTATGATTGATATTATTTTAATGTGTGTGCTCATTCCATTTGTATTGTAGGTGTTTTTTGATTTATGTTCATTAGAAAATCTAGCCCAACATTTAACATACATCTTGTGCTTTTTGATAGCCTTTTATTTCATAGAGATTTAAAAATATAGTCTGTTTGAAAGCAATTGTAGAGGTGGTGAAAGGATGATTGATGAACAGGTCATCATTCCAATGCCTCTGATAAAGAATTCAGCTGCACAAAAGTTTTTAATGTTAATTTATTTACTTCCCAGGGATTTTCCATGCTGAACTTTGTTGTGAAGTATACACCAGAGAGACAGGCTTATTTAAAGCCTCACCATGACTCTTCTACTTTCACCATAAACATCGCCTTAAATAATAAAGGAATAGATTATCAGGTGGGTTAGACACTATAATTTCAATTGTACTTAAATATTCAGCAAAGATTTTACTGTCAAATACATCTGTATTTCTACTTCAACCATTGTCTGGGTGTAGGGAGTGTAACTATTGAAATGCAACAGGGTTTAGTGATTGAACCTCGGCTATTGTAATGAATTTGATGGGGAGGTGAGTGTACGTCAATGTTTGCTGATACCAAGCTGGTTTCAATCCAGCCTGCATTGGCACCATGCGCTGTTCCCAAGCGATTGACTGATCTGCAGAAACAAGGAACTGCAGATGCTGGTTTACAAAAAAAGAGCAAAGCGAATGGTAACTGGGCTGTGGGTGGTGGATCTTGCGTCTCCATCCTCTATAATATCCTGCAGCCTTTTGTTACCTCATTTTCACCATAGGCTCAAAGGACCTTTTAACCATTTTGCAATGTATGTGATACTGACTGAAAATTCTGATAATTTTAACTTTATCCTGAACTATTAAAAATTGATTTAAAGCATAATAGGTGAATAAAATAAAACTGGATAAACCTGTACTTTTTTTAAATCACATTTGTTGACCCCATTCCAATAAGTGGGGTCGCACTAGTCATGACAGCCATTTCTGGTGTAAAGCTGAGGGGAAGAAAATGCAATGCGTTTGGCCCACAGCCCAGACCATTGGGAGGGTGGTAAATGCATCAGAAGTGGAGGAGGTTAGATGCACCGGCATCTGACCCCCAGCTTCTCTGACATCCTCATTGCAATGCATAGGTGCACGTCAGAAATGAGCTGAACTGTGAGCACACAACTATCATCAGCGCAGGAGGTTTTTTGTTTGGCCTAGAACTTGTTCATCCTGCATTATTGCAGCATTTGTGACCCAATTGCAATGTCATTTCATCCAGAGATTCATTTCAGTTTTTCATGCTTGCAAAGGATTGTATTTTGTTGTGACATTTGTCTTTACTGCTCCCTACATGATCAGCCATGATCATATTGAATGGTGGTGCAGGCTCGAAGGGCCGAATGGCCTACTCCTGCACCTATTTTCTATGTTTCTCACAATGTCCATGATCCCAACTGGTCGTTGGCAATGAAGTCAATGATCTGAGGCAACCAATGTACTGCCCCATATTGCTGTCAGTTGTCTGGCTTCATTTTGCATCACCATTTGGGATTGATTCTTGCTCCATTATCCTAATATTCTCTACGAAAGTGGACCTACCATTGGTGTAAGTAATACATAGAACAGTACAGCAGGGGCATGGGCACTTCAGCCCTCAATCTCCACGCCGAACATGATACAGAGATAAATTAATCTCCTCTGCGTGATCCTTACCTCTCCATTCCCACATAGCCATGTACCTATCTAAACGTTTATTAAATACCACTGTTGTATCTGCCTCTACCACCACCTTGGCAGTGTGTTCCAGGCATCCACCACTTTGTGTAAAAACACGAACAAAATGCCTCGCATACCTCCTTTAAATGTTTCCCCTCCTTACATTTATGCCCTCAAGTCTTTGATATTTCCACCTGGGGAGAAAGGTTCTGACTGTCTATCCTACCTATGCCTCTCATAATTTGATATAATTCGATCAGGTCTCTCATCAACCTCTGACATTCCAGAGAAAACAATCCTATGTATAGCCTCTAACCCAGCCACCAATCTGTTAAACCTCTTCTGTACCTTCTTCAAAACCCCCATGTCCTTCCTGTAATGGAGCTACCTGAACTGCATACTGTACTTCAGATATAACCTAGCCAGTGTCATAAAGCTGCAACATGACTTCCTGATTTTCATATTCAATGCTCCGTCCGACAAAGGCAAGCACACCATATGCCTTCTGCAGCATTATCAGAATATCCAGGCATTTCATAAATAACTTGGCTTTCTCTTACAGTATAATAATTTATAGTTATAACACGTCTTAAGCGTGCCTAGGAATAGAATGAATGAAACATCAGAACATGGGAGCAGGAGTTGGCCACTTGACCCATCAAGCTTGTCCTGCCATTCAGTATGATCGTGGCTGATTTGCGCATGCCTTATCTATACTGTGCCTGTTCCCCATGCCACACGGTTTCCCCCATAATTCCCAGTTCCCTGAACTTTGAAAATGTAACTACTTCCTCATTATATTCTCCAATAATCTAACTCCACAACATTTCTGATAGATGATTGTTCATAACCATGCTCAATCTGACCATCCTACATGGAGGGTTGTACCTATACAGGCCAGCATCTATTTTTACAGACCCTATCTGGTGTTGAATTGTTTTTGACCGTGGTTTTCTACAATCTTTGCAAAGGTTGACTAAGAAGAGTTAAGTTTATCGTCACGTGTACTGAGGTACAGAGAAAGCTTTTTGTTACATGCTAACCAGTCAGTGGAAAGGCTATACGCTATTACAATCAAGCTGTCCACAGTGTATAGATGTGTGATAAAGAGAATAATGTTTAGTGCAAGGTACATTCCGATTAAAGACAGTCCTAGTTGTTGGTAGGATGGTTCAGTTGCCTGATAACAGCTAGGAAGAGCCAAGGATCAAACAGTTAAGAGGATTTATTTCACATAGTGACAAGAAAGAAGCAGTTCAAGTAAATTCTACATGTCTGTAGTCTTTCCGAAGGAGGGAAATAGGGTCTCCTTGCTTAATTGATCTTGCCATGCCTTTTACTAGGCAAATTCTAAATGTACGATCTGCAGTTTTAGCTTCTAGATCTCCCTCTTTGATCACAACTCAGTTGCCTTGAGGATGTGTTCCCCTTAATGCCGACCTTCACAAAATGAGCCGCTGAAACGTCTTGACATCTTCCAATGAAGAGCTATATATTTTATCAAAACAGCTTCAGAATCATTTCTTCCTTGGAGTATATTCTTAGGATTCCAGCTTAATGTGCCCTGTCATTGAATGAATAGACCCTCTGCTGAATGCTAAATATTAGAGCATTTAAATACAGTGTGAATTGGATAGTTTTACATTCATCTGCTGGCAGCAAACCAGCTGGAACAGGTTAAACATCCATTTTACTCTTCACCCAATTTTGCTCTTGAAAGAAAACATTACCAGGGGTAGCTTAACATTTCCTGGAATCAATTCAGTATCCTGTTCAGCATGAAATAACAAGAGAATAGATGAGGTGATGGTCTCATCTAAGAGAGCATTGTTCACTGACAAATTGGTAATAAATCTATGATTAATCATTTGGAAGGAAATGGTGAAAGAATCTTGAATCAAGCGCTGGTAGACTGCCAGTGATAGTGATTAGAGTTTTCTGGTAATTAACATCATCTGTACACCTTCAGCTATTATCGCAGAAATTAGATATCATCTCTGTAGAGCAGGATGGCTGGATAATACAATAAGACTTATTGTAGGAACTAATTCTCCTGTCAACGTCAGGTAATTTACAATTCTTATCCAGCCTGTTTGTATAGGCAACAAAGCTGATCCTCTTAAAAGGTATATTCGCACATTAAAATGCTTTTTAAAAGCCATTAAAATAAATATATATTTTATATATATATATATATATATATAGTCCATGTATTATGCTCACCAAACAATGGGCCTTTAGTTATAAAGTTTAAATTAAAAGGCAGACATGGTGTTAAGATGTTATACCAGAAATGACACTTTTCTGGGACTTCAAAGAAGTTGGATTTGTTCAAAACCATGATGAAAGAACAATCCTTGCATTCCCTCTCTCTCTCCGTCCCTCCCCCACCCTAGTCCTCTAGCTAATTTCGTTACCATCTTGTCCCCAGCCAACAATGGACCATTGTTGGCTCCACCTTTTCTGAGTCATCGATGCAGGTTCTGCATTGTTCTGTATCTTCCCATACCTCTAGTTTCCCCCTCCCTGACTCCCAGTTCTCAGAAGTCACATATTCCTTTTCTCCAGGGATGCTGCCTGACCCGCTGAGTTATGCCAGCATTTTGTGTCTATCTTCGAGGAAAAAATTAACTTGTGTTTCGTTCCAGGGTGGAGGCTGCAAATTCCATCGATATAATTGTGTCGTTGAGTCGCCCAGGAAAGGATGGAGTTTCATACATCCAGGAAGATTAACACATCTGCATGAAGGGCTCCCAACTACAAATGGGACAAGATACATCGCAGTGTCTTTTGTTGATCCATAGAACACCTTGCACCCTGATGAACAGACACAGTATGACGATAGGCTTCTTTCTTGAAACTCCCAACCTCCAGTTCATCAGATAGTTTTAAAACAGATGTTTGAATTTTTCATGATGACCCAGAAATTAGTTTTATTTTAAAACACAGATTTCTATTAAAGTTAAATGTTTATTTGCGTTGAAGGCAGGTATCAGTAAAGAGAGGTGCTTGGCAGAAAAGTTTATTGAACTGGTTATGAGTGCCTCTTGCTGTTGAACTGCGGAAGGGCTCTTGCCAAGGTCCTTTGAGCCATTGTTATATTAGAATCTTATGTTAAGATGATTCAGATGCCACATCTGCAAATTTAGTCTGTTTGGAATATTTTATCGCCTTTACTTTGCTAGATTTGTACCCCTAGAAGTAGGTTAGTATGACATGCAAAGAGTTTTCACTCATGCTTTACACTTGGACCAATTGTGTGCAATTAAGCAGCCCCTTAACCACTGTGATTAAAGGAATAAGCCAACTTCAATCAACCGTCATCCCACATAAGGCAGTTGATATGTAACCACAGAAAGACAAACACCTTGCCTATAAACTATTCCCTCCCACACCCAGTACCTAGTGATCAATCTAGTCACTTTAACCTACTTTCTTATTTTGCAAGCTGCTTTTATTCTTCAAATGAAGGATTTTGCACAACTAATTCAGCAACACCAAACTTTTTAGAAAAAAATGTCTCTTATAAAAGCATAATTATTTTTTCTTCACTTCTGATCTTTTGCTTATGCACATGCAAACCATTGTCCTGATGGACAAAATAAATCTCCGGCAAGTTTATTTTCTGTTATCTGGTGAGAGACTGATAATCACAACAAATCTATCGGTGTACTGTGTGTGTGACCTGCTTGGGATGGGTAGGCTAGAGTTAACTTATTCTGCCAACTGTTTTAAATTTAAATAAAAATAATGTTTTGTAAAGGCAGATTTGGTTGTTTAATTGAATGTATCAAATTTCTTCAAGCAACAAGTGGGCATATGGGTAGTGCAATTTTCTGCCCTGTAAGTGTATGACTATACACAGAGCTGTTAGCGTAGCTGGCAGATGTTCACAATGCTTTTATGGAGCCAGGCAGCATGGAAATAGGTCCTTCGACCAACTGTTCCAAAATGCTGGCTTATTGCAATAAGGTAATGATCCAGTCAATATGTTTTTGAAACATGTTTTATTACACAATTAGTAGTAACAAGAAGAAAACAGTTTGCCCTATTGAAATAAATATATTTTCATATGCCGACTACTGATGGGGAACCCCACTGATAGTGAATGTATGACTTATCAATAACCCTTAATATCATCCGTGTCCATGGTTCGAAAGTACATTCAATTGATCCAAAAATAATTCTCAAGCAAAGTGATCCCACATTCTTTCGGCTCTTCTGCACTCCTAGCACCATTGAATCTAAGAGTATCCTGTCTCTTTATGTCTCTCAGCACACTCACAATCGCAGTCTAAAGATGAAGTCCTCTCCATCAGTGGAAAAGCTCCCCCTCCTGATGATTTAGACTTGACGTTAGAGATACAGCGTGGAAACAGGCCCTTCGGCCCACCAAGTCCGCACTAACGAGTGTCACCCCATACACTAATCTACACACACTAGGGAGCATTTTTACAACTTGCAAAGCCAATTAACCTACAAACCTATACGTCTTTAGAAACATAGAAATTAGGTGCAGGAGTAGGCCATTCGGCCCTTCGAGCCTGCACCGCCATTCAATATGATCATGGCTGATCATCCAACTCAGTATCCCGTACCTGCCTTCTCTCCATACCCTCTGATCCCTTTAGCCACAAGGGCCACGTCTAACTTCCTCTTAAATATAGCCAATGAACTGGCCTCGACTACCCTCTGTGGCAGAGAGTTCCAGAGATTCACCACTCTCTGTGTGAAAAAAGTTCTTCTCATCTCGGTTTTAAAGGATTTCCCCCTTATCCTTAAGCTGTGACCCCTTGTCCTGGACTTCCCCAACATCGGGAGCAATCTTCCTGCATCTAGCCTGTCCAACCCCTTAAGAATTTTGTAAGTTTCTATAAGATCCCCTCTCAATCTCCTAAATTCTAGAGAGTATAAATCAAGTCTATCCAGTCTTTCTTCATAAGACAGTCCTGACATCCCAGGAATCAGTCTGGTGAACCTTCTCTGCACTCCCTCTATGGCAATAATGTCCTTCCTCAGATTTGGAGACCAAAACTGTACGCAATACTCCAGGTGTGGTCTCATCAAGACCCTGTACAACTGCAGTAGCACCACCCTGCTCCTATATTCAAATCCTTTTGCTATGAAAGCTAACATACCATTCGCTTTCTTCACTGCCTGCTGCACCTGCATGCCTACTTTCAATGACTGGTGTACCATGACACCCAGGTCTCGCTGCATCTCCCCTTTTCCTAGTCGGCCACCATTTAGATAATAGTCTGCTTTCCTGTTTTTGCCACCAAAATGGATAACCTCACGTTTATCCACATTATACTGCATCTGCCAAACATTTGCCCACTCACCCAGCCTATCCAAGTCACCTTGCAGTCTCCTAGCATCCTCCTCACAGCTAACACTGCCCCCCAGCTTAGTGTCATCCGCAAACTTGGAGATATTGCCTTCAATTCCCTCATCCAGTTCATTAATATATATTGTAAATAGCTGGGGTCCCAGCACTGAGCCTTGCGGTACCCCACTAGTCACTGCCTGCCATTGTGAAAAGGACCCATTTACTCCTACTCTTTGCTTCCTGTTTGCCAGCCAGTTCTCTATCCACATCAATACTGAACCCCCAATGCCATGTGCTTTAAGTTTGTATACTAATCTCTTTTGTGGGACCTTGTCGAAAGCCTTCTGGAAGTCCAGATACACCACATCCACTGATTCTCCCCTATCCACGCTACTATTTACATCCTCGAAAAATTCTATTAGATTCGTCAGACATGATTTACCTTTGTCCAATGATTTCACCACTTTCCAAATGTGCTGCTATCCCATCTTTAATAACTGACTCTAGCAGTTTCCCCACTACCGACGTTAGACTAACTGGTCTGTAAGTCCCCGTTTTCTCTCCCCCTCCCTTCTTAAAAAGTGGGGTTACGTTTGCTACCCGCCAATCCTCAGGAACTACTCCAGAATCTAAAGAGTTTTGAAAGATTATTACTAATGCATCCACTATTTCTGGAGCTACTTCCTTAAGTACTCTGGGATGCAGCCTATCTGGCCCTGGGGATTTATCGGCCTTTAATCCATTCAATTTACCCAACACCACTTCCCGACTAACCTGGATTTCACCCAATTCCTCCAACTCCTTTGACCCGCGGTCCCCTGCTATTTCCGGCAGATTATTTATGTCTTCCTTAGTGAAGATGGAACCAAAGTAGTTATTCAATTGGTCCGCCATATCCTTGTTCCCCATGATCAACTCACCTGTTTCTGACTGCAAGGGACCTACATTTGTTTTAACTAATCTTTCTTTTCACATATCTATAAAAACTTTTGCAGTCAGTCTTTATGTTCCCTGCCAGTTTTCTTTCATAATCTATTTTTTCTTTCCTAATTAAGCCCTTTGTCCTCCTCTGCTGGTCTCTGAATTTCTCCCAGTCCTCCGGTATGCTGCTTTTTCTGGCTAATTTGTACGCATCATCCTTCGCTTTGATACCATCCCTGATTTCCCTTGTTATCCACGGATGCACTACCTTCCCTGATTTATTCTTTTGCCAAACTGGGATGAACAATTTTTGTAGTTCATCCATGCAGTCTTTAAATGTCTTCCATTGCATATCCACCGTCAACCCTTTTAGAATTAATTGCCAGTCAATCTTGGCCAATTCACGTCTCATACCCTCAAAGTTACCTTTCTTTAAGTTCAGAACCATTGTTTCTGAATTAACAATGTCACTCTCCATCCTAATGAAGAACTCAGCCATATTATGGTCACTCTTGCCCAAGGGGGCACGTACAACAAGACTGCTAACTAACCCTTCCGCATTACTCAATACCCAGTCTAAAATAGCCTGCTCTCTCGTTGGTTCCTCTACATGTTGATTTAGATAACTATCCCGCATACATTCCAAGAAATCCTCTTCCTCAGCACCCCTGCCAATTTGATTCACCCAATCTATATGTAGATTGAAGTCACCCATTATAACTGTTTTGCCTTTGTTGCATGCATTTCTAATTTCCTGTTTGATACCATCTCCAACTTCACTACTACTGTTAGGTGGCCTGTACACAACACCCACCAGCGTTTTCTGCCCCTTAGTGTTTCGCAGCTCTACCCATACCGATTCCACATCCTCGAAACTAATGTCCTTCCTTTCCATTGCGTTAATCTGCTCTCTAACCAGCAACACTACCCCACCTCCTTTCCCTTTCTGTCTATCCCTCCTGAATGTGGGAGGAACTCAGAGAAAACCCACGCTGTCACAGGAGGAATGTACAAACTCCTTACAGACAGCGCCCGTAGTCAGGAACAATCCTGGGACTTTGGCGCTGTGATCAAACAACTTCCTCTCATATGACAAATTACTGTAACAAGCCAACTTTAACCAGAAACCACTACTGCACAAATGCTTTCAACATTGCTTTTTGTGCATATCACAAAGCAGTAATAAACTATTAGAGTTATATAATATTGCTATAATAAACCGATTAAAGTTCTTGCCGTCTTTCATATCACACACTATATTCACCGAATCTGTGCGGCCCATCGATCTCCCACTTACTCTAATCCTACAGTTTAGATTTACCTCCCCATCAACTCCACTCACCCAGATCCTCCCACTCACCTCCAGACTGAGGGCAATTAAATACGTTTGCTGATTACACCAAAATTGGAGGAGTTGCAGAAAGTGTGGAAGGCTGTCAGAAGATGCATCAGGATATAGATCGGCTGCAGAAATGGGCGGAGAAATGGCAGATTGCGTTTAAACTGAACAAGTATGAGACGCTGGTACACAAAAATGCTGGAGAAACTCAGCGGGTGCAGCAGCATCTATGGAGCGAAGGAAATAGGCAACGTTTCGGGCCGAAACCCTTCTTCAGACGCTGTACTTTGGGAGGTTGGACATAAAGGGCAAGTGTACAGCTAATGGCAAGACCTGTAATAGCATTGATGTGCAGATGGATCTTGGAGTCCAAGTTCATAGCTCACTGAAGGTGACAGCGCAAGTAGGTAGGGTAGTAGGTTTACTTGAGAGATACTGTGAGAAAACAAGCCCTTCGGCCCACTGAGTCCACTCCGACCAGAAATCCCGGCACACTAACACTATCCTACACTCAGTTACACTTACAATTTGCACTTATACCAAGCCAATTAACCTACAGACTTGTACGTCTTTGGAGTGTGGGAGGAAACCGAAGATCTCGGAGAAAACCCACGCAGGTCACGGGGAGAACGTACAAACTCCGTACAGACAGCACCCATAGTCGGGATCGAACCTGGGTCTCCGGCCCTGCAAGTACTGTCAGGCAGTAACTATTGCTGTGCCGCCATAAAGTAGGCATATGGTATGCTTGCCTTCATTGCTAGGGGCAATGAGTATGTCAGGAAGTCATGATGCAGTCCCATAGGACTTTGGTTGGGCCATATTTGGAATATTTCAAGCAGTTCTGGTCAGCCCATTCCAGGAAAGATGTGGAGGGTGCAGAGGAGGTTTTCCAGAATGCTGCCTGGATTAGAGGGTTCCAGTTACAGGGAGAGGTTGGACAGACAGATTGTTTTCTCTGGAACGTCAGAAGTTAAGAGATTTGATAGAAATATCTAAAATTATGAGAGGCATAGACAGGAATCATCTTTGTCCCAGGGTGAAAATGTCCAACATTAGAGGGCGTCGCAATAAAGTGAGAGGGGGAACGTTTAATGGAGATGTGTGGTGCAATTTTGTTCCCCATGATTCGTGGGGTCCAGGTGGTGGAGGCAGATATGATAATGGCGTATCAACTGATTTTAGTTTACATTTTCAATTAGTTAATCTTTACTTAATATTCAGAATTTGAAAAATGAATTATTTAAACCTTTCAAATCATTTATAGACAGAAAAAACTGCAGATGCTGGAATCATGAGCAAAGCATAAAGTGCTGGAGGAATTCGGCAGGTCAGGCAGCATCTGTGGATGGAATGGGCAGGCAATGTTTTATGCCAGGACCCTTCTTCAGTCTCATTGTAGTAGAGGGGAGGAAGCTGGAAAAGAGAGGTGCGGATGGGTTGAAGCCTGGTAAGTGATAGGTGGATATGGTAAGTGATAGGTGAATATGGTAAGTGATAGGTGGATATGGTAAGTGATAGGTGGATATGGTAAGTGATAGGTGGATATGGTAAGTGATAGGTGGATATGGTAAGTGATAGGTGGATATGGTAAGGAGGTTTCATTGGTGGATGGGTAAAGTATGTGATAACGTCTAAGATGAAAAAGACAAAAGATGTCAGCTGAAAGAAAAGGAGAGCAATATAAAGCCAGAGGGAGGGATATAGGTGGGGGGTGGGGTGGGGGGGGGGAGAAGGGCTGGATAGTTGGAGGAATGGGTGTGCATCAGGGTATGGAGTTACATGAGAGGGGATAGGGAAGGTATTACTTAAAATTGAAGAATCTGACAGCCTTATGTCCCTTGCTGCCTGACCGGCTGGGTTACTCCAGCACTGCATTTTAATGAAAGTTATCTGCAGCTTTCACAGAAGACAAAGCTGGAGGTGGGGCTTTGTCAAGGGCGTTTCAGGGTGGGACCTTCGCTGTGAGCTGCCAGTGGTTCTGCTGCTGTTGCATCCACACCCCTTGGTGGGGTGGGCCAGTGAGGTTTGTCTGTGTGTCTGAACCAGGTAAGTACAGGTGCGGTGAAAACCACAGGATGAAACTGGCCAATATGATCTGGTTCATTTATAAAGTCATAGATTCATAAAGCATGGAATAAGGCCCTTCAGCCCAACTTGCCCACACCAACCAACATGCCTCATCTACATTAGTCCCACCTGCCTGCGTTTGGCCCATATCCCTCTAAACCTGTCCTATGCACGTACCTGGCCAAATGTCTCTTAAATGTTGCAATGCTACCTGCCTCAACTATCTCCTCCGGCAGCTCGTTCCATAGATCTACCACCCTCTGTGTAAAAAAGTTACCCCTCAGGTTCCTATTAAATCTCTCCCCCTCACCTCAAAGTTAGTAAAGTAAGATGTGACCACATTCAGTAATATAACCACTACCCTTATTCAAAAGCAAGTTATAAATTTCATTTCAAAGTACATTTATATCTTAAATTGAATTTTCAGCTTTACCGATTTAATTTACTTTTGTGGGTACTTTCAAAGGGCTTAATTTCTCAGCACAAAGACAGAAGATTTCTCATGTTAGTCAGTGCTCTTGTTTTTATTTATTCATTCATTTATTCCCACGGGTAGAAAACTTACATTGCATAAGTGACTTATGGCCAATCTCAGAATTGGAAATTAAATCCCTGTCACGCATCCTGTATTAAAGCATTCTGGTTATATATTTTGGAGAATAATGGTGAGTTGCTGGAGCTTCAAGAGTATAACCTAAACGAGCAGTGTTTTTTCTGCTACTGTGGCATCTGCAGTCATTTGAAGCTGGGAGCAGTGTAGTTTATTGAACAGTCACCCACTAGTTCTCTTCCTCAAACTCCTATATTACTTTAAGGTTATTTCTCTGCCCAAAATGCAGTAAACTTCTTTATTATATTTTAGGGAGAATTAGAAGTGGCATCTCTTACTGATATTTTATTTATTTTGAAAAATGTTGTCTTCTGCCACATCCTCTGGTATTATGGGAGGAATGGAGTGAATGATACAAATCTCCCATTTTCAGACTACTGGTGAACTTTGCAGCATTAACGTGGTGTCAGTCCCAAGAAACACAGTTGGTGGCTTGGGGAACGTGAAGCCACGGGGAATACTTGATAATATTATTGTGGCATTTGTGTAATTAAATATAAATACATAGAAAATAGGTGCAGGAGGAGGCCATTTGGCCCTTCGGGCCAGCACTGCCATTTATTGTGATCGTGGCTGATCGTCCCCTATCAATAACATATCTACTTGAGAGACAATCAAGTTGCAAGACGCTGTTTTAGAATACATCTTCAAATCACTGACAGTGATGCAGAGAAGTAATTGAGAGTCATAGAAGCAGACCTTTCAGTCCACCATGTCCATGTGTAAATTGCTCATTCTAAGCTTCCCCCCAGTCTAGTTTCAGTCAAAAACCACTGAATCAAGCACTTGATCAACTAATCTTTATTTTAGCAAAACACAATTACAGTTCAACTATTGTACCTAACCCACCGCGGGGTCGATCCTCATATCTGCCTGATCAAGCTCTCTAGGCCTCGCTCAAACAGAGATACTCCAGAAGGTCATGCAGTCCCAAGCGCTCTCCCAGAAGATTGTCGCAGGACCTCGTGGCAGCGGACTTTTATAGGTCCCGGGACCTCGAGGGGCCAAACCACATGGGGGTGGTCTTCACAACCTAATTACAGATATCAATTAACCCCATACATAACAGACATTTCCCTAACCCAATAATACAGTGGCTAATACATTGTATAAGAAAGAAAGCTCTAGAAGAAAGCAAACAAGAACAAACATTGAAACATGTGCCCTGAGATTCAAACAGTTTCTCCAAGGCTCAATAGTTCGACCAATCATCGATTAACAGGATGACCGTCTTGCAACATTATTTATACTATTTACAATTCTTTTGCAGCGATCCAATAGAAATTATGCATTTAAGGTTCATTTGCAAAACCGCTATACATGTTATCAATTTCGGAGAAACAGGGAGAACACCTAGTCCCCTCACCATCCTGCATACCAGTCTGAGCCTAGACTGGCTGGCGCCAATCAAAGCCTGTAAAGTTCAGCTGACAAGTGCAGGGATCCTCCATTTTATGGTGTCTTTAATTTGGCCAATATTAACATTCCCCCATTTTATCATTCATGATAACCCTCATCATAAATTATAACCAAATCAGCCAAACAGATATACATATGTGTGTCCATTACATTTCTCATCTATCAACAACACAAGATGATGATTCCATTCCAATTCCTGTGGAATTCCCAGCTGTTCAAATTTAAACAATCAATTTCCATATGCTGTCAACTTCATCATAAATCCAAATAAGAATGCCGAATCCAGGGACAATTTCTTTTCACCTTGATAATAGAAGCGCTTTACCATCAAGGGTTAAACAATTTAGATCCGTCGGTTACATACGCATGTCCTCTGCTATTCCTATACCCATTCTACAATTCACTATGTCTCTCCTCCAGTACCTCTTCCTATTTATGTATGTCTCCTTACTATGTTGACTCTTTACTATGTTGGCTCTTTACTACGTTGGCTCCGTTCCTGTCTTGGAGTTCTCGCTTATACTAGTTCTTAACTCTAAGTAATTTCCTAGATGGTTAGCATTGACCTTCCGAGGGGAACTCATCTAAATGTTCAGTCTACCTCATCATTTTATGTACCACCACCTTACGTTCCCATGATACTTTTTAGCTACTAAATCGGCATTATGATTTCCAATGTCTACTGGGGTCTGTCCTTTAGTATGGGTGCTACATTTCATTATAGAGATTTGTCTGGGTAGCATTAAGGCCTTTAATAAATTTGTCACCATTTGTTTGTGTAATATTTGGGTTCCTGCAGGTTAGGAATCCCCTATTTTTCCATAATTGTCCAAAATCATGCAGCACCCCGAATGCATATCGAGAATCAGTGTAAATATTTACTTTTAGATCTTCCCCAATAATACAAGCCCGAATTAAAGCGAATAATTCAGCTTGTTGTGCTGAATAGGGTGATTCAAAAGCAGCTGCTTCTACAATCTCCGTCTTTTGATTAATAATTGCATACCCAGACAATCTCTCACCCCACGGTCCAATGGATGCACTACCGTCCACATATAATGTGATGTCAGGGTCTTCCATAGGTACATCCCTCAAGTCCTCCCTCACTGATGTTTCTTCCTCTATAACAAATAGACAGTCGTGTTCTGCTTCCGCTTGTTCTTCTGGGGGTGAAATAAAAAAAGAGGCTGGGTTAATTAATCTACAGTGTTGAACTGCAATTTCGGATTGTTCAACAGACAGATCTCATACTTATTTTGGCGGGCCATTGTCAAGTGCTGGGTTTGAAGCTGCCCCAACAATGCCGATACCGAATGTGAACTGTACACTACAATTTCCTGCTGAAGTGTCAAATTAGCAGCCGATTGTAAACTATTGTAAATTGCAGTTAAGATTTGAGTGCAAAGAGGATGTCCCCTAGCTACTGGATCTAATTTGGAGGAGTAATATGCAACTGGTCTATGCTTTTGCGTTAGTACTGAAGTGGCACAATCAGATAGAATTGTACAATACAGCTGGAAAGGACGAACGTATAATGGCCTTCCCAATGCCGGAGGTTGCATCAATGATCTCTTTAAGTTCTCAAATGCTTCCTGTGCCTCCTTTGTTAAATTCGTCCTCCTTGCTGGTATAATCCAGGGTCCGCAATAATTAACCATACCCAGCCATTGCCTCATTTGTTTGGCTTCTTTTGGGATTGGAAATTCGTAGATAGGTTTGAGTCTGCTCTTCTCAAGACTTCTTTTAGTGGCCGAAATTATAATCCCTAGAAATTTTACTTTCTCCTGAGCTACCAGTACTTTTGATGGTGAGACCACATATCCTAGGTCGGCTAGGTGATTTAGTAGTTGTGCAATGTCTTTCCGATTACTGGATTCATCTTTACTAGCCACTAATAGTTCATCAACATACTGCACTAATGTTGAATTCATTTTAAACTTCAAAGTACTTAGCTGATCCTGCAGACACCTGGAAAATAAGGTAGGCGAATTGACAAATCCTTGAGGCAACCTGGTCCAGGTGTATTGGTGGCCCCTATATGTGAAGGGAAACAAATACTGGCTGTCTTCATGAAGAGGAAGAGAAAAGAATGCATGTTGCAAGTCGACTATCGAAAATGCTTTTGCTTTAGCCGGTATTTGGGCTAGGATATGGGCAGGGTTTGGCACTAGGGCATGAAGTGGTTCTACAACAGAGTTGATTTCCCTTAAGTCTTGTACAAGTCCATATTGGCCCTCCTTTCCCAGTTTTGGAATGGGAAGAATAGGGGTGTTACAGATTGATTGGCACTTCACCAATATTCCTTGTTCTTGCAAACCCCGAATTAACTTGTCAATGCTGCTGATGGCCTGTAGTTTCAATGGATATTGTTGGATTGAAGGAAGTGTTACCCCTTTCTGGAGAGCTACATTACCTTTGCTGTCTTCTGCCCGTTCTCAAGGGTCTGCCAAGGTCATTGCCTTTCTTACCATCGTTCCTAAGTCTTTAGCTCTAGCCGGGAAATACACCTTTCGGGTGATGTGAGGAGCAACTTCGTCAGTTCTTTTCCATAACTGTGCTGGTATTTTAGCATACTCGGGTGCTCCCTCTTTTCCATCCACTAGTGCCAATACTTCTATTTCCCATTCCTGTGCTTCGTATGATTTAAAGAAGGTTTCCAGCTCACTGTCCTTTCCACTCCTATCGTAAGCCAGTGTCCATATATAATTCAGAGAATCGCTCTAAAAACTCATCTGCTCCTTCTCCCCTTTTTGGTCTTACATCTAATATTCTATCCAAATTGATTGGTTTTTGAAGGGTGTTTGCCAGGGCTGTTAAAACAGCTTCTCCCTTGCTCCATTGTCCACTATTATATTTGCAAGAGCTTCATGCGATGGATGTCCTAAATTCGTTAGGAATCTGGTGTGCTCACTTGGGGTAATTATTTGCTGGATCACCGCCCATAAATACCGGGAATCGGCGTGATAAATGCACAATGTAGTTCTTAAGTGAGCCACAAAAGAAGTGGATGATTTTCTACGATCGGGCATTTGACTTAAAATAGTAAGATTAAACGAGAACTTACCAGTTTGAAGTTTGATCTTTATTTTATGAGGAGTTACGTTGGTGATTACGTGAAGAAGACCCGTCGGGGCGCATGCGCGTCAATCTTCAAAGCAGCGGTATGAAATCACAGATAACAGAATATTTGAAGTAACATAGTAAGATCAGCAACATGAGAACTACCATATGACCTTTATGAGAGAGAGGGTTGGGCGTGGTGGGCACGTAATCACCAACGTAACTCCTCATAAAATAAAGATCAAACTTCAAACTAGTAAGTTCTCGTTTAATCTTACTATTTTACTTCGGAGTCACGTGAGTGATTACGTGAAGAGTTCAAAGCTCTGTGATTTTATGCTGCAGATTCAAATCCCGGCTTCTCACTGCATTGATTGACTTCGGATGAGAAATAATCAATAATGCGTTAAACATGAAATTGAATATCATGCAGTAACAATTTATTTGAATAATCAAAACAAACAGTAACCCCTCTATCCCAGGGGAAAACTTAAACAGAACTTTATACTGAATTAGCAAACAGCCCCCGATCGGCAATCGGCCGATGGTAAAAATGTTGGAAAACCAATTCATTTGACCAGCCGGCGGCTGCGAGAATATGGTCGATGGGAACGTCCATCGCCCTGGCCGCCGACGTTGCTGCTGCCCTAGTGGAATGAGATGTAAATACGTCAGTGTTAATACCTGCCTGAATCAACACTTGCTTTAACCACCTTGAGATAGTCTGCACTGACACTCTCTTGTGTGGTTTCTTGTAACTGATAAACAATCCTGTTTGCACATTTCTTAAGGCCCTTGTAGCTTCAATATAATGTAATAAATGTGTCCTTACACATAACCATGGATCAGTAGGATATGCTGAAAACACAATTTTGAAACCTGTCATACCTGGCCTGCTCTGTTTGAGCAGGTCGTAAATATAGAACATAACATTCTCTTCAGCCACTTCCATCCTGTCTAGCTGAAGCTTTTGCAAAGTCTCCACTCGCTGTGCTGTTACCAATGCCATGAGCATGACTACCTTCATGGTGAGTTTGGCCAAAGTCAGAGACGTGACAGGAACCCACTGACGAAGCATCTTGAGGACCACACTTACATCCCAGATCGCCATATACCTGGGTTTAGGAGGTTTAGAGTTGAAATTCCTTTCATCAATAGAGCTATGATAGGATGAGAACCAATAGGATCTTTCCCTGACCCCATCAAAAGATACGAGGACAAAGCACTTCTAGCTGTATTAATGGCGCTATAACTGAGCCCCTCATAGTAGAGTGTCGACAGGAACTCTAAAACATCCACAATACCTGCAGTACTATAGTCAATATTATTTTGTACACAATATTGCTCCCATTTTTTTACATAAGTAATATACTGCTTTTGAGTACTCTTTCTCCAGGCTGCAGTGAGCATGTCCACAGTTCGCCCAGACAGTCCTCGCCCCAGGTATGGCCTTCTTAAAACCTGCAAATTAACAAATCAATACGGTCACATAACGTATGACTTTCCCGTGTTACCGGGCGCTCCAGTAAATTCCTACACTTGGGAACCACCAAAGGAGGTTGGATCGCTAACTGTAACATCAAAGGGAACCATGCTTGAGTCGGCCAATTAGGTATTACAAGCACCCCGAAACGGCATCCTGCTTGATTTTTTGCAGACACCGACCTATGAGGCAGAATGGTGGGGAAATATATAAAAACATACCACCCCAATGTAGCGAGAAAGCATCAATTGCAACTGCCCTGTCTGGTTCCCATGAAACATATTTAGGCAGCTGGTGGTTAAGCCTGGATGCAAACAAATCGATATCTGGCATTCCATATGTAACTACTATATTATTGAACACCTCCTGGTTCAACATCCACTCTGTGTTGTCATGGAACTTTCGTGACCTGGTGTCTGCTACAATGTTGAATCTACCTGGAAGATAAATAGCTGAAAGCCAAATATCTTTATCAATACACCAGGCCCAAATTTGATTAGCCAATCTGTCACAAGATACCGACTTGATTCCACCCATGTGATTAATATATGCCACTGCTGTAGTGTTGTCAATCTGAAACTGAACATGCAGGTTACCTTTGTTAGAGCAATAAGCCTTAAGTCCATAAAAAGCTCCTAAAAGCTCTAAATAGTTAATTCCCCATGTCTGCAGTAGCGATGCCTCTTGCTCAGTCCATCTGCCTCCACAGCTGGAACTCGTATCCGTGGCACCCCACCCGAGTGCACTGACATCCGTCTGCAAAATCATGGAAGGCTGCTCAAGCACTACTATGCTCGAACTACTGGACACATGCTGAATCCACCATTGCAAATCAGCAACAGCCTCTGCTGATAACTGCATGGGTCTATTATAATGACCTGAATGTATCCTTAATGCCTGTTCCTTTGCCCTCTGTAACTGTTGGTAGTGCAATGGCCCATATTGAACTGCCGGAAATGCTGCCACTAATTATCCAAGCAGACTTGCCACCTATCTAATTGAAGGTTGTTGCTTCTCAATTAGCTTGATACAGCTGTCAATTAGCTCTACCCTTTTCTCCCTGGGCAGTCACTACCATGAATCAATTGTGAACCCCAAATAGTCAATTATTGTAACAGGTGTTAATTTGGATTTCTCTGGATGGTTAATGAAGCCCAATCTTTGAAAAGTGGATTTAACAACTGCCACCGATGCTTCAGCTTTTTTCTTGGATTGCCCTGCAATCAAGATATCAAGATAAGCCATGAGCACATGACCCTGGCCTCTCAGCATGCCTAGTATAGGTTTTAACAATTTTGTGAATACTCTAGGAGCTGAAGACAAACCATTAGGCAGTGCCTTGTATTGCCATAGTTGATCCACCCAGGTGAATTTCAAACATCTTCTATCCTGTAAATGAACATACACTGAGTTATACGCATCTTTAAGATCTATAGTTGCCACATAGCATCCTCTGGAAACCAGTTGCTTGGCAGTGACAAATGTTTCCATCTTAAAATGTCTATACTGTACAAAGGGGTTAAGACTTGTCAGATCCAGAATAATTCTGCATCCCCCATCCTTTTTTGGCCTGGGAAAAATATTAGACACAAATTGATGGAGCTGGTGAACCGACTTTCCAATTACACCTTTATCACATAAGCTTTCAAGCTCAGCCTGAACCTCCATCTGTTCTGTTAGTGAAAACTGAAAAGTTCTCCCAGGAACATGCTGAATGGGCAAATCACAATTTGGATTGAACTCAATTCGAAACCCTTGAATAACACTCAGTATAAACAGATCTGAGGTAATTTGCTTCCATTCGTCCAGGAACAGATGTAATCTACCCCCAACTTTTAGTTGTGTCACATTTGATATGTGCACATGAGAACCAGGCCCATCTACCTCCTTGGTGCCTAGTGGATCCCGTTGTCACCGGCCCCTGGCGGGAAGCCCCATGTTTGACCGTGTTCCCGCTGCAGAACGGCAACTGCGCATCTACATTGCCAACCGACTTGTTCCTGGTCCAGACCAATCTGTCCCTCGTTTGTAGGGGTACTTTCTTTTTGGAAACTTGCCGACCGCCGGTTGCTTGATCAAGCCCACCGTCTTTGCCTCGTCATCCATCTCCTTGACACGCTTGGCGAGGTCCTCTCCGAAGAGTAGGTTGGCCGGCTGTATGTTGCTGGGCTGGCAGAGTGCTGCAAACTTTGGATTGATGGTGGGCCGAATGGCACTTTTTCTGAGACAATTTATCTCAAAATGGGCACTACAAAGCAACCCTAGCACCTCTTGCTACGTATCAGATAGATGCCCTCCATCCACGATTCTAGCGAACCCCGTGATTCCTGAGCCAAGTAGTTTCAGGATCCGCTGCAGCTTCATCTCATGGGCACGCATGCCCATGCCCATCTGGCCCCATATCACCCGGTTCACTGCTGGCACCTTCAGCAGCACGCAGTTCACCGGGGTTTCGTGCTTCTTGGCAGTCTCATCCATCGTGAGCTCCTGCAGCTGATGGGAGACTAGATAATTTATCGTGGAGGCCAGCTCATCTCCCAGTGGCTCTCCAGACTCTGACGGGACAGCGAATCGTGCTGCCAGAGAGGGGACCTCTGACAACTGCCGTTCTTCGCTCGGGTCGAACTCACCGTCAGAGTCGGGGTCAGAACTCAGCTGACCCTCTGCACTCGCCTCTTCAATAAGGGTGCTATCAAGCAGCCCTCTACTAGGTGCTGCCGGCACGGCATCTTCTCCAGCCTGGCGCCCACACAACTCCTCCCCCCCGGAGTGTGCCTTGCTGGAGCAACCTCTGAATAAGGTGCTCCATTTGGGATAACCTTTGAACAACGGTATCCAGTCCCATTAGGAACTCCTCCCGGCCCGACTCAGTTGAGTCCGAGGGCCTCGCAGACTTGTCCGTGGCCTTACACCCGATTGGCGTTGGCTCCGTGCTTTGCAGCACCATGTCTGCAGTCGCCCCGCTCCCGGCTGGCGAGTGTGCAGGGGTACCAGGCAGCCGCTCACAGACCGCACTCCCGCGGCTCTCCTTTGATTTACCTGCGGCTCGCCTCTTCCCCTTGGTCGTCTTGTCCATGGTGCTTCCTGGAAAAGAACAAGAGAGCACGGCACCACAGCAAACAACTCCACACTCCAGCTAAGTTTTCCCACTTAACTGGAGTTTTAAACTACTTACCACTGGAGGAGCTCTGTCCTCCCGCTGGTCCGTGCACCAATGCGAACTCACGTGACTCCGAAGTAAAATAGCCATCATCACATTAGGCTTCCATGGGGAATAGACTCTAATTGTATGGGGATTATTTGCACTCACTGCGTTGGTTGGATCGAAAGAAGGATTTGGCATTTCCCTTACAGGGAACTGTCTAAGGGTTGTTTGTTTAGCTTCAGGATCTACCTCAGCCTCTTCAATTATTGTCTCGCACTCAGATGTATCTTCCCCTTCACCAGGGGGTTCACGGTACTTTCTAAATGATTTCTTTCCTTCCTTAACTGCTTGTTCAATTTGTCTAGGGGTACGCTCTTCTTTCTCCTCAACTGATTTAGTCTTTTTTCTATTCTGGCTTCTGGTACCGTGAACTCTAGGACTGTCTGTAATGGGTGGAGCGGTCGGGTTTCAGGAAGTTTGTGCCCTGGGATTTGATAGTCTATTCCCATTATGAGCTCCGCGATGTACATCTGAGTTAATGGGATCGTAAGATGAATAAGGTGGTGGACGTGAATTTCTAGTTCTAACACTCTCCCAGTCTTCTAAATAATCATTGTATCCCCCTCGTAACGAGTGCCAACCATCGGATCCTCGCGCTTAAAACGCATGGCTGACAGTCTTTCTGTGAAAGATTTAATTCACCCTTTATCTTGTTATCAATTTAAGAGAAACGGGGAGAACACTTGGACCACTCACCATCCTGCATACCAGTCTGAGCCTAGACTGGCTGGCGCCAATCAAAGCTTGTAAAGTTCAGCTGACAAGGGTTAAGCAATTCTGACAAGTGCAGGGATCCTCCATTTTATGGTGTCTTTAATTTGGCCAATATTAACACATGCAAACCATTGTACTTTTATATTCTAGCCCCATTTTCTGTCAATATTCTTGCTTTGAGAATGCAGGGTGATTTGGACAGGTTGGGTGAGTGGGCAGATGCAGTTTAATGTGGATAAATGTGAGGTTATCCACTTTGGTAACAGAAACAGGAAGGCAGATTACAATCTAAATGGCGTCAAGTTGGGAAAATGGGAAGTACAACGGGATCTGGGGGTCCTTGTTCATCAGTCAATGAAAGTAAGCATGCAGGTACAGCAGGCAGTGAAGAAAGCGAATGGCATGTTGGCCTTTATAACGAGGAGTTGAGTATAGGAGCAAAGAGGTCATTCTGCAGTTGTATAGGGCCCTAGTGAGACCACACCTGAAGTATTGTGTGCAGTTTTGGTCCCCTAATTTGAGGAAGGACATTCTTGCTATTGAGGGAGTGCAGCATAGGTTTACAAGGTTAATTCCCAGGATGGCGGGACTGTCATATGCTGGGAGAATGGAGCGGCTGGGCTTGTATACTCTGGAATTTAGAAGGATGAGAGGGGATCTTATTGAAACATAAGATTATTGAGGGTTTAAACATGATTCAACTGATGGATAACTCCGCCCAGCAAGTAGACTGGATTGTAATGGAGAAAGAGGATTGCTCCTCTAGAAACATTGGAGCGATCCTCCTCTCTCCAATGAAATTGAATAACATAAACTATAATAAGAACCCAATTATTCATAGTACAATCCGTATTTGGAAACAAATAAAACAAAATTTAAAATTAAGAAACTTATCACTTTTATTACCTATAGTCAATAACCCTTCGTTTAGTCCTTCTATTATAGATAAAGCTTATACACAATGGGATAGACTAGGAATTAAAACGCTTGGTGACTTGTATGAAACTGGAAAATTACTTTCATTTCAACAATTACAAATAAAATATAAACTCGGAAATAATCAATATTTTAAATACTTTCAAATATGCGATTATTTGAAAAAATATATAAAAGATCATCATAATAACCCAGCAGATGTACTGGACGAGGCAATGCAGATAAAAGCGGAATCAGCAAACTTAATATCATATTTGTACAATATTATCTTAAATGTACAAATACCATCTACGGAGGGTATCAGAAGAGACTGGGAACAAGAGTTAGCTATTAAAATTTCAAAGGAAAGTTGGAATGAATACTTATTAAAAGTACATAAATGCTCGATTAATGTAAGACACACTTTAATACAATTTAAAATTTTACATAGATTATATTATTCGAAAACTAAAATTCATAAAATTTTCCCAAACGTATCATCTATTTGTGATAAATGTCAATCCCAAGAAGCAACTATAGCGCACTCATTTGTCTTCTGTACAAAAATTCAAAAATTTTGGAATGAAATTTTTGAAATCTTTACAAAGTTATTTAAAACAAGACTGATACCCAAAGCAGAATGGATTATCTTCGGAATAACGGAAGATGATCCAGAACTAAATGTGTTTCAAAAGAAATTAATGGATTATGGGTTAATAACTGGAAAAAAGCTAATTCTAAAATTTTGGAAGAAGGCTCCAATACCAACTATAAATATGTGGATTTCAAATATGTTTGAAACACTACACCTTGAAGAGATAAGACTCCTCCTAGCAGGTAAACCAGATCACTTCCACCTGACGTGGTCTGCATTTATAGAATTATTACAAACATAGGGTGCAAAAGTACTTTAAAAAAATAAAAAATTGAGGTCGGGTAAGGGGGGATGATAGTTGAAGAGTTGGTATGTCCTATTTACGTGATGCTCAAAAAAAAACATTTGTTTTTCTTTTTTTCTCTTTCTCTTTTCTTTTCTTAGGGCCTATTTCTTAACTCTTTTTCTTTTTGTTTTTAATTTCGCTCTCATAGGGTCTTCGTCCTTTTTTGTTGTTACATTTTCTACACTTTTCTACACTTGCACTTTTTCCTTCACTTTCTTCTCTCTTTCAATCTTTTCTTTCTTTAGTGTAAAAAAATAAATAAAGGGAGTACATTAATTGTAAGAAGATATAAATGACGAGTATTAATGTATGTGGCTGTGATGTAATGTACTTCTAATAAATAAAAATTAAAAAAAAAATTAAAAAAAAAAAAAAAAAAAAAAGATTATTGAGGGTTTGGACACGCTAGAGGCAGGAAACGTGTTCCCGATGTTGGGACCACAGTTTAAGAATAAGGGGTAAGCCATTTAGAACGGAGACGAGGAAACAGTTTTTCTCACAGAGAGTTGTGAGTCTGTGGAATTCTCTGCCTCAGAAGGCGGTGGAGGCCAGTTCTCTGGATATTTTCAAGAGAGAGCTAGATAGGGCTCTTAAAGATTACGGAGTCAGGGGATATGGGGAGAAGGCAGGAACGGGGGGGTACTGATTGTGGATGATCAGCATGATCATCAGCATTGAATGGCGGTGCTGGCTCGAAGGGCCAAATGGCCTACTCCTGCACCTATTGTCTGTTGTCTGTTGTCTATTGTCTATCAAGCTGTGAATTTCTTGGAGTAGAAAAGGACACAAAGTGCTGTAGTAGCTCAGCAGGTCAGGCAGCATCTCTGTAGAACATGGATAGGTGGCATTTCAGAATGTTTGGAACATTCTCCCAATGATTACTGTGATGCTGGATCACCTAATATATTTATGGTCAAGATGTACAGATTTTTGGTCTAGAGAAGTTAAAGGTAGTGGGGAAAAGGCACAAAAGTGGAGCTGAGACCAAGACTGAATCAGCTGCGATCTGGGTGAATGATAGAGTGACTACATGAGCCTTTACTGTTCATATTTCTTACGTACATTTCTTACGTCAGATGTATGTTTAACAGCATTCATTATTTCGAAATATCTTTGTGAACCTGAACTAAATAATGCAGTCAAGATTGGGTAACTGAGTTCCATCAATGCCATAGCCATTATGTCCGCCTTCAAAGGATTGACTGCAGATTATCTAACTATCTAATTGGTAGGGCATCTTTTTCCAGGGATACCAATGGCACAAGTGTTTACTAGCATTTCTTAGGTGCAGTGATTGGTATTGAAAGAAAGCAAGCCTTGCTTCTGGTTATTAAATAGTTCAAAAGAATTATTGACGATAGCTCTCCATTGATATTTTGTCTGAGGAGCAATACATTGTTCATAAATTGCAACTGCCAGAAATCCAAAATCAAAGCAGAAAATGAAGAAAATACTCAGCAGGTCAAGTACTACGAGCAAGAGTTAATGTTTGTTTTCATAAGTTCATGATTCATAGGAGTAGAATTATGCAATTTGGCCTATCAAGGCTACTCCACCAATCAATCATGGATGATCTATTGTTCCCTCTCAACAGCATTCTCCTCCCCATAACCCCAAACACCCTTAGTAATCAAAAATCTGCTAATCTCCGCTATAAAAATACCCATTGGCCTCCACAGCCATCTGTGGCAATGAATTCCACCCTCTGATTCACCACCCTCTGACTAAAGAAGTTTTGATGAGCATTCTCTGAGACCCTCTAACTACTCCCCCCCCTCCCCCCCCGTCCAGATGAAGGGTCCCAACCTGAAACATCCACTGTCCATTTTTCCTCCACAGATGCTGCCCGACCTGATGAGATGCTCTCTCAGTTTGCTCTTTCCTCAAAAGTTTGATGCCCTTTGATCAAAAACAAATTATTCCAACTTGGCACTGGGATAACAGTGGTAAAACAGACAGAAGTGACCTATCCATGTTCCCCAGTGATGCTGCCTTTATGAGTCATGACCCGCTGAGTCATAGGGTCATACTGCCTGGAAACAGGCCATTCGGACCAATTTGCCCACACCGGCCAACATGCCCCATCTACACTAGTCCCACCTGCATGCATTTGGCCCATATCCCTCTAAACCTTTCCTATCCATGTACCTATCTAATTGTTTCTTAAACATTAGTCCCTGCCTCAACTACCTCCTCTGACAGCTCGATGGAATCACTCCATTACCTTGTGCCCTTTTTGTAAACCAACATCTGTAGTTCCTTGTAGTGTTCCTTATCTACAGTTCCTTATACTGTTCCTTATCTACAGTTAAATTACTGGATTAATGGCCAGAGGCCTGGACTGTTAATCCAGAGTACAATTCCTACCGTGGCAACTGAGCATTTAGCTTCAAGGAGTGAAATTTAAATACATTTGGAATTAAGATCCACTATCAGTGAAGCTGATCATGAATCGAACAGGTTGTTGTAATATCCTCTGCAAGGGAATTTTATCAACAGAAATAAGGGAAATGTATCTGCCAACTGCTCAGTATAACATGTGAATCCATGCATGTCAATGAGATTGTCACTGCATTTCGTTGTCTCTGTACTGTACACTGCACAATGACAATAAAGTTGAATCTGAATCTGAATCTGAATCTGATTGAATCTTCATTGCCCTCTGAAGTACCCTAACAATTCAGTGGAGAATTAAAGATTAAGAATAAGTGATGCCTTGATCCCATTAATGAATTTTTAAAATCTCTGAAAATAAACAGTGGCTTTCATTATCCAGTGATTGAAAATAGCAGAACAGGCAAGACCATATGAGCTGCTGTAGGAAGGAACTGCAGGTGCTGGTTTAAACCGAAGATAGACATAAAACTCCAGGGTAACTCAGCGGGTCAGGCAGCATCTCTGGAGAAAAGGAATAGATGACGTTTTGAGTCAAGCCTGAAGAAAGGTCTCGACCTGAAACATCACCTATTCAATTTCTCCAGAGATGCTGCCTGACCCACTGAGTTACTTCAACATTTTGTGTCGATCTTCAATCTGAACTGATGTTGGAAATTATAGAATATCTAGTTTAATTGAATGTATTGTCAGGTGTACCTAGCCTTACAGTGCCAGAGACCCCGGTTCAATTCTGACGACGGGTGCTGTCTCTACGGAGTTTGAATTGAGTAAAATTGTGAATTGTCCCCAGTGTGTGTTGGATAGTGTTAATATGTGGGGACTCGGTGAACTGATGGGCCTGTTCTTGCGCTGTATCTCTATAATAAAATAATCTAATCCACCAAAGTTATTTAGCCAGTTTAACAACATTGTTGTTCATGTCAGAACAAAGTGAATTCTTCCCCAGAGAGGTCACTGGATTATTGGAGGCAGCATACTTTGACGCCAGTAGCAAAGGTAGTCATTAGCTTGCATTGTGTACAATCTTTCCGCTGACTGGATAGCAAGCAACGTAAAGACTGTAAAGTCTGATCAAAGATAGTCCGAATGTCCCCAATGAAGTAGGTAGTAGTTCAGGACTGCTCCCTGGTTGTGGTAGGATGGTTCAGTTGCCTGATAACAGCTGGGACGAATCTGTCCCTGAATCTGGAGGTGTGCGTTTTCATACTTCTATACCTTTTGCCCGAGGGGAGAAGAGGGAGTGGCCAGGTTGCGACTCGTCCTTTATTATGCTGCTGGCCTTGCCAAGGCAGCATGAGGTATAAATGGAGTCAATAGAAAGGAGGTTGGTTTGTGTGGTTTGTGGTTTGGCTGCGTCCACAAATGCTGCAATATCTTGCTGATTACCACAGGCACAGGGTGCAGGCTGAGATCCCGTGCAGGCACGTGAGATTAGTTCAACTTGGCATCATGTTTGGCACAGACTTTGTGGGCCAAAGGGACTGTTCCTGTGCTATACTGTTCTATGTTCAATGAAAGGAAAAGCAAACTATCAGTGCCTTATGTGTAGGAAAGAACTGCAGATGTTGGTTTACATCGAAGGTAGACACAAAATGCTGGAGTAACTCACTGGGATTGGCAACATCTCTGGAGAGTAGGAATGTCATTCCTTCTCTCCAGAGATGCTGCCTGTCCTGCTGAGTTACTCCAGCATTTTGTATCAGTGCCTTATCCCAGGCCAGGCCTGGCTAACATCACCAGCAACAAGGTCTGTATACACTCAGCCAGTTACACTTGACTGTCCACATTGTTTGCATGCCAAATAATAGATTTCTCCAACAGACAGGATCCAGACATGCAAGAGAGTGCAGCTGCTGGAATGTGGACGCGAAACAATGCAGGGTCTCGACCCAAAGTGTCATTCATCCCTTTGCCTCCATTAGATGCGGCGTGATGCACAGTGACATTATTCTGACCAGGTGTAGAGAGGAAAAGACTCAAGGATGTTCTCAAAGCCTGTGCAGGAAGGAACTGCAGATGCTGGTTTAAACCGAAGATAGACATAAATGCTGGAGTAACTCAGCGGGACAGGCAGCATCTCTGGAATGGGTGACATTTCGGGCCGAGACCCTTCTTCAGACCTGAAACGTCATCCAATCCTTCTCTCGAGAGACGCTGCCATGATCATCCCCAATCAGTACCCTGTTCCTGCCTTCTCCCAATATCCCTTGACTCCGCTATCTTTTTGAGCTCTATCCAACTCTCTCTTGAAAGCATCCAGAGAATTGGACTCCACTGCCTTCTGAGGGAGAAAATTCCACAGATTCACAACTCTCTGGGTGAAGAGGTTTTTCCTCATCTCTGTTCTAAATGGTATACCCCTTATTCTTAAACTGTGGCCCCTGGTTCTGGACTCCAACATCGGAACATGTTTCCTGCCTGTAGCTTGTCCAAACCATTAATAATCTTATATGTTTCAATAAGATTCCTCTCATCCTTCTAAATTCCAGTGTATACAAGCTCAGTTGCTCCATTCTATCAACATATGACAGTCCCGCCATCCCGGGAATTAATCTCGTGAACCTACGCTGCACTCCCTCAATAGCAAGAATGTCCTTCCTCAAATTTGAAGACCAAACTGCACACAATACTCCAGGTGTGGTCTCACTAGGGCCCTGTACAACAGCAGGACCTCTTTGCTCCTATACTCAACTCCTCTTGTTATGAAGGCAAACATGCCATTAGCTTTCTTCACTGCCTGCTGTACCTTCATGCTTACTTTCAGTGACTGATGAACAAGGACCGCCAGATCTCGTTGTACTTTTCCTAACTTGACACCATTCAGATAATAATCTGCCTTTCTGTTCTTGCACCAAAGTGGATAATCTCACATTTATCCACATTAAACTGCAACTGCCATGCATCTGTCCACTCACCCAACCTGTCCAAGTCACCCTGCATCCTCATAGCATCCTCCCCACAGTTGAAAGTCAAAGTCAAAGTTATTTGTCACATGCACCCGAAGGTGCAGTGAAATGAATTTGCCAGCAGTGATACACTTAAAAAATATAACACACAATACAATAGAATTTAACACAAACATCCACCACAGCATTCTCCACTGTGGTGGAAGGCAACAAAGTTCAGTCAGTCCTCCTCCTTTTTCATCCGTGGTCAGGGCCATAAACCCTCCGTAGTCACCGCTACGGACGGCGCAATGTATGGGCCCTCTCATCGGGATGATCCAAACTCCGACGTCGGGACGGTCAAACACGCTTGGAGCGCCGAATCGGCACTTTCCTACTGCAGACCGCGGCTTCAGGATGTCATAGGCCGCAGGCCGGCGGATGGAGCTCTTCTCCAGCGACCCCCGGCAAGGGATCCCAGACTCCGGATGGTAAGTCCACTCCACGCCTGCGACTAGAAGCTCTACAGACCACAGCCCCATGATGTCAAAGTCACCAAGCCAGCGATCGGAGCACTCCTCTCTGGCGACCCCCGGCAAGGTGTCGCCCACTCCGCGATGGAAAAGTCCACGCTGCACCCGCTGCTGAAGCTCTGGGCCCGACTCCAGGAAAGGCCGCTCCAATCTAAGCTATTAGGCCCCTTTCCCCCCCCCCCCCCCACCACCCCCTACACAAGACATACCGAGAGACACCTAAGCTAACATTTGGACACACAAAACCCCCCCAAAAAAGTCAAAATAACAAACACGCTGCTGGCAGGGCAGCCGAATCGCAGCGCCCCCACCGACCGTCACACCGCCACCCAGATTTGTGTCCTCTGCAAATTTGCTATTGTTACTTTTAATCCTTCATCTAATCATTAATGTATATGATAAATAGCTGCGGTCCCAGCACCGAGCCTTGGGGTACCCCACTAGTCACTGCCTGCCATTCTGAAAGGGACCCGTTAATCCCTGCTCTTTGTTTCC
>CM075984.1:17463097-17517942 GCA_038087875.1 Malacoraja senta | reverse complement strand
GTAGATAACTCCTATTAGGGTCTTTTTACCGTTACAATTCCTCAGTTCTATCCATACTGACTACATCTCCTGATTCTATGTCATTACTTGCAAGGGACTGAATTTCATTCCTTACCAACAGAGCTACCCCACCCCCTCTGCCCACCTGTCTCTCTTTTCGATAGGACGTATATCCCTGAACATTCAATTCCCAGCCCTGGTCTTCTTGCAGCCATGTCTCTGTAATTCCCACAACAGCATACTTGCCAATTTCTAACTGAGCCTCAAGCTCACTCACTTTATTTCTTATACTTCGTGCATTCATATATAATACTTTAAATCCATTACTCCCCTCACCTTGCACATCGATTCCCATTTAACTTGGCCATACTCTCCCTTCCTGAGCTTTCTGCCCCGTTAATTCCAGTGTCTTTAACTTTTCCAATACTCTCTTTCCCTTTAACTCCATCCTTGTATTTCCAGTTTGTCTCCTCTACCCCACTATTTAGTTTAAACCCACCCGTGTAGCAGTGGCAAACCTGCCTGCCAGAATGCTGGTCCCCCGTCTGTTAAGGTACAACCCGTCCCTTTTGTACAATTCACCCTTACCCCAAAACGGACCACTCTCATTTGCAACTTTCCTTTCACTGAGACATTGCAATGTTTGCAGACTTTGATCATGAAAGCTTCAAGTCTAAAATGATCCTACTTCCCCCAACGTTAACCATTGCTCCAAATTAGAGATGTGTCCAAATAACATTGTAGAATTAAAGAATTAAAAAATAAAGAAATTAAGTCTTCCAATATCGTTTTTATTGCCCTAGTCAACATTCCCCTTCAACAAGTTTGTCACCATCTTTTAGTTTAGTTAATTTAGTTTAATATAGTTTAGTTTTGTTTCCTTCCCTTTCCTTTTCTTTATTGTCACATGTACCAAGGTACAGTGAAAAGCTGGGTGCTAACCAGTCTGCGGAAAGACTGTGCATGATTACAATCGAGCCGTCCACAATGTACAGGTACATGATAAAGGGAATAGGCAATAGGAGCTTGTGTAAGAAGGAACTGCAGATGCTGGTTTAAACCGAAGATAGACACAAAAAGCTGGAGTAACTCAGCGGGACATGCAGCATCTCTGAAGAGATGGAATGGGTGACATTGTGGGTCGAGACCCTTCTTCAGCTTTAACTCTAGGTCGGGACACTTTGCTCCACAGTAGTCGGTTTCAACTTATTTGAAGCTGAATTTGAATGCCATCAATTTGCTCACAGCTGCCATCAGCAGGACAAAGTAGGTATTACTGTTTAAAATCATTCATCATTAACATGTATCAGACCTATGAAAAATTAATCACAGTTAAATGTGCCAGTTAATAATCAAACATCCATTACCATTATTGGTTTACCCTGAGTGTGCTGTAGTCTATTTAGAGATTATTGGCATCTACACACTATTGGCCTTTCTGTTCTGTACATGCATCAAAAGACATCTGCACACACAGAGAGAAGGTAATGTTTGCATAATACAAGTTCAGAGGTAAATGGTGAGATATGGGCGGCATGGTGGTGCAGCAGTAGCGTTGCTGCCTTATGTGCGGAAATCCTGGGGGAGCCCTGTCCCCCCCATGTTTTGAGAGGTGGTGGACAATCCCCCCCATGTTTTGTGACCTGGGTGCTACAGCCAGTCCCAGGTCGGCTCGCTTGACCCAGGCCGGCTCACCTGCGCCACACTCCAAAGACATGCATGTTTGTAGGTTAAGTCTTTCGGTAAATTGTCCCTAGTGTGTCGGGTGGTGCTAGTGTATGGGGTGATTGCTGGTCAGCATGGACATGGTAGGCCAAAGGATCTGCAGTTCCCAGGTCGCCTGCTCACCCAGGTCGGCTCGCCTGCCCTGGAACTGGCTGCAGTGCCCAGGTCGGCTGGCAGGTCTGGCTGTGGCACCCAGGCCGCCTGCATGCCCCGGGTCTAGCTGCAGTTCCCAGGTCACAAAAACTAATTGGAAAAAAATACGCCTGCGGGCCGGATGATTTCGGGTTGCGGGCCGGATCCGGCCCATGGGCCGTAGGTTGCCGACCCCTGTCCTAGATGTCAGGCCTCATTGTGTCCCCCCTCCCCCCCCCCCCCCCCCCCCCACATGTTTTATTAACAATTTCCGCGATTAGTGATTTTACAGCGCCAGAGACCCGGGTTTGATCCTGACTACAGTTGATCTCTGTATGGAGTTTGTACATTCTCCCTGTATCCTACGTGGATTTTCTCTGGGCGCTCCAGTTTCTTCCCACACTCCAAAGACGTGCAGGTTTGTAGACTAATTGGCTTGGTAAAATTGTAAATTGTCCCTTGTGGGTGTAGGATGTAGTTAGTATGCGGGGATCACTGGTCGACGTGGACTTGATGGGTTGAAGGACATGTTTCCATGCTGTATCTCTAAACTAAATTAAACAATGATTGTATGCATGTTCAGTATTTTCTGATTAGATTGCATTCCTTGCAAAATAAAGCTTTAAACTGTACCTCGATACACAGGACAATAATAAACCTAAACCTGTAACATGCTAAACTGGAGGCCATTTGGCCCCACTGAGTCCATGCCAGCAACTATAAAAAGCAATCCAATCAATCCTATTGCATCATTCTATCCCGATAGCTTCATAAATTATACTCCCTCAACTCCCTATATAGTTCCTCGTTGAAGGAAGTAATTAATTCTGTTTAAACCACCCTCTCAGTCAGTGAGTTCCAGATCATAACTACTCTCTGTGTAAAAAAAATCCAATTAGTTTTTTAGTAGTTCTTCAATCACAATCTTCGAATCTCCTTCACTGTTTTTCCAGTCACAATTCTGGAGCTTCTTACACCACCTTTGGATTCCAGTAGTTTATAAAAAAGCTTATTATAATCTTCTGAAGGGAAATTGGTGAGAAAATCCTGACCTTCCCAGATAAGCTCACATTCTATAAATGAATAAGTGACTTCTCTTATCTGGGGTCATCTTTACTTTAGACTTTACTGTAGAGCATGGAAACAGGCCCTTCAACCCACCAAGTCCACACTGACCGACAATCACTAGCACTACCCTACACACTAGGGTCAATTTACAATTTACAGAAGGCAATTAACCTACAAAGCTGTATGTCTTTGGAGTGAAGGAAAAAACCGGAGCACACGGAGAAAACCCACGTGGTCACAGGGAGAATGTACCAACTACGTACGTACAGACAGCACCTGTAGTCAGGATGGAGCCCGGGGTCTCTGGTGTTGTAAGGCAGGAATACCGCTGCACCACCGTGCAATCATCTCTCAAAGTTACTTTCCTAGCATTACCACACATTTTTCTTCTAGTATCTTATTGTTAGTGATCAGCAGTGACTGTATTTCATGTCTCAGATGAATGTCTAGTTTTCTACACTTTCATTTACTCTTTCCACTTGAATAATTTTTACCTAGCCCTTCTGATGGGATCCCGACAGGACTGGATTGTTCTGCTATTTGTCCACCCTTAATCAGTGTAACCTACCATTGCGGACATAGGCAGGGTGCAACACAACTAACCAAGCACACCCTACCCATTTTCCAATCATTCTGGGTACCCCTTTGCGATATTGAATTCCTGATGCAGGAACACCACAACCTATACGTTGCTGCAGGCATCCAAGTGCATCCAGATGGCATAAGTGAAACATTAATAGACCCTACGCAGCTGCCTTTCCAGCAGATGGCACAGCAGCTGGCTATCATAATACAGATGGGGCTCGCAGTTGCCAAGGCATTTATAGATGCCAAAGTAGGCATGATCAGAACAGAGGCCACATCGGTGCACTGATGGAGATGGCGAGATTGTTGCAGACAGCCGATAAGCAAACCTCATACACGGAAAGCCCACACACTGTCGAGGCATCTTGTCTCGACCCCGTGAAGGTTTAACAGCGGAGACTGAGAATATAGATCCCAGTGGATTATCATCTTGTTCACTTCAGATGGAAGGAAAGCCAAACAATACAGTGAGAGGAAGGTAGATTTCAGTTTATTTTAATACAGGAAGTGATAGGTGCCTGGAACACATTGCCAGGGGAAGTTCATAAGTTCATGTTCTGGGAGCAGAATTAGGCCATTCAGCCCATCAAGTCTACACTGCCATTCAATCATGGCTGATCTATCTTTCCCTCTCAACTGCATTCTCCTCCCTTTGCCCAATAACCCCTGACACTAATCAAAAAAGGAGTGGACACAGATATGATAACAATTTTAATGAAGCATTAACACAGGGGCATGAACAGGCAGGGAATAGAGGCATTTGGACCTCGTGCAGACTGCTGGGGTTATTTTAGATTAATCCCATGGTCCGCCCCAGACAATGTGGGCCAAAGTGCCTGTTCAGCTGCTGTACTGTTTAATGCAGTTAACAGGTGATTGTGGTCAACTTCAGGAAATAAAGCAGTGCACACACATTGGTATATATTGATGGCGCTGAAGTAGCGATGATCAATAGCTTCAAGTTCTTAGGGATAAATATCACCAGCAATCTGTTCTGGACTAGCCATATTGAAGCTATATCCAAGAAAGCACATTAATGCCTCTTGTTCCTTAGAAGGATTAGGAACTTCGGCATCTCCCCAACAACTCTCAACAACTTCTAAGATGCTTTGTAGAATTGATACCATCAGGGAGGAACTCTCCAAAGTTCATTGGGAGAGGTTGTTTGCAGTTAATGGAAAATCTGGCAAGTGGGAGGCATTTAAAAGTAAGAAGACCTCGAGCCATCATGCTTTTAGAGTGCAGCACGACATTAGCAAGATCTGGGAACCGTGTAGTCGAGGGATGTTGAGGATGTGGTCAGGATAAAGAAAGATGCACATGTCAGGTAGACACAAAAAGCTGGAGTAACTCAGCGGGACAGGCAGCATCTCTGGAGAGAAGGAACGGGTGACGTTTTGGGTCGTGACCCTTCTTCAGACATTCACATGTCAGGTACAGACAGCTGGAGTCCAGTGAGTCTCTTGAAGTGCATCAGGAATGCAGGAATCTGCTTTAGTTTCTTTTAGTTTAGAGATACAGCGCAGAAAGTCTTTTTGGCCCATCAAGTCTGCGCCGACCAGCAGTGCCCGCACACTAACACTACCCTACACACTAGGGACAATTTACAATTTTGTGTCCATAAATTAGATCCCGGTACGCGAGGCCGTGGAGCACTCTGAAATATGCCGTGAGCTTTTCTGTATCACCTAAACAGTGAGTCTGTCAGCAATTCAGAGATGGCCTTTGGCTAAGGGCAAACTGTAGGTAGCTAAAGAATAAATAAAAGGTGTGGAATGAAAGTATATGTGAGTGGAAAAAGCAGTCAATTCAACTCTCCCACACTGATATCAGACATTAGAGATACAACATGGAAACAGGCCCTTCGGCCCACTGAGTCCGTGCCGACCAGCAATCACCCCGTACACTAGCACTCTCCCGCACACAAGGGACAATTTACAATTTTAACAAAGCTAATTAACCTACAAACCAGTACATCTTTGCAGAGCGGTAGGAAACCAGAGCACCCGGGAAAACCCATGAGGGTCACAGGGAGAACGTACAAAATCTGTACAGAGAGCACCCGTAATCAGGATCGAACCTGGGTCTCTGGCACTGTGAGGCAGCAACTCTACCGCTGCACCACCATACCGATCCACATCCACAATCCCAACATTTGCTGGAAGAAACAATTAAAAAAAATTGAGTGATGTTTTCATTAACAGAGTATCAGAGGTCGAATTATAATAGCAGTGTTCTACTGCTGGTGATCACTGGTGTGGCTGCACCTCATTAACGATCAACATACTTTCTGAAAATATCTTTGTCTTAATTTTGTCCTCTTCTGCATCCCCAAGACTTTGTGACAGACTAAAGGGCCTGTCCCACTTGGGCGTCATATGCGCGTAATTTACGCGTCACGACACATGACGCGCACGTCATAATGCACACATGATGCGTGCATGGCGTGCATTACGCGTGGTGGCGTAGGCAGTGACGGGCAGTAGCGAGCGGCACCCCAGGATTTTGGGGTTCTCAAAATCCTCGCACGCCACCTGCGTGACGCACAAATGACGCCCAAGTGGGACAGGCCCTTAAATTGATTCCATGTACTGCATGATTTCTTTTAAATCTGTACCCTGCTCTCAAAGGGAAAAGACAGCAATTGTTGAAGTTGGGGGATTGAAAACAAAAGCACAGCAGATCAATCAAAGGGCAAACGATCTAGATGAGGATTAATCTTTTATCATGGATTATATCACCCCTCATCCTCCTGCACTTTGTGTCTTTATTTTAGCAGAATGTTAGTGTTATCTCACCATCAGAACATATTGCAACAAGCTGCACAGGGTAACATGTGGTGATAATGTACTGCAAGAGTCATTGGCACATTGAAGCATGTGCTGTACACTATCAATGATGGATCCATTTTTTTGCATGGACTTAATGCTGTTGAAATGGCCCATGCCCGCAAGGTTCCTGACACCACATAATGATTGTCTGTGATAAGAGCTGAAATCATACAGAATAACGCATTTGTTTTCTAATTCACTGGGTTTATTAGATTTCATTACTTGTTAAAGGTAATAGACATTGGAAAGAATACCACAAGGGTAAAGCTAATACAACTCAGAACTGTCTAAATCAGCATCACTAACAAAAAAGGTTAGACTATCCCTCCAATTCATTTTGATTGATCAAATTGTTTTGCATTGGTGACTAGACCACCCTCCCACTCCACATCCACACGCTGTGTGTTCCAGTCCAAGCAAATGTTAATTTAAAGCAAGCTGTAATTATAACATGACCAACAACAGCTGGAAATGCCCTTCTCCACCCTCCCTCCAACCACAAGCTGTTGCCATGTGATGCTGGCTCTCAAACCCCTCTCTCTCTCTCTCCGTCTCGCAAGTCCTTACTACACCAGGAGTGTTGCGTGAGAAACACGATTGCACAGATGCATTGCCAGACGACTGGCGGAGAGACGACAAAACCAATGATTAAGAAAGGAAGCACAACGATCATTGATTGCAGAAAAAGTATCCGGGTTCCTAAACCCGTCGGGAGATGCAAGAAGAGATAAAAAGTCATGGTATCGCAAGGGAAAGTTATGCGTAGTTAACCCCATGGAGGTTTACTTTAGAGATACAGCGTGGAAACAGGCCCTTCGGCCCACAGAGTCCGCGCCAACCAGCAATCATCTGTTCTCTCGTTCTATCCTACACACTAGGGACAATTTACAGAAGCCAATTAACCTACAAACCTGCACGTCTTTGGAATGTGAGAGGAAACCAGAGCACCCGGAGAAAACCCACGCGGTCACAGGGAGAACGTACAAGCTCCATATAGACACCACCTGTAGTCAGCATTGGACCTGTGTCTTTTGAGGTGTAAGGCAGCAGCTCCATCATCATGCCACTGTGCTGCCCCAGTTGTTTTAAGAGTATTGAAGAAATAACAAGCATAACACAGTGGATGGAATTTATCAGGATTTTGCCTGTGATGAGAAATTTTATGATTGATTGAAAGATACAGCATAGAAACAGGGCTTACAGCACACCTAGTCCATGTTGACCATTGATCACCCGTTCACACTAGTTCTATGTTATCCCAGTTTTGCATCCACTGCCTACACACTAGGGACAATTTTACAGAGGGCCAATTAACCTACAAGCCCACATGTCTTTGCATCTATGGGGAAACCAGAGCACTGAAGGAAGCACACACGGTCGCATTCACTCCATACACACTGGGGGCTAATTTTAAACCGAGGCCAATTAACCTACAAACTCGTCGGTCTTTGGAATGTAGGAGGAAACTGGAGCCGCAGAGACACAGCACTCAAATTAGTGAATAAGATCAGTGCACAAGGGGTCAGGGGTGAACAAGATGGAGAAGTAGGTATGTACAAGACCAGAAGCTATGAGTAAGAGGATGGGTAATCAAGCTGCCAGGGGTGTGGTCGAATTCCACAAGGGTCAGAATTGGGACCACGGTCGTTCATTAATGACTCAAACTTTATGGATGGAGATGTAATTTCTATAAATGTCAAGAACACAAAATGGGAGAGATCTGGGAGGAGGAGAGAAGACATTACAATATCAAAACATTCCTTCAACCAATCTTCCAGTCACCTCTCCTCAATTTGTATTTATCTTGGTGCTTGATTAGATGAATCTAAAAGGTTAGTGATGTCTCTTTGGGTTGAAACTGCTTCATAAATGCAAGTTATTGGAACAATTGTTTTTAGTGAGAAGCCTAATCTGAAAAGCTGAAAACTCACCAACCCTCAGTGAACACGGTAGTATAGAAATAGAACTTTCCAAATCCTCCAATACCCAGCAATGGTAGAACCAGTGCACAGTGGGCACTTAATTCCACAACAATGTGAAGACAACAGTGAATACCACAAAAATGGCCTGTTTCTAAAATATGGGAAGGAATTTCTTTATTTAGAAACATAGATACTGGAGTAACTCAGTTGGTCAAGCAACATCACTGCAGAACATGGATAGATGACGTTTCGGTTTAGGACCCTTTTTCTTGACCAGAAACTTCACCTATCCATGTTCTCCAGGGATGCTGCCTGACCCGTTGAGTTACTCCAGCACTTTGTGTCCTTTCAAGAAATTTCTTTAGCCAGAAGGTAATGAATCTGTGATGTTCACTGCCACAGATGGACAGGACCCAAAGTCAAGCAGGTGGAACTAGTTTGGATGGGGAATTTTGGTTGGCATGGGCAAGTTGGGCAGAAGGGCCTGTTTCTGTGTTGTAAGACTCTATGACTACTCTTGTTTGCTATGTTCCTATATATTGTTGGATGGTCCATTCTATCTTTTCTTCGCTCCTTTTCTTCACTCCAGGATGGGGAGGAATCTGCCTACAGACAGAAAGTGACACAGATGGCGTCCTGGTGCCATCAAAATAACCTGGAGCTAATGCTCTTAAGACGGTGGAATTGATAGTAGACTTTAGGAGAGCTCCCCCTCCCCTCCCCGCACTCACCATCAACAACACCACAGTCACATCCGTGGAGTCGTTTAATTTCCTTGGAACCATCATCTCCAAGGACCTTAAATGGGGGGCCACCATCGACTCCACAGTCAAAAAGGCCCAACAGAGGATGTACTTCCTGCGGCAGCTGAGGAAACACAATCTGCCACAGGCAATGATGGTCCAATTCTATACGGCCATCGTAGAGTCTGTCCTCACCTTCTCCATCATGGTCTGGTTTGGCTCAGCCACCAAGCATGACATCCGAAGGCTGCAGCAAATCATTCTATCAGCTGAGAAGGTTGTTGGCTGCAACCTTCCCCCCATTGACGAACTGTACACTGCAAGGTTCAGGAAACAAGCAGGTAAGATCACCTCTGGCCCCTCTCACCCTGGCCACAAACTCTTTGAAGCTCTTCCCTCTGGAAGGCGACTCCGGACTGTCAAAGCCTCCACAGCTAGACATAAAAACAGTTTTTTTCCACAAGCAATAGCTCTACTCAATAACCAAAAGTCTGTAGCCTCCTTTTGCTCTGGTATTTTATTTAATTCCCATGTTTAAACTTAAGTGTTTATTCTTAATGTTTTAATGTTTTATTCTTAATAGTTTACTGTATGTTGTGTTGTTACTTGCGAGCGGAGCACCAAGGCAAATTCCTTGTATTTGTACATACTTGTCCAATAAACTTATTCATTCATTCATTCATTTATCTTGTCAACCCGAGTCCTATTTTCTGAAGTATCTGCCTCATCTTTTCTGCTGAGAAGCAGCTTAGAACTAGTCTCCATGCCCAAGACTTCAGTGCCTCTGTCACTAAACATCGCTGGAAATATTTCCAGATCAGAAGCACGCTAAATAATTAAGTGGCTCCAGTTCCAAGGATTTTCCTTTCTTACAGCAACTGTCTCTTCATTGAATTGTCAGTGACGAAAAGCTGACTGTTGTTTAAAATTAAAAAAAATAGCATGTACATGGGAGCAGATGTCTCCTGTGCCCTGATGGGCTGGAGATGTGGAGAAGGGGGTGTAACATGAAAATGCATAAGGAAGCAGAACTTCAAGATTCAAGTGTTTAAATATCATATGTACTGACAACGAACAATGAAATTTATGTAACGTGGCATCGTAACAGGCTTGTAAACATAATGCACATGGATGGTGTATCATAAACAAAAATACAATAAATTAATAAAATAACTTTTACAAACTTCTACAGATGCACCATAGAAAGAATGCTGTTGGGTTGCATCACAACTTGGTTTAGGAACAGCTCTGCAGATAAATTGCAGAAAGTTGTGGGTATAACTCAATCCAATATACAGGCAAAACACAGGCAAGATTTCCCAACATTGTCTCCATCTACACTTCACGCTGCCTCAGAAAAGCAGCCAACATAACCAAAGACATGCCCCACCTCAGACATTCCTTCTTCTACCTGCTTCCATCCAGCAGAAGGTAGAGACATTTGAAAGCATGTACCACCAGACTCAAGAACAACTTCTTCCCCTCTTGTATCAAGTTTCTGAACAGTCCTTCCATAAGCTAGGGTATTGTCCAATTCACCTCTACCCCATTGTGGACGTTGGACTTGGTCTATGGAACAGATGCGCTAGAATGATGAGAACTATATTCTGAACTCTGTATCTTCCCCTTTGCTCTATCTATTGCACTTGAATTTGGCTTGATTGTATTTATGTACATTATAATCCAATCTGATTGGGTAGCATGCAAACTTTTCACTGTACCTCGATACATGTGACAATAATAAATCTAAACCTAAGTCAAATAACCATAATACTTGTGCATAAAAACCCTAAAGTACTTAGTACAACCAAAGGGAATCCATAGAAATTCATAGTTGAGGTAAGTGTGTAATGTTCAAAAGCCTTGAACCCGGTTTTCAGACTCTTATACTTTTTTCTGATGGTATTAGTCTCTCCCTCTTCTCCCCTCTGCCATCAGGCTAGAGGTACAGCAATGTGAAAACACATACCTCCAGATTCAGACACCGTTTCTTCCCAGCTGTTTTCAGGCAAATGAACAACCCTAACACCAGCTAGAGAGCTGTCCTGACCTTCCATTCACCTCATTAGAGACCCTCGGATTCTCTTTAATTGGACTTTACTGGACTTTATCTTGCGCTAAACCTTATTCCTTTTATCTGTATCTGTACACTATGGTTGGCTTGATTGGAATTATGTACTGTATTTTCGCTGACTGGATAGCTAGCAACAAAAAGCTTTTCACTGTACCTTGATACAAGTGTCAGTAAACATAACTCTAGAAATGAAAGCTTCACAAATGAAGGCTGAAAGAAAGCCAGCAACTAATCGTAGTTTACCAACATAAACAGGCATCTGTTTGCTTTTATGTAGTAATGTGGCCAATTCTGTTCAGTGGCTTTAAGAGTTTGGGGAGGAACTAATGCCGACTTGGGTATGTTTGGGGCTTTTGACGCCCAGTATGATCTTATAGAGATGTATAAAATCATGAGAGGAATAAATTGGGTAGATGCACAGAATCTCTTGACCAGAGTAGGGGAATCGAGGACCAGAGGACATAGGTTCAAGGTGAAGGGGAACTTTTTCACACAAAGGGTAGTAGGTGTATGGAACAAGATGCCAGAGGAGGTAGATGAGGCTGGGACTATCCCAACGTTTAAGAAACAGTTAGACAGGTAGACACAAAGTGCTGGAGTAACTCAGCGGGACAGGCAGCATCTCTGGAGAGAAGGAATGGGTGACATTTCGGGTCGAGACCCTTCTTCAGACTCTAATGGGTGACGTTTCGGGTCGAGACCCTTCTCAGACCCGCACATAGATAGGACAAGTTTGGAGGGATATGGACCAAATGCAGGCAGGTGGGGACTAGTGTAACTGGGACGTTGCCCGGTGTGGGCAAATTGGGCCGAAGGGCATGTTTCCACATTGTATCACTCTATGACTCTATGACTATGAGTATCCTGCACTCTCTCCACAAGGTGGCAGGAGAGTGCCATTTCTATTGGAGCCCTACCCCATTCATCCCTTTGCCACTGAATTCTCTGCAGCAGCAGCAAATTATCCTTTCATTTTATGGTCCGCAAACCAGTTAAGCAACATTCCTGACTGGATGGGTTATGTGGCAAACCCATTCTAACAACCTCTTTTTTCTCCGATGTACAGAATAATCAGTTGATATTTGAGTTAGTGAAAAAAGTGAATGTATCCATTTGCACCATTGCAACCTGACTTCTTGAGTAACCCAGCATTTTTGATATTAATTCAGTTTTTCAGGTATTGACATTTGATAAGCATTGATAGGGTAGACAGTCAGAACCAGGCATAGATAGGGTACATACAGTCAAGAGCCCTTTTCCCAGGGTGGAAATATCAAGGACTGGAGTTGATAGCTTTAAGGTGAGAGCGACAAAGTTTGAAGGAAATGTGTGGCACAGGTTTTTAACACAGGGTGGGTGCCATTTTGGGAAGTATGACAGATAAACACTGAAACATTTTTGAATACACAGACGGGGGTGGTGATGGCAGTGGACATGATAGTGGTGTTTAAAAAGCTTTTAGATAGGCACATGGAATATGGAGGTAATGGAGGGGTATGGAGCATGTGCAGGCAGAGGAGATCATTTCATCTTGGCATCAAGGTCGGCACAGACATTGTGGGATGAAGGGCCTATTCGTGTGCTGTTCTATATTCTATGTTATAATTGCTACACAATTGCACATGCCTCCAGCAGAGGAGGGGGGCTAGATTTGGAGTACTGCCACTGGTCATTTGGTGAACTAACAAAAACATGAGAAGATAGATTTGGAAGAGGCAACACCAATAAATTTAATTTTGGAACGCAGTAGCAATACACTAACAATAATCCAAAGGGATTAACGGCCTCTATGGTTCCATAGTTACGACATAACCAATTAGAACTTCAAATATAACCCTGATTAAACCAAGAACTACAATGTTTTTATATAGCACCTTGCACAACTCCAAAGAATCCCTGAGCACACTACACTACCATCAGTTAAATACATATGAACAACTACTCTTAGGAAGGAGATGAATAAATAAATTGAGAGTAAACATGAAGGGAGTATGAGTGAAGTTTGAATGTAGGGAAATCTTAATTGTTCATTAATAAACTGATAGAAAAAAAAATGAGTATAGGGAATGGAGAATTTACAAATTATTGAGGAGTCCCTGTCATCCCTTATGGAAAACTGCAGCTGTTGAATTTTCTAATGGGAAAGAAACGAGCACAGGGAGACAATATAAATGGAGGCAGCCTTCAGTGGCATGGAATGGAGGGGGAGCAGTAGAAGATATCAACATTACCTGGCCAGGCTAACTCCAGCAACACGTGCCCAGTGCCGCTGACAGGCAATGGCCCTTTATGGCACAGTTAAGACTCAAAAATTATTCTTTTTTAAATCGGACTTGAAGAGTACAAGATGGCGCCTAAAACATGGCGACTCTTGATCACTGACTCAGTGTGTTCAACTGCCTTACACATTTACACTTAGTATGATTGTGCATACTGTATAGCAGGATTGTTAGTGCAAAAAAATAACTTCAATGGACATAGGTACACGTTACAATAAAGTACCATTGAACCATCTGTACAATAGTGATCATATCAAATGGGGTTCAAGGACAAACCTGAGAAGGATGAACCAGAAGCAATAAACTGTGACAAAAATATGAATTTAGGGAAATTAGAATTGAACCTGTGAAAAGTACTGAAAAACAAGCTGATCATCTAAAATAAAGACCTATGTGTCTAATTTGCCTCCCTGCTGTAATAAGATTTGCACTTTTATAACGGAGATTAAAGAACATCTGGGAAAACGATATGTCATGTAAAAGCCTGGAGGAACTAGTCACTAATGGCATTCCATGGATGAGTGAAGTAATGAGTACAAGGCAGACAGCCAGAACGAGAATGGCAAGAGAAAGTTTTAAAAAAAGAAAACAAAATGATTAGGAAATTAAAGCAGAACGAAGGCAGGGAAGCACTGCCAAATCAAATTAGCATAGAATATAAAAAATAAATAAAAAAGTAATATCCAGATACAACATAGAACATAAACCATAGAAATATATAGCATGGAACAGGCCCTTCGGCCAATAATGTCTGTGCTGGACCTGGTGCAAAGATAAAAACTCTCATCTGCCTGCACATAATCCGTATCCCTTCCATTACCTACAAATGATGTGCCAATTTAAAAGCCTCTTAAATGCCACTATTTTGTCTGCATCCACCACCATCTTTGGCAGCGTGTTCCAGGCACCCAGTTCGAAAAACCTGCCCCGCACATCTCCTTTAAACTTTAAACATTGTCCCTCTCATCTTAAAGCTACGTGCTCTAGTCTTTGCCATTTCCCACCCTGGGATAAAGGTTCCAACTGTCTACCCTACCTATAACAAAAGAAAAATCAAAAAACATATGATAAACTGAGTCAATGATAACAAAGTGGTGGAATTATTAAGTAATGACTTCAGAATTAACATGATAGTAAAATATTAAAAAATGAAGTTATTTAAGGTAAGATGGAGAAAGATAATAAATAACATAATCACACTTACAGAAGATAAGACCAATCATCCAGATTGACATATTAAAAAATGAATGATGAAACAGATACACAGGTAAAGCAAAAATCATTCAGCAAGGATAGACACAAAATACTGGAATAACTCAAGAGGGTCAGGCAGCATCTCTGAAGAGAAGGAATGGGTGACAGTTCTGGTCGAGGCACTTCTTCGGTGTAAATCAGCATCTGCAGTTCCTTTCTGCACAAAAATCATTCAGCAATATAATTCCCAAATTTTAAATCACAGTTGAATCTAGCAATTTGGTCAAAATTGCCTGGTTCCTGATGTCATTGCTTTATCAAACTACCTACACTTGAAAGATGAGTGTATTAGGTTTCGGTGCTTTAGGTCAATAGCAATGGATAACCTGTTGAGGTTCTTTATCAGCTTTTGGTGTCGTACTGTTTGTTGAGTCTACAAGAAAATTGCAAAGTCAACAAAGGGGCGCTACTGATTAAATGGAAAAGTCTTGCGTGTTGGCCGCTCAGCTCTTCTCTAATGAAATGAGTCATAGAAGGAAGAAAGTACAATGAAAGCACAGTTATATCTTCCACATCAACTACTGACTAGAAAGCTAACTGGCTGATAAAGGGTCTGAATAACAGTCTCGACCCAAAATGTCACCTATACATGTTTTATTCCAGAGATGCTGCCTGACCCGTTGAGTTACTCCAGCGTTTTGTGTCTATCTTCGGTGTGAATCAGCATCTGCAGTTCCTTCCTACACAAGATGAAAGATTTGGGTGTTGACCCAAGGATCGAAGGGGGTGTACACAATGCTGTCCTCATCAATGGAGCTGCTGTAGAGATGGCCGACAGCTTCAAGTTCCTTGGCATCCATATTACCAGCAACCTAACCTAACCTGTTTCTAATAACATCAAATATATTATCCATAGCACCCTTAATGTATGATAAAAAAAGCTGGAGCAGATTATCATGGTGCAAGGAAAAAACGGATCCAGATTAATTATCTGGAGATATGAGGCCAAGTACCATCGCAGAGCTGAGGATTTAAAATTCTGTTATTCAAAGCACTTTGCATTTGAGTTGTTGTGGATGATCACAAAATGGAGTGGGGCTGAATAAATTTGCAATACCAGCATAAGGGCTGTGGGCAGAATAGCCTCCTCCTATGCTATTCAATAAAGATGACTCAATATGGTCAGATTGTCTAAAAACCCAACCGCCGAGGTGGAATCAATGGATATTTTTAAAGCAGAGATTGACAGATTCTTGATTAGTACGGGTGTCCTCTATTCAACAATCCTCTGCTACTACTGACTCTCTTTTCTGCAATAAGAAGACACAAAGTGGTGGAGTAATTCACAGGTCAGGCAGCGTCTCTTGGATTGGCGATTTTTTTGGTTGGAACCCTTTTTCAGACTGACAGTGGTAGATGGGAGAAAGCTGGAAAAGAGATGGGGGCAGGACAGAAAGGCTTATATGGAAATGGGGAGGAGAGGTAAAATCAGGCCTTGGTTGACCAAGTACTTGTTTGGCAAATTGTTCTCCTAGTCCACACATGATAGACTTGGAAGAACACAATCCTAGACTAGCCTGCAATACATCAGATGAGCAGAAGGTGAAAGGTGAGCTAACTGGGTGGGTGTACTGGTATGTCAGGGTCCAGTTCACTGAACTTTAAATTTTCCAATTTCTGCTCTTCTCTCTTCTCTCTTCATCACTCTTTCTACCTTACTGTGTCTTTTTAAATTTTACTTTATCTTCCTACAGGAGCCTGTCTTTCTTGCTTTCTCTTTCTTTATTTACCTTTTGTTCTCTTTCTACTTTCTCTTCTTATTTCTCCATATCTTGCTTCTCTGTGTCACTCCCCACTTTACTCTACACCCTTACCTCTTTTTCTCTTTCTCTTTCTAAATACCTTTCACTCAATTTCCCTCTTTCTGTCCCCATTTTTTTCTAAACGTCACCCTCTCAATTTTGTTTAATTTAATTTCCTTCCTCTTTATTCCTAACCATCTCATTCTCTTGACCTCTCTTCCTGGTTCCTTACCTCTTTCATTCTTTTAATCCCTTTATCTATTTTATATTGTCTTTGTATCTCTGACTATTTTCATCTTGTTCCATCTCTCTCTCTCTCTCATTCTCTCTCTCTCTTTCAATTTATTTCTTCCTGTCACATATTCTTTCCTGTCTCTCTTTATCTCGCTTACTTTCTCCGTTGCCTTCCAAGCCTCCAATTTTCTTTCCCTCAGGAATAAAATCCAAACACTTTCCAAGGAAATTACATCAGAAGCAATAATTAATCTGCCTTATTTCTTTCACCATCATGCCTACATATGCCAGCAACAACATTCTAAAAATCTGAAGGGTCTCGACCCAAAACGTCACCTATTCCTTCTCTCCAGAGATGCTGCCTGCTACTCCAGTTACTCCAGTTTTTTATGTCTATTCCAAAAAAATTAATCTGCGATAAATTAAATAAAGAGGAAAAAGGCTGGAACAAAAGAAAAGAACATGACAGAAAATAAATGAACAGAAAAGTATCTGAACCGTAGCAGTAATGACCGTACCAGCCAGGAAAAACTGGAGGGAAGCATTCTAATGTCTTATGTCCCTAGTTCTTCTTGTTAAATGTTATGGTGGTTTGATAGCAGAGTAAAATGACCAAATGGAAACAGCTGAATATCATGCTGCAACCATCCTGAAAGAGCAATTGGTAAATGGTGGTGAACAAAGGAGCATGCAAGATGTAGATACAAAGAACTGCAGAAGCAAAAACCAAAAGCTGGAGGATTAGACAGTGTCTGTGGAGAGAATGGTCAGATGCCATTATGGTTTGAGACCCTTCTTCAGACTGATGGAGTAGGGATAAGAAAGTTGGAAAACAGAGGTTGGGCAGGACAAAGCCTGGCAAGTGATAGGTGGATATAAGTGAGGGAGGATTGACGGCAGATGGGTGGAGTAGGTTTAGTTTAGTTTAGTTTAGAGACACAGCGTGGAAACAGGCCCTTTGGCCCAACCAAAGCACCCCCGGGGAACAAAGGTAGATGGGCGAGGAGAGGGACGTGGCGTCCAAGGAAGGAGATGGCTGAAGGCCCACAACAACCTGGGACTTCCCGCGAACAGGCACCGCTCATATGAACTAGAGCGTGGACGGAAAAAACATGGCACCTCCTGCATGCGGGCTCAGTAGACTATTTCTGTACACTTGCTAATCGAGCTGGTTTGATCTGTCCTTATCACACCTTACATTATCTCTGCACCCTTCCATAGCTCTAGTCTTCCTCTCCCCTGACCTTCAATCTGAAGAAGGGTCTCAACCTGAAACGTCACCCATTCCTTCTCTCCATATGTATATTGTAAAAACAATGCCCCCAAGTGTATGTAGTTCAGAGCTTATTTGGAGGTTGTAGTGTTTAAACGGTTACATTTGTTACAGTTACAGTTCCTTCTTTTCCATGATCAAACCATCAGTATCCTTCATTAACCAAGGTTCTTTTACCATTAGAGGGACATGCTGATTCTGAACTCTTAACGACTTCACATCTCCCACTTGTCAGATATTGCTTTCCCACTTACCAGCTGCTCCTTCTAGTTCATATCTTCCCCCTATTAAGTCCAACATTACATTTTTCCATGACTACCTCAAAACTTACTGTACTAAGCTCACTGTTCACAAAGGGTTCCTCCACAAAGACTTCAATCACTTGCTTTCCTTGTGTCCTAACTCAAGTGGTAGACAAAAGCGCAGGAAAACTCAGCGGGTGCAGCAGCATCTATGGAGCCGAAACGTTGCCTATTTCCTTCGCTCCATAGATGCTGCTGCACCCGCTGAGTTTCTCCAGCACTTTTGTCTACCTTCGATTTTCAGCATCTGCAGTTCCTTCTTAAACAAACGTCCTAACTTCAAGTATTGCCCCCCCTACCGCCCCTGAGTTTGCAGAAAATTAGTGTAGATGGGGTATCATGATCGGCGTAGCAAGTTGGGCCAAAGGGCCTGTCTCTGTGCTGAATGACTCGGTGACTCTCGTAAACATATTTTACAAATATTTTGCAAATTCCTCCCCATATAAGCCCTTTACATTAAGGAAATCTCAGTCAATATTGAGAAAGTTAAAATCCTTACTACTACAAAACCTATTGTTATTAACACCCCTCTGTAATCTGCCTACATCCTTCCTCCTAATTCCCCCTGATTATTGTGGGGCTTATTATATGACCCATCAAATTGATTGCCTCTTTCTTATTTCTAAGTTCTATCTATGTAGCCCCCATTGGCTGTATCCTGCAGGATATCCTCCCTAAGAAAATATCACCAACAATTTGTCCTTGTCCCTTGACACTACGGCCAAGAAAGCACATTGACATCTCTACTTCACTAGAAGGCCAAGGAAATTTGTCGTGGCTCCAATCACCCTTACCAATTTCCACAGATACACCGTAGGAAGCATCCTATCTGCATGTATTGCAGCTTGGTGTGGCAACTGCTCTGCCCAAGACAGCAAGAAATTCCAGACTGTTGTGAAGGCAGACCAGTCGCTCACATAAACCAACCTTCTCCCCATCAACCCCATCTATACCTCACACTCTCTCAGGAAAGCAACCGACATAATCAAATGCACCTCATTCACAAAACGTACAAGTCACACATGAGAAGTTATAAAATTTGTTATGAAGTTATAACATTTGGAAATACCCTGTGCTGGTAGTTTTATTTATTCTGTGATGTCATTATTACATTATAAAAATGGTCTTAATACACTCAACGATGTAAAATTCTAAAAGCCATTTGTAACCCAAATACAATGTCAATGTCTTAATAAAATAAACTGCATGGAAGGAAACTGTTACAATAATAGAGTTTTTACCGTAACAGAAAAGCCTATTACATTAACACGCAATGGCTTTGTATTTAGCGTATTTGCAATTCTTTGCTAATTAGAATTTCTAAACAAAATGTTCCACAGAGGACATATTTGCTGAGCAATTCATTATTTGTTATTGTTGTTACATCTTTAACTTGCAAATCTGTGCTCTGTAAATACTTTTTTTCTATCCTTGGTGCATCCTCCCCCTTCTGAACACCTCACCCGTTCGCCTTCTTTAAACTTTTTACGAACTTACCTGGCAAATTTCTGCTGCCGTTCCTCTAACATGTTAAAAAGAAAGTGCTGGAGGAACTCAGCAGATTAGATATCAACTGTGCAGGGAAATGGACGGACAACATTTTGGGCTGGGACCCTTCATCCCTTTGAAGCAGGGTCCCAGTCCGAAACATCATTTGTCCCAGAGATGTACATGTTTGTAGGTTAACTGGCCTCTTTAAATTTCCACTAATGTGTAGGGAGTGGATGAGAAAGGGTGATTACATAGAACTAGTGTGAATGGCTCCCCGTTGGATTGCAACCTTGTCGTGGTCGGGGAGCTTGTGTGTCTCAGTGACCCCTAGAGCTATGCCAGCGGGAGATTCGTCTCCTGTTAGGATCTCCCATGCAGGACAGGTCGAAGGGTAGAGGCGAGATGAAGAGCGATCCACTGGTCCTCCAGGTTGGAGGTTGAGCACAGGGCTAACAACCCTGTCTCGTAAAACAAATATGTTACGGAAACAGCAACTGAAGGAATCAACACTACTGGGCATGATGGACTTCCAGGGCTATCGACAGATGCTAGGATGAATGTACCCAGACAGCATCCCAAGAATAGCCCTGCACTGGACCAGAAGGGAAAAGGCAATGGTGACCTGGGGTAGTGTCCAGAAGCTAGCCCAGAACAGACAGGAGTGGAGGACCTTCATTGCTGCCCTACATGCCAGGAGGCATAATAGGCAGTAAGTAAGTAAGTAAGTCAGTGTGAACGGGCGATCGACGGTCTGTGTGGGCGTGCGGCAAATGGCCTGTTTTCATGCGGTGTCTCTAAATGAACAGCTAAATACTAAACTAACAAACGGTAACACTGATCTGTCTGCCCTCCATGTGTACCTCTCCTTGGTGAAAAAGGATGCAAAGAACTAATTCTCACCTCCATCCCCTGATTCCAAGCACAGATTCCCTCCTTGAACAGTCCTACCTTCCCTCTGGTTATGTAGGTATTAAAAAGCTTAGGAATTGTCTTTATTCTGACTCGCCAAAGCATGGCTCATTATTGGCCTTCTAATCACCCTCGTTGAGTGTTTTCCTCCATGCTTTATATTCCTCAAAAATTAAAATTATTACCTTTGAGCTCAAATCTCTTCATGGCCTCAACACTCTTGCAGGTTTTAATTTCTACCAGGTCTACAATGAACCAAAATCTCTGCACTCTTCCAATGCTGGGCTTTCTCGTAGTTCCACACGAGTGTCCATGCCTCCAGGTAGCTCTCGAATTATGCCCCTCTCCATCTCTTTTCTCTGCCCCTCCTCTCCCTTCCCTTTACAACACAACTTAAAAGCTTCCTCAGTGACCAAGATTCTGCCTTAAACTCTCCATATGGGGCCCATTGCAATTTATGTTTGACAAGGTTCCAATGAGGCAGCTGGCGACGTTTCACAATTTTAAAGGTGGTTAAGTAAATACCAACTGTTGTTGTAAAAGTGAGGGTTAGAAATCTACTCAATAGTTCTATAAAATGCTGGAGTAACTCAATGGGACCCACAGCATCTCTGGAGGGATCGGGGGAAACTTTTTTCAGTCACGTACCTCGATGGAGATGCAAATCTGTGCTCTGTTCTCCGTGTTGCATCTGTTCTCCGTGTCACATATCCGTCCCCCCCTGCGGCCTACAACGTGGAGTGGTGCGGCCTTTGCTGGAGACTGGCCCGGAGCTTCAAGCCGCGACTTACCATCACGGAGCCCGGAATCCTTTGCCGAGAATCGCCAGTGTAGGAGTTCTGACTGCGGGGCCTGTGGACTTTAACATTTGAAGCAGCGGTCTCCAGTAAGAAGAGGCCAACTCGGGAGCTCCATGCCGCGGAGCGTTCCGATCCGTCCCGACGCCGGAGTTTCAATCATCCCGACAAGAGGGCTTGAATAGCAGACCGTCTGCAACGGCCCCGTTCAAAGGCCCGGACCACTGGTGAACAAAGGAAGAAGATGACTGAACTTTATTGCCTTCCATCACAGTGAGGAATGTTGATTCCACTGTGGTGGATGTTTATGTTTAACTTTATTTTATGTGCTGTGTGTATTTTTGCTTTTTACTTAGTATGGCTGTATGGTAACTCAAATTTCACTGTACCTTAATTGGTACATGTGACAATTAAATTGAATCATGAATCTTGAATCCTTCTCTCCAGAGATGCTGCCTACTCCAGCTTTTTGTGTCTATCTTCTGTTTAAACCAGCATCTGCAGTTCCCTCCAACATAGTTCTGTGACTGGTACTGGGTGAGGTGGTTTTGCAGAGGTGGAAAACTCTGCAATATCAAGCGGCGAAGATTTCTGACATTAAGTTCAAGTTTTCAATGCAGGAAGTTCCCTTTTATTTATGAACCGCTTCCTTGGTTTGCACTGAACCCAGGCGGATACATGAGGGGATTTTGACTTTGAAAACTAATGTAAAACAAGGTACGGTAGGTGGTATTGTACACATTGAGGATGATTATCAAAAAATACAGCAGGGTCTCGATCAGCTGGGCAAGTGGACTGAGGAATGGTATTGGAGTTTAATGCAGATAAGTGTGAGATAAAATCATGAGGGGAACAGCAAGTGGTGGGTATATGGAACAAGCTACCAGAGGAGGCTGTACTATAACAGCATTTAAAAGACATTAGGACAGGTATATAGACAGGAAAGGTTTGGAGAGAATGTAGAAACAAAGAACTGCTGATGTCGATTTATACCAAAGATAGACACAACGTGCTGGAGTAACTCTACAGGTCAGGCAGCATCTCTGGAAAAAAGGGTGGGTGACAGTTTGGGTTGGGACCCTTCTTCAGACTGGAAGTAGGGGGTGGAGGGCAGGGAGAGGTGATTAATTGGAGGTAAGCAAAGACCAAGATCCATCAGGACCAGTCACAAAGGACCTCAGCCAGCATGTTGCCTGGTAGATCCATTGTTGGCTACGGAAGGTGTGATCTCAAGAGTAAGGGATATGGGCTAAACATGGGCAAATGGGACTAGCTTTGATGGGGCATCTTGTTAGGCCGAAGAGCCCTTTTTTCATGCCATATGCCTCCACAACTCAATAACAGATTCCTGCTCTTGTTTCCTTTCTCTTCAATGGTTATAGAGGTGTACAAAATAATGAGAGGACTAGATTGGGTAGACGCACACTCTTGCCCAGAGTAAGGGAATCAAGAAATTGGTTTAAGGTGAGGAGGGAAAGATTTAAGAGGAAACTGAGGGGTAGCTTTTTCACACAAAGGTTGGTGAATGTATGGAACGAGCTGCCGGAGGAGGTAGTTGAGGCAGAGTACTATTGCAATGTTTAAGAAACATTTGGACAGGTACATGGATAGGGCATGTTTAGAGGGATATGGGCCAAATGCAGGCAAGTGGGACTAGTGTAGGTGGAGTATGTTGGTCAGTGTGGATGTTGGGCAGAAAGGCCTGTTTCCACACTGTATGACTATGACTCTATGACTCTATAGTTTGAAAGTCATGCTCAGGAGACAACTGTGTCCAGCAGGTATCTCGTGTGCCATTCTCTATATTATAGGTTCTATGCTGGCAGAGTTAGCTCCCGGCAAATGGCGTACTGGCTTGGGAACCAAGTGGTTCCCAATCCATATACAAAGAGAGCCTGAGTCTACATAGCTTCTGAGATCAGAGAGCATTATGCAGCTCCAGATAGCAAGCAACACAGCATGAATTTAAGTCTGGGATCAATGCAGACTGAGAGGTGATGTAATGTATAAACTGCACTGCCTATATCTGTAGGTTTAAAAAATTCACTGAACGACATTCTTATCAAATTTGCTCAGCCAGTTGTCAATGATGTCACATAACATTATATGGGTTTTCTTTCCAATGTAAACCTTCCTTACATACTGCGTTAACAAGCAGGGCTGAATACTTGAAACATTCAGCAGGCTAAAGAAAGACTCAGTCCAAGAATGGTTGAATGAATTGGGTCTCTATTCCTCAAGAGCCAAGGTAAAATTGAACCTCACCCATCAGAACAGCTGATACATAGAACATAGCACAGTACAGCACAGGAATAGATGCTTTGGCCCACAATATCTGTGCCAAACATGATGCTAATATAAGCTCATCTCACCTGCCTGCACATGATCCATGACCTTCCATTTCCTGCAATGTCATGTATCTATCTAAAAGCTTCTTAAACACCACTATCGTATCTGCCTCCACCACCACCCTTGGCAGAACGTTCCAAGCACCCACCATTCTCTGTGTAAAAAATCTTGCCCTGCTAATTTTGGACTTGTTAGGCAACTGAAAGCTGCAGCACGGATCAGACCATTTGCGGGTGGGGTTGGTGGTGGATTGGGCTTGGTGACGGGCAGTAGTTTGGAGAGAATGGACGATCTCAAGCTATTCGCAATCCAAAGGCCCAACACTTTCACAGTGTTTAAAAATAACACATCCACACATGTCAACATGTCTGAAATTATACATTTCATCAGACATCCAAAGGTGATGGATTCATCTCAACACATTTATTTATTTTTTCTAGCTCGTCCAATTTAGATGATCAGTGTTGTAAACAAATGCTCAAGTTTGACCCTTTCCAAAGTGCAAACGGTAGTAAATGATCTGTTGCAAACAAAATTCCACTGGAAGGAATGTATTGATTATTAAACTCGCTACAACCTTTCAACCACGTCCAATGGTGTCAACATCTATCTCCACATATCTTACATCCTCAGAGCTTTTAGTAAAACATTGTGTGTGTGTAATCAGTAGCTCTAGCTACCAGACGTCTGCAATGTCAATGTGTCCTCTGCCGCTTGTCCTTAGACACCTGACTTCCACCCAGTGTGGAGTGGAGATTTCCCATTGCACTTACAATGTCACTGTTGGTGAGATAGCATGAGATAATGGAGCACCTTATTCCCAAAATGCCAGCAAGTCTGAAGACATATATTTCACATGACACAAAAAGTGGGTCAATGTGATCATTCTGCCTTCCAGCTCAAGAAACAATTTTATTCATTTGAATTTCAGGCAGGGAATAGTGTTTCTGCACATTAAAAACTGAAATTACCGTTGAAACCCCTGTCTGCACCCTTTCCTAACTGTGCTCGCACTTCTAAGAGTCCCCAGCTCCATTCTAAATGTTATCTGACCATGGAGCACCATCTGAGACCAGGGAGCCTCAAGTCCTATGGCTGGTGTTGATGGCTCCTCCAGCCCAACATTTATGTAACCTCCCTCAGTCTTCAAGCCAATTGGGGCCTCCCTTGCATCACTCCATTCTTGGGGGCGGTGATTACAGTTACCTGGATCCTGAAATCAGGATTTCAACTCCAAGATATATATTTTGAATGAAGAAACACTCTCATAAAAGCCTGTATGATTCCAAGAGGGTTTGGTAGATTGATGCTGAAAGAACATGTCACTTTGTGGGGGAACCTAGAACCAAGAATCTATTTTCAGAATAAGATGTTGGCCAACTGAATGTCGAGAATGTTCTTCCCTGAGAAGGCCGTGAATCCGTGAAATTCTCTACCTCGGAGAGCAGTGGAGGCCAAGTTAGTAACTATATTAGAGACACAAGATACTGGAATCTTGAGTAAAAAAATATACTGCTGGAGGAACTCCAACAGGTCCGGCAACATCTATGGAGGAATGCCTTCAGGTGACATTTTGGGTTGGAACAATATGAATATGGAATCCAACCCAAAATGTTGTGTGTGCATTTGCAACCTTATCCAATGAGTTCCTTCAGCAATTTGTTTCGTAGCAATTTAATTAAAATTTAATTGATTGTAGGCCATTAGGAAATCAAATATTTTGGAAATTAAGGGAATTAAGGTACAATGGTGCAGGAAAGTGATCTTGGATAGAAGGTTAGCCATCATGGTACACAATTGAGGGGCACACTCAAGATACTAAATGGCCCATTCCTATTCTATTTCTTATGTTCATACAGGTTGTTATGAATAGGCAAGAATGTGGACTTGAGGCCAAGAAAAGGTCTGCCATGACCTTATCAAATGGCAGAGCAGGTCCGTTGGGCTGTATCACCTACTTATTTTCTTAAATATCTATCTCCTGGGGCGGCATGGTAGCACAGCGGTCGGGTTGCTGCCTTACAGAGCCAGAAACCCGGCTTCGATCCTGACTACAGGTGCTGTCTGTACAGAATTTGTACATTCTTCCTGTGACTGCGTGGGCTTTTTCCGGGTGCCCCAGTTTCCTCCCACATTTCAAAGACGTACAGGTTTGTAGGTTAATTGGCATTGGTAAAGATTATAAATTGTCCCTAGTGTGTAGGATAGCATTAGTTTATCCTATCGCTAGTCGGTGCAGATTTGGTGGTCTGAACAGTCTGTTTCCGAGTCGTATCTCTGGACACTAAACTAATTTACCTTTCTCTCTTCTTTGATGTGCTTTCATCGTTTGAAACATTGAGTATAAATGCTAGGATGTCATGATGCTGAAGGGCCTATTTTTGTGCTATGCTGTTCTGTTCTATGTTCTATGTTCTATGGCTTGGATCACCTATCCTGATATGTCCTTGTGTGGTTTGCACATTTAAATTTTTTACTACATTGAAGGCATTACACAAGATGTTTAAGAAGGAACTGCAGATGCTGGAAAATCGAAGGTACACAAAAATGCTGGAGAAACTCAACGGGTGCAGCAACATCTATGGAGCGAAGGAGATAGGCAACGTTTCGGGCCGAAACCCTTCTTCAGACTGATGGAGGGTGGGGGGAGGCAGGGAGAAGAAAGGAAAAAGGAGGAGGAGGAGCCCGGGGGCTGATGGAGAGGTAGGAAGGGGAGGAGACAGCAAGGGTTAACTGAATTGTGAGAATTCAATGTTCATGCCAAGAGGATGCAGACTACCCAAGGTGCAGATATGAGGTGCTGTTCCTCCAATTTCCGGTGTTGCTCACTCTGGCCATGGAGGAGGCCCAGGACAGAGAGGTCGGATTCGGAATGGGAGGAGGAGTTGAAGTGCTGAGCCACCGGGAGGTCAGGTTGGTTAATGCGGACCGAGTGGAGGTGTTCGGCGAATACCTCCCCCCTCCACTCCATTCAAGGACCCAAGCAGTCATTCCAGGTGTGACAGAGGTTCACCTGCACCTCCTCCAACCTCATCTATTGCATCCGCTGTTCTAGATGTCAGCTGATCTATATCGGTGAGACCAAGCGTAGGCTTGGCGATCGTTTCGCCGAACACCTCCGCTCGGTCCGCATTAACTTCAACTCCCCCTCCCATTCCGAATCCGACCTCTCTGTCCTGGGCCTCCTCCATGGCCAGAGCGAGCAACACCGGAAATTGGAGGAACAGCACCTCATATTCCGCTTGGGTAGTCTGCATCCTCTTGGCATGAACATTGAATTCTCACAATTCAGTTAACCCTTGCTGTCTCCTCCCCTTCCTACCTCTCCCTCAGCCCCCGGGCTCCTCCTCCTCCTTTTTCCTTTCTTCTCCCCGCCTCCCCCCACCCCCCATCAGTGTGAAGAAGGGTTTCGGCCAAAAACGTTGCCTATCTCCTTCGCTCCATAGATGCTGCTGCACCCGCTGAGTTTCTCCAGCATTTTTGTGTACCAGGCATTACACAAGAGCTGATTCGAAGCAGAGACCGTAATCATCCACGCTCCTGATTTACTGGTCATGTGTAACAGCATTGTTCTGGCTCCTCTTACAACCCTCCCAACTAATTGCCCCATGCCTCTGGCCACACACATAGCCCAGGTTCCAGGCCCCTGGTTCCAGCCATATGCCTGTCCTGACCATTCACCTCTCCTCATCACAATCCCTTGCTTGTGCTTTTCACCTTTAGTAATGAAGACAATTGTTCTATAGTTGGGGGAGTCCAGAACCAGGGGCCACTGTATAAGGGGTAAGGGGTAAGCCATTTAGAACGGAGATGAGGATACACTTTTTCACACAGAGAGTTGTGAGTCTGTGCAATTCTCTGCCTCAGGAGGCCGGTTCTCTGGATACTTTCAAGAGAGAGCTAGATAGGGCTCTTCAAGATAGCAGAGTCAGGGGATATGGGGAGAAGGCAACTGATTAGGGATGATCAGCCACGAACACATTGAATGGCGGAGCTGGCTCGAAGGGCCAAATGGCCTGCTCCTGCACCTATTGTCTATTGTCTATTGTCTATTTCCTCCGTGCTTTCAACTCGCTAGGTTCACTGGAAGATTTATTATATTACTGTCTAATAAAAATGAAATAAATGTATATTTAGGTATTAATAGAAGTAACATCTAATGGTCGAGGAAATCTGCCAGTCGAGCACCAAATTCCTGCTGAGTTACTCCAACTTTTTGTGTCTATTCGACGATGATACAATGAGTTGCAGATGCTGGAAGTTTGAGTAAAACTCAAAGTGCTGGAGTAACTCAGCGGGTCAGGCAGCATCTGTGGAGTGAATAGACAGGTGGCATTTTGGGTTGGGACCCTCTTTCAGACTGATTGTAGGAGCTGGGAGGACAAAGCATGGCAGGTAATAGGTGGATATAGGTGAGTGGGAGAGGGAGTTTGATTGACAGATGGCTGGACGAAGGCTAGAAATGAAAAAGAGATAAAAGTGTGTCAGATTAGGTGAGAAAAGAAGTGAAATGTAAAGCAAGAAGGGGATGGGGAAATTGTGGGGGGGGGGGGGGGGGGGTAGCTGGAGAAATAGGTGCGCACCAGTGTTGGGGGTCGCAAGTTTATTGGAGCTTTAATCTAATGAACCTGTTACTGTATTAGGGACTTAAGAGGCTGCTTCTCAATTTATAACTGGCTTGAACAAATTCCTGCAGAGTGACTGGCACCTTACACCTTACACATTCACAGCCAATGAATATCAATAGCCCTGTAGTTACAGTGACAACTAGCATCCGCTATTTTTAGTAACATGGAGAAAATATTAAGGAGAGATGATTATTATGCAGCTGCTCGATTACAAGAAAATGAAGGCAAATATGTTGAGCATCAGGTGACGTGGGTTCTACCATGGCCAATCACTGGGAACCTGTGCTCTGGGTTAAGAATGGAATCCATGAGTGATAAATGTAAAGTTGATGTACTGAGTTTAGTGTTGTTTATTGTCACGTGTACCGAGGTACAGTGAAAAGCTTTTGTTGCGTGCTAACCAGTCAGCGGGAAGACAATACATGGTTACAATTGAGCCATCCACAGTGAAAAGATACACGATAAAGGGAATAACGTGAATAACATTCAGTGCAAGATAAACCCAGTAAAGACCGATCAGAGGTAGTCAGGTTCTCCAAAGAGGTAGTTCAGAAATGACTCTAGTTGTTGGTAGGATGGTTTAGTTGCCTGATAACAGCTGGGAAGAAACTACCCCTGAATCCAGAGATGTACGTTTTCACACCTCTATACTTTTTGCCCGTGGGAGAGAGGAGAAGAGGGAGCAGCCGGGGTGCAGTGTGAGGCGTAAATTCTATTCTAAACAAAGCTATTAAATTCTCACTCGGCAGAAAATTGCTCTTCATTTCTTTTATTTTCCTGAGTCTATTCATTGAAGCAGTAATCCTGGTTTACTTGGTAACCACAAAACAGAATGAAAAGGTCTCAGGAAAGAGGAGAGCAAAGGTTTACAAACAATGCAACAAGACTAACTTTGATTCTAACTTTCATAACTAGGGACAAGGAGGTGTCCTGACCCAAAACGTTACCTATTCACGTTCTCCAGAGATTTCCAACACAGTGCAACTTTGATTTTATTGGGGTTCGACCCATAAATATCCAATAATGCAATGTGTGTCGAAAGGAACTACAGATGCTGGTTTATACCGAAGACAGACACGAAGTGCTAGAGTAACTCAACTGGTCTGGCAACATCTCTGGAGAAAAAGAATGAGTGACGTTTCGGGTCGGGACCTTTACCTCCAGATCCCTCTCCTCTACTTTCAGTCTGAAGAAGGATCCCGACCCGAAAAGTCAACCATCATTTTTCTCCAGAGATGCTGCTTGACCCGCTGAGTTACACCAGCATTGGTTTCATCAAATTTTTGCTCAGTGACTGTCTATCTCCCATAATACTGCTCTTTCTCCCACCCCCCACAGTCACAACAGGGACAGTCCCCCGAGTCCTCAACTTTAACCTCGTCAGCCATCGCATACAACACTTAATCCTCCGACATTTACACCACCTCCACCTAAAAGCCACATCTTCACATCTCCACCCCTTTCCGCTTTCTGCAGAGACCATTCCCTCCGCTACTCCCTGGTTAACTCATCCCTTCCCACCCAAACCACTCTCTCCCCAGGCACCTTCCCCTGCAACCGAAGGAGATGCAACATCTGTTCCTGTACCTCCTTCCTCAACTCTGTCCAGGGAACCCCACAGTCATTTCAGGTGAGGCAGAGGTTCACTTTCACCTCCTCCAATCTCATCTACTGTATCTGCTGGTCCAGGTGTGGACTCCTATATATCGGCAAGATCAAGGTTAGACTGGGCAATTGTTTCGCTGAACACCTTTGCTCAGTCTGCCTTGGCCTATGCGATCTCCCGGTTGCCAAACACTTTAACTCCCCTTCCCATTCCCATACTGACCTTTCTGTCCTAGGCCTCCTCTATTGTCAGAGTGAGGCCAAACACAAATTGGAGGAACAGCACCTCATATTTCACTTGGGCAGCTTACAACCCAGCAGTATGAATATTGATTTCTCTAACTTCAAGTAACCCTTGCATCCCCTCTTTCCTTTTCCCTCCCCAACTAAGTTTCACTGTCGTCCTGTTGAATTTCACTGTTTGTATAACACATTATCACCTTCCCCACAGCCAACAATGGATCATTGTGGGTTCCACCTTTCCTTGATCATCATTGCTTTATGCTAATCTTTCATTCCTTTGTTCAATATGCTGTTTATATCTCTCGTTTTCTTCTCCCTTGACTCAGTCTGATGTAGGGTCACAACCAGGAACATCACATATTCCTTTTATCCAGAGATGCTGCCTGACCCGCTGAGGTACTCCAGCTTTTTGTGTCTATCCTCGGTGTAAACCAGCATCTGCAGTTCCTTCTACACATTCTGTAATCCAATGTTATGGACTAATTCTGGGTGAACATAATTATCTTGATTAACTATAACATGGCCTGAAACACAGATTGTGTTGTTAATGGCGTGAAGAAGAGAGAATGCCAGACAGAAGAGTGTTTGGATAATTATGTAAGTATTCATTTAGCCTCCAGAATGGGTCTTTGGTTCCAGGTTTCCACAGAGAGTTTGTTGATGAAAAAGGCCAATGCTGAGACCTGAAGCCATGCAAACAGATTGAAGGGCAAACTAATATGCAAGACACAGCAGCTAATAATAGCGCTGTCCTGCCCTCAGCCCTCTCCATTCATTCAGTAAGAAGGCCTAGTTCCACTGCATCTTGCTTCTTCTAATTCTACCACACTCAATTAGTTTAAACTGCAGAATTTATTTGGCATGAAATTGTTTATCGTCTCAAGGATCCTTGGTAATTAAATAATATAACATAACTGGTGTCCAATTAATGGAACAATTAACGGAATCGAGAACCAGCAGGCGTAGGTTTAAGGTGAAGGGGGAAAGATTCTATAGGAATCTGAGGGGTCACTTTTTCACACAACCAGTGGTGGGCGTATGGAATGAGCTACCGGAGGAGGTAGTTGAGGCAGGGATTATTGCAACATTTAAGAAGCAATTAGACAGTTCCAGTGAAGTAGGACTAGTGTTAGATGAGACACATTGGTTGCTGTGGGCAAGTTGGGCCAAATGGCCTGTTTCTACACTATATGACTCGATTCCTATGTCTTTGTTAATTTGGCTGTTAGTCTGATTGTTTATTAATTCTTGCAATCCCTACTTAGCCTTGAATATGTGTTTTCTCCCCCGTGTGTTATAGCAGCTGTAAACAGCCACGTGAAACCATTATTCAGGACTATATGGTGATGCTCTAATCATTCTCAAGAAGTCGCACTTGTCATTGTATGCCTCCTTCTCTCCTCCTCCAACCCCACATTTCACATCCTTCTCTGGACTCACTGCCTTAGGTTTCCAATCCCCACCCACATCCCAGGCATCACGTGCATTCAGTATGGAGATGAGAGAGTGCAAGGTTACGGCAAGCCGTGAAATGTAATTTAGAAAGTGAGATTGACTGGATCAACTACCAGCTGCAAAATTACACAAGTGGAATATAAATCATACTGCGTGGCTGCCTGTGACATTTCCTTTCCTGCTCTGCTTTTAAGATTATCATCAAACACGTTGTCGCTTGTTCGGGAGATTATTCCTGCACTAAGACAGGCAGCAGCACTCTTCCTGTCGAAGAGCATGTTGTGATCACAAAGCCCGATCTCTGTGTGCCTTCTCTAAGATGACAGCGCAGAGCTATCACACCGCTGCATTGTCCGATGTATCATCCTCCAGATAAGACCTTAAAGCCCCTGTGTAAGAGAATCTTAACTGCAAATGGTGACATTAGTGTTGGTGTTGTAAGATGATGAGACCAAATGAACTGTGGGACCTCCTACTGTTGCATTGATCTCTTGAAATGGCCTTTGCTGAGATCTATGCCACTGATATGGCGAAGGCATTAAACTGACTGGGTCTTTACTCCATGGAGTGCAGGAGGCTGAGGGGTGATCTTACAGAGGTCTATAAAATCATGAGGGAAATATATAGCAGTGAGAGTTGAACCCAGGTCTCAGGCACTGTGAGGCAGCAGCTCTACCAACTGTGCCACAGGACATTTGGGGATAATATTTATCTTTCCATGCCGCTTGGTTTGCTTTGAATCTTGTCTTAGGAGCAGACCTTTCAAACGTTTCTTTTGCTGTGGATATCGTCTGTCTCTTATCTTGCTTGTCAAAAGCCCAATGGCACCTGCACAATTATGCAGCTCAAAGGAGTTGACTAAATATTGACAGAAACGGAATAGTACAGACAGAAAGTGGTAAGCAATGGCCACAAAATATCAGAGATACTCAACAGGTCAGGCAGCATCTGTGGGATGTGGAACAGAATTAATGTTTCAGGTCTGAGATCATTTGTCAGAACTCAGAATGCAATGCTAATTTTATTTATTTATCCACATCTGCTGCCTTGTTTGCTGAGGGGTTCCAGCATTTTCTGCTTTTATTTCAGATTTTCTGCATTTGCCCCATTTAAAAAAAAGTAATTGGAAAGTAAATATCACTTATAGAAATGTTTCAGATAGAGTCATAGTCATACAGTGTGGAAACAAGTCCTTCAGCCCAACTTGCCCACACCGACCAACATGTCCCATCAACACTAGTCCCACCTGCCTGTGTTTGGCCCATATCCCTCTAAACCTGTCTTATCCATGTACCTGTCTAATTGTTTCTTAGATAAACATTGAAATAGTCCCTGCCTCAACTACCACCTCTGGCAGCTCGTTCCATACACCTACCACCCTTTCTTTGGAAAAAGTTACCCCTCAGATTCCTATTAAATCTTTCCTCCTTCACCTTCAACCTATGCCCTCTGGTTCTCAATTCCCCTGCTCTTGCCCAGAGACTCTGCGTCTACCCGATCTATTCCCAATCTGTTGACTGCCTGCCTAATGCAACAAAGGAGCACATATGTCAGCCTCTTGCTATGTTGCTTCTGTAACCCACCCAAAATCCTGAAATTACCTCAGTGCTTTTATAATATTCGTAGATTTTTACTTCAATGACTATTTTTAAGTTCAGTCCGGAGCATGATTCAAATATTTTCTCAAGTTAATCATGCAGTTTCTGGCTTCATTTTTTAAATATTAAAAAACATGGAAGTGTTCTGTATGCATTGTGTTCTGCTTGTAGAACACCGACTGTGTAAAAGTGAGTGCTCCCGACAAGAGCACATCTGAAATTCACATTTCGAGCAAGTTACCACCAACCATGGTAAAGAATGTGTTAAAGAAGGAACTGCCGATGCTGGAAAATCGAAGGTACACAAAAATGCTGGAAAAACTCAGCGGGTGCAACAGCATCTATGGAGCGAAGGTGATAGGCAACGTTTCAGGCCAAAACCCTTCTTCAGATTGATAGGGGGTGGGTGGATGCAGGGAGAAGAAAGGAAAAAGGAGGAGGAGGAGCCCGAGGGCTGAGGGAGAGGTAGGAAGGGGAGGAGACAGCAAGGGTTAACGGAATTGTGAGAATTCAATGTTCATGCCACCAGGATGCAGACTACCCAAGCGGAATATGAGGTGCTGTTCCTCCAATTTCCGGTGTTGCTCACTTTGGCCGTGGAGAAGGCCCAGGACAGAGAGGTCGGATACGGAATGGGAGGGGGAGTTGAGTGCTGAGCCACCGGGAGGTCAGGTTGGTTAGTGCGGACCGAGCGGAGGTGTTCGGCGAAACGATCGCTAAGCCTACGCTTGGTCTCACCGAAATAGATCAGCTGACATCTAGAGCAGCGGATGCAATAGATGAGGTTGGAGGAGGTGCAGGTGAACAGAATGTTACTTACTGCTGCTTGGTTTTGGTACAGGAAATACATAGTAGCCTGTAAAACAACTGAATGTGGCCGATAAGCACCAGCCTTTGTGAAGGTCAGAAATACACCTCTCATAAATGGCAGTGTGATAAATGTCAATTCGTTCTGCTGTGAAGAGTGTGGGTGAGATCTCAGGTTTATGGCAACACACATTCAATAGTTCAAATAATTCATGCAAGAGACATCCTAACTCTAACAAGTAGTGTTATACAACAAGTTCCTTGTGAATCTCTTTCTGATGCAATGCTGTTTTATTAAAGCATCTTTCCTCACTAGAAGTGTTGGTGAGACTCAAGAGAAGTGTCTCTCTGAACTGGTCTTCTATAAATTAATTTATACAAAGAGCAAAATGTAATTCTTTCTTGGAAGGAACCAGCCAAATAGGAAGAAAATCAGCTGCACAATGCTTCCATTCACAGAGAGTAATTGCAGCTGTCAATGCGATTATGAATTGGTTGTTCCTGAATTAAATGCTTCGAAGAATGCGCAGAGCAGTTTGCTGCTGCGCAGATTTACACGCAGTGGTTTGGAATATAAAGCAGAATCCATTCTGTGAAAAGGGAAGGATGTTAATGGTTCAATGGTTCAATGGTGCTTTTATTGTCACTTGTGCAAAGTGCAAACGCGCAGTGAAATTCTTTTCTTACATAGAATCCAGTACAGTAATCCCATACACAAGCACATCACTGAATAACAAGTGTACAGAAAGTCTACTGATCCCGCATGCAAGAGGCGCCGTGGTTTGGCGCCATTTTCAGAGTCCGGTCCAAGCTCTAGGTGTAACAAGTGCTGCCTGTTCCAGGCAATTCTCAGGCTGCTGCGGGCCTCCAGCCATCGGCTTCCTTGAACCTGCAAAATGACGTCCCACTCCTCGTCCGTCCATCTTTGCGCCCCGGAAGTGCCTCCCGCAGCTGACATCTCTATGAGGCTCTAGAGGGGCTTCTTCAGATCCAGATCTTCGTATCGAGTCCACATCACAAGATTGGAAATTGTTCAGTCAGAGCTGAACACACTTCTCGGCATCTGCATACAATGGCGTATTGTGCTTCTTGTGCTTCTTGTGCTTCTTGTGCTTGGTGGTGGAAAGATTGGTGGAAACAGGTCCGCGATGTGAACGCTCGTTCCTCAACCCCATCCAGGATATGCAGGTGACCGATGATGGGCAGAGGAGGGGGTCCTGAGAGGGTGTGGGGGGGGGTGTTGAGTGCTCCATGGGGCTTAGAGCCAGGGCAAAAGTAAAGGAGCAGCAAAAGGGTGTGGGTACCGATGATCAGTAAAGTGTTGACTAGAGGGTGGAGACAAGGCAGTGTATCCAATGCTCGTTAGGCTGCTGTCAGAAAAGTTCAGCAGTTCTTAACATCCTATCAAAGAAAGGACATTACATTCATGGACGTGATGCAGCATTGTGAGGGAAATTTAACCCCTAACTTATGTCTATCTTGGGCGGCATGTAAAACAATCTGTATCACAGACCAAACCATCCTCTAGTCCAATCATGTTTGATGTCAGCAGTGGGGAGGGAATTGGTTGGGGGGGGGGGCGGGGAGTAACTAATCTCTTTCCAAGTCATAGGTTTTCAATGTAACTATTTAGGATGCATATTTAAGCATCATTTTTAATCAGAAATGGCCAGCAAAGGACTGCTCGACTGTAATTGCGTATTGTCTCTGCTAACTGGTTAACAGGCAACAAAAGCTTTTCACTGTACCTTGGCACATGTAACACTAAAATAAACTCAAACTCAGCCATTTTCCAGACCTTGAGAAACACAAAGGATACAAGGAAAGGATCTGGGAGAGAAGTGCTTTTTCACTCACTAGTTTTGTGAGATCACAGAGCCTCCTTCCAAATCCCCTCTCACTGATTAGGTGTCCACTCATCCTCCTATCTCCTGCTCACTCACAACAATGATCCATACAATGTTGCACATGTAGTCTGAAACATCTTGGCTTTGATCCAACCAATCTCTTCCAGTTATGGTCTTCTAGCCTCTAATCACATCCTTGTTCCAGGATCTGATCTTCTGCACCTCCCCCACCCCAACCAAATCCACCCTCACCCACCACTCATTTGCGCTGATGTTTCCCTGATCTTAGTTATTTAGTTTCTAGATACAGCGTGGAAAAAGGCCCTTCGGCTGGCTGAGTCTGCGACGACCATCGACCCCATATACTTGTTCTATCCTACACACAAGGATCAATTTACAATTTTTACTGAAGCCCAATTAATCTACACGCAGTAACGAGTTAGAACGTACAAACTCCATTCAGACAGCACCTGTAGTCAGGATTGAACCCGGGTGTCTGGCGCTGTAAGAAAGCAACTCTACCGCTGCACCATCGTGCCACCATGACGTCCACCCTGGCTCATGTGCCCTGGCCCCTGGAAACATCATCCAAACTCCACTGGTTGAGAACAAAATGTCAGGCAGATTGCCAGGGATATATTGCATTTCTTCTTCATCAAAATGATGGCAGGGAAACCTTTGAGATTTGCATGAGAGAATGTTCAGGGTCCAAATTGGTAAATTGTAGATATGTTACAAAACTTACCTTCAGCGGCGCTGCAGTTCTGTCACTGGCCGTGTGCGCGACTTTGGTGCCTTTGAGAGGGGGGCGGGTTTAAAATGCCGTTTTTTGCCAGCCTGTTGATATTGATTTTTGTCAGGCTGTTTAGCTGCTGAAGAATAATCGCTCGGACATCGGTTTTATTACGTTTTTTTAAAAACTGCACTGGATATTTTAATAGCAGGAGTCATTTAAAAATCAGCTTCTAAAGCCGTCAACACCGACAACGGGGACGGATTTCACGCACGGGACAGGTAAAGGAAAGCCGTTTATTTTACATATAAACGTGCTTCTTAGGATGCCTTTAATCAAAATTTTACGTTGCGAAAAGGTGACTTAGGACCCATACGAACCGGCAGTGTTTTTCCTGCCGATAAATTCACCGCAACCGCAACGTTCCAAACGATCGCGTTCCACAAAATCCCACTCGCAAGATGATTAAAATGGCCATTAATTTATGGGAATTAAACACTAAATTCCTTCCATTTGGCCTATAAATTCATGACAATGAGATGTAAAAATCATGTTATATTGTGAATTCTTCTGTGAATGTTATTTGGACACTTAGGCTATTTAAAAATGTTAACCTTTTCTTAAGAAATTGATAGATGTTTAGATCTAGTAATTGAATTTTGTAATTAGCTACAATTAGGTAACTAACTAATTATATGCTTTAATCTCAGGTCATCCAAGTAAGATTGTTTCATATTTGTTTCAGAATGCTTCAATCTATAATAACTGAAAATTTCATTCAGTTCTCTTAATTTTTAAGAAAGATATGGGCTTTTGACTGTCCTCGATCACAGCTTTTGAATTAAGTCAATGGAAAAGCAATAGGGAACAAGATGCTAATTTCCGTGTATGAAAATGGCCATAACCTTTTTAATACTGAAGATATGAAAGTGAATTAGGTGTCAAATTAAACTTCTTTCTATGCTTTATGTGATGGGATAAATTGCAGACGTGATTTTTTAAATCTAAAAATTTTGTAACATTGCTATAAATTGGATCCAAAATTGGCTTGGCAACAGTAGACAGAGGGTGGAGGGCTGTTATTGTGAATGGTTGCCTGAGACTTGTGATGTTCCATAGCATTCAGTGCTGAGACCCTTGCGATTTGTACCTTATGTGGATTATTTGGATGTGGATGTAGGAGGAATGATCTGTAAGCCCACAGACAACACAAAGAGTTGTGGAGCTGTTGACAGTGTGTGGGATACCCTTAGGCTACAGGGTGGTACTGATGTGTGGGCGAAATGAGTTAAGAAATGACAGATGGAGTTTATTACTGATGTATTTTGGGAGAAGTAATGAGGCCAGGACATACACCATTAATGGTGCGATCCTAGCAAGTCTTATAGAGCAAAGAGTCCTTGGTGTGCAGGTTGCAGCACAGGTAGATAGTATGTTTAAGAAGGCATATGGGATTACTGGGCTTCATTGGTTGGGATACCTAATGCAAGAGATGCTACAGGCAGCTGTGGAGGCCAAGTCAATAGATATTTTTAAGGCAGAGATTGACAGATTCTTGATTAGTAAGGGTGTCAGGGGTTAAGGGGAGAAGGCAGGAGAATAGGGTTGATAGGGAAAGATAGATCAGCCATGATGAATGGCAGCCTAGACTTGATGGGCCAAATGGCTTCATTCTGCTCCTAAAACATATGAGCTTATGAGTTTATGAAGTGGACGGAGGTTATGCTCCATCTTTCTGACACATTGGTCAGACCTTAGCTGAAATACAGGCACACAGCTCTTATTGCCACACTATAGGAAAGATGCGATGACCCTGAAGTGGATGGAGGGGAGACTCACCCCGGCCTGGAATTGAACGTTTCAGTTATGATGTGAGAGTAGAGAAGCTAGGTCTGTTTACCTTGGAGCAGAGGAAGTCAAGCGGAGACAATATTGAGGTATATAAAATCATGAGGGGTGTAGATAGACACCTTATATATAGATAGATCTCCCATTAACAGAGGTGACAAAATCTATAGGATACTGATTTAGTATAAGGGGCAAGAGATTTAGGGGGAATCTAAGCGTGACCCTGAATATGCAGGGAATGGAGGGATATAGGTTATGTGTAGGTAGATAAGAGATGGTCTCGGCATCAAATTTGACACAGACATGACGATGCAAGATGGCGCTCACACAGAAGTGGATCTGCAATCACGCATTACAATCACTCCACTCTTTTAAATCTCTACCCCGATAGCAGATCAGGCAACTTAACCATCTTACCAACAATGAGAGACAGTCCTGAGCTACTATCTACCTCATTGGAGACCCTCGGACTTTCTTTGATCAGACTTTGCTGGACTTTATCTTGCACTAAACATTATTCATATTATTCCCATTACCATGTATCTGTACACTGTGGGTAATTGTGTATTGTCTTTCCACTGACTGGTTAGCATGCCACAAAAGCTTTTCACTGTACACGTTTCAAAAAGTAAACTCAAACTCAAACTCAGATATTGTGGATGGAAGGGCCTGTTCTGGTGCTGTGCTGTTCTCTGTTCAATGTTCTATGACGTTTTCATCCAGAGAGTGTTGAGTACCTGGCATACACTGCCAGAGAGAGTGGTGGATGCAGATCGATGATATTGTGTAAAAACTGTCTCGGTAAGTGTTAAAATCCTAGCGGGCTTATTCTGGAAGATAGGATGAACATAGATCAGTGCCTATGGGTCAGCTTGGACATAATGGGCTATATAGCCTGTTTCCATGCTGCATGACTCTACCATTCTAGTAGATATGGCTTCAATTTAACACCTTGTGCAAAAGGAAACAGTGCTGCGGTTGGATGGGTTGTCTGATTTTTTATGCTTAAGTTTCACTGGAGGGCTTTGAACCACAAATAGTGCGAGGCCCAGATTTAGCGATTTTGTGTCCCACAAAGATTCAGGATTTCTCAACGTACTCTATGGGTGGTGAAATACTTTTGAAATGTGACTGTTGTCAAATTTGCAGGAAAGATATATTCCCTCATGTTTCCACACTGTTTTTAGCACGTTGAAATGTCTAACACACTTTCCCTAAACCTGATGTATTAACTATCAACATTTAGTGCAGCAGATGTACAGTTGATGTCTCTGTGGCATTTTCCGTTATTAATAAAGAATTTCATATGAGCCTAAACAGAATTAAAGATGAACCGTAATAAATCTATATTCCTTTCAGTTTATGTGAACTTGGAAAATAATCCATAATTTCTTTCAGCTCGTTTTGATCTGATATACAAATGTTAGAAAGCTCCCAACATGGTTAGCCTGCAAGAATACTATGGTCCCTGTGGAAGCAAACAATTATATCTTAATTGTCTTTGCAGAATCTCATTGTACCCTAGCAACAGTTAGGCTTGGCTTCTTTCTCCGTCGAAATTTCCTGCCCGCTAATATGATTTATTGGCTCTTTAAAGAGCAATGTGCAAAATATGTCATTAGGAAGTGAGCACTGTTAAGGATTAAAATGCTGGCAGTGTTCCTGTTATTCCTACCGAGTTTGTGAAAATTGCTGTTGACTGCCTGTAAATAAGTGAATCAGGTATTGAATTAACATGCAGCTCTCACTGTGGGTGTATGAGTAGGTGTGACACAAGATATCCCCATAGCCTGCATTTAGTTTTTATTTAGTTTACAGACGTAGCGTGGAAAGGCCCTATGGCCCACCGAGTTTGCATTGACCAGCAATCACCCGTGCACTAACACTATCCTAAACACTCTAAGGGCAATTTACAATTTTACCGAAGACAATTAGCCTACAAACCTGTACGTCTTTGGAGTGTGGGAGGAAACCAGAGCACCTGGAGAAAACCCATGCAGGTCACGGGGAGAATGTACAAACTACACAGAAACAATACCCGTGGTTAAGATTGAACGCATTTCTCTGGCGCTGTAAAGCACCAATTTTTTAAAAAATATATATATATATATATTTTATTAGAAGTAAGTACAATCATATGGCACCAAAGTGCCTAATATATAATGACATAATACATTTTATGTACAGCTTCTTATATTTTTTATTATGATAAAGAAGAATAAGAAAAAGAAAGTAGATAGTAAAAGATAGAAAAACGTGAGGTATTTAGTGTGTGAAAAAGAGAAAAAAAAGAGTGAAAGAAGAGAATTGAAGAAAAGAAAATAGAAAAAAGAGAGTAGAAAATAAAAATAGAAAAGTAAGGAGATCATTATTTATATTCTTGACCATCCCTCACCCAGTCCTGGAACAGTTAGCTTCTACAATTGTGTTGCACCATATGATTCCAAAAAGACGACAAATGGAGACCAACTCGTTAAGAATTGGTCTGATTTATCTATTAGGAGGAATCGCATTTCCTCAATATGTGCGGTGTCCAACATGCTTGAAATCCACAAGCGTTGGTATTGGTTTATTTTTCCAGAATTTAAGTATTAGTTTTTTTGCAATTATTAAACCATAATTTAAAAATAAATTTTGAGATGAGTTCAATTTATTCCCATCTTCCATTACTCCAAATATAATCATTTCAGTATTAGGTTCCATTCTTATCTTGAATAATTTTGTAAATATTTCAAAAATATCACTCCAAAATTTATAAAGTTTTATGCAGGAAACGAAAGAGTGTGTTACAGTTGCGTTTTGGGATAGACATTTATCACAAATGGGGGATATATTTGGATAAAAGTTATTCAATCTAGTTTTTGAATAATATAATCTATGAAGCACCAATTCTACCGCTGCGCCACCGTGCCGTCCCTATGATGATTATATCATGTTATCATAAAATAGACTGTTATATTCCACTCTTTAAGATGTAAAGGAGTCAAATGTAACCATGTGCTGCTTTGAAAACTGGGTGAAATCAACAAAAGCTGACTTTTTGGAAAACCTCCCCATTGGTCTCTTTCCCATCATTGTCTTTTTTAATCTCCTCTGCCGTTGAGTGCCGAGAAACGCCTGATTGTCATAGCCTCAGAATTAAAGGGCGCTCTTTTAAAAAGGTGAGGAGGAACTTGTTTAGTCAGAGGGTAGTTAATCTGTGGAACTCATTGCCACAGAGGGCTGTGGAGGCCAAGTCAGTGGATATTTTTAAGGCAGAGATAGACAAATTCTTGATTAGAACGGGTGTCAAGGGTTATGGGGAGAAGGCAGGAAAATAGGATTAGGAGGCAGAGATCAGCCATGATTGAATGGCAGAGTAGATTCGATGGGCCGAATGGCCTAATTCTACTCCTATAACTTGTGCACGTGAACTTGTGAAAGGAAGGTTACTAAGAAGGAAGATTCATGTTTGTGAACATAGAACATAGAATAAAGAGCAGAACAGCACAGGAACAGGCCCTTTTGCTCCCAATGTATGTGCCGTCATGATACCAAATTAAACTAAACTCATCTGCTTGCAGGTGATCCATATGTCTCCTATCCCTGCACATCTACAGTATGCGCCTATCTAAAAACCTCTTACATGCCACTGTCATATCTGCCTCCATCACCATCCCTGGCAGCGCATTCCAAGCATCCACCAACCACTGTGCAAAAAATTTGCCCCACACATCTCCTTTGAACTTTTCTGCTCTCACCTTAAAATTTTGACCTCATCTTTGACATTTCCACTCTTGGAAAATGATTCTGCATGTCTAGCTTATCTATACCTCTCGTAATTTTATAAACTCCTATCAGCAGCCCCTGATGCTTTGGAGAAAATAATCCACGTTTGTCCAACCTCTTGGACGGCACAGTGGGTCAGCTAGTAGAGCTGCTACCTCACAGTGCCAGAGCCCCGGGCTCAGTCGTGCCCTTGGATGTTGTTTGTGTGTGGAGTCTTTATGTTCTTCCTGTGACCACATGGGTTTCCTCTGGGTGCTCCATTCTCCTCCCACATCCCAAAGACCAGTGCGTTTGTAGGTTAATTGTCCTCTATAATTCAGACACCATTCTGGTAAATCTCTTCTGCACCCACTTCAAAGCCTCCTCATACTTCCTGCAATGGGGCAATCAGAACACTCCAAACAGTTTTCAATCTACATATCAAATAGAATCAAAGGCTACTTACAGATCAGACATGAACGCACACTCACACAATTCCAATATTACAGAGATTCTGACGCAAGGGGAAGTATACATTGAAAGAATCCAATTGTTGTGATAATGGCATACATGAGGGCTTCAACGGCAGATAGGCTGAGACAGAGGAGGGGGTGAATAATTGCTCAGAATGCAAATAGTTTGCCTTGGTAACAAGAAGCTCGTGCGACAAATTCACGACCAAATTCATTGAGTTTGTGTGAGCCATTAATTTTGATAATTACTAGACTCTGACTTTTCTCATTACAAATGCCAGCTGATTTGTTTATTTCCAACATTTCACCTTTAATTTCAGATGTTCAGTATTTACAACTTTATTTTTAAAGTTTAAGATGATAATTGTTCTGTTACTGATCGAGCTGTAAGCAATATGTGTTACATTGAAGGATGCTCATTTACCAGGTGTAAAGTAAATTCATAGTCTCTGTCTTTACCAATGCACACTGTAGGCTGTAAAAACAGAATCATGGAAATGTTACAGCAAGGAGACCATTCAGCCCATCATGTCCACACTGACTTTCTACCAGAGCAACCCGCTAGTTCCACCCGCAAACCCTCTCTCAGTGGACTTGTACATTTTTCTCCATCGTCCATTATTCCACTTCCCTCTTGAAGTTGCCTCACAGTATAAGCTAAATAAAATAACTTCTCATGACATTCTCAATTCTTTGTCTTATACATGTCACCTCTATTCCTTGGACCCACTACCAAAAGCAATTGTCTCTCACCATTCCCTCTGTCTGCATTCTTCATTTTTTTATGTATTTTGATCAGATCACCCTTCTCTTCTCCAAAGACAGCAGTCCCAGCCTCTCCAATCTATAAATGTGTTTCTGTGCTTCTATCAGGAAGGCCCGAATTGTGTGTGCGTTAATTAAGCATTTTCTCCATCTGTCTATTTTGTTTCATCTGCCTCCACCGATATCATCCATCACCCTCTGTCCCCAAACTCCGCCCCCCCCACCTCCCCTACCCGACTCAATATGTCTCTCTTCCTTCACCCTGTGTCAATCCACCAATTACTTACTGGGCCCTCTCCTACTACTCGTGCTCTCCTCATTATAAAGGTTATCTTCCTTCACCACTCTCTGGTCTAGTGCAGGATTTCATCCCAAAATGCTGACAATTCCATTTCCCCCACAGATGTTGCCCCACCTGTTGTGTTCCTCAAGCAAATTATTGTAACTGCCGTCCCCCATCTTAGAAACGATTCTTGTAAATATTCTCTAGATCTTTAATTTCTGTTTAGTTTAGAGATACAGTGCTGAAAACAGGCCCTTCAGCCCACCGAGTCCGCGCCGACCAGCGATCCCCAGACACTAAAACCATCCTACATACTAGGGACATTTTCTAATTCTTACCAAAGACAATTACCTACAAACCTGTATGTCTTTGGAGTGTGGGAAGACACCGGAGCACCCTGAGAAAACCCGTATGGTCACAGGGATAACGTACAAACTCACCCGTAGATAACTCACCCGACAGACAGCACTCGTAGTTAGGATCAAACCAGGGCCACCAGCACTGTAAGGCAGCAATTCTACCATTGCGCCACAGTGCCGTCCCATCTTCCCTTATCTTCTCCATCTTTCCTGATGTGATATTAACTCCCTGCACCCCATTACTCAGTTTCCTTCCACATTATACATTCCATCCCCCCCCCCCCCCTCCAAAATGTATTATTTTACACTTCTCTCAATTATTTCCCACCTTCCCACCCAAATCATCTACATATCTTGCGGTCTAAAGCATCCTTCTTCCTGTCAACTGCAGGGTTAATGTTTACATTATCTAAAATCCTACCTGTTACGTAGCCATGGTTCCACACACCCCAACCTTCCCTTGTTTCTTATTCAGAGCCTTATCCACAAAGCCTGCTGAAAGCACATTTGTACCGCATTCATTGTGTTGGCCTTGCCCACTCTTTCATTAACTTCAAAAAATTCAATAGCAGCAACCTTCATTTGAGAAATCCGTGCTGATAATTTACAGTATATTTTCCATCCTATGCTATGTTTTTATTTCATCAGCTAGCAATGGTTCCAGTTCTCTTTCCTAAGAATGACCTTAAGCTAAATGGCCTGCAGTTCCTTTCATTAGCTTGTCGCCTCTATTAACAATAGTAATCATTTGCCAGACCTCGGAGTCTATTTATTTTCCTTCTGAATTTTCATATCTGGTTCAGAAAGTAAAACCTGAAGAAAGTAAAACAAGATCATGACTGGTTTAGCTAGGGTAAATAAAGGGACACTGGTCCCATTAACAAAAGGTTAAAGCGTCAGGGAACATGGTCATGGTTTTCAACTTACGGGCAAAAGATGCAATGGGAGGTAAGGAATATCCTAAAGGAGTAGTTATGTTCTTGAAAAAAAACTACATAAAACACCAGAGGCATTCTGTGGGGGACAGGCAGCATCTTTGGACATGGTTAAGCAATGTTTTGGGTGGGACCCTTCTTCCTTTCAGACTGCAGTCGTGTGGAGAAAGCTGCAAAATAAGTAACCTTGTCCCACCCTGGCAAGTTTCTGGTGGATACAGGTGAAGGAGGGTTGATTGGCAATGGGTGGACAAAGGTTAAAGGTAGAAGGAAGACAAAAGGGTGTCAGATAAGGAAAGTGGAAGATCGAAACGTAAAGCCAGAGGGAGGGAAATATTTGGAAGGGGACAGGGGGACACACTGGGGGGCGGCAGAAGGTAGCGGAATAGTGGGAGAAATGGTGGAGCGCCAGGACGGAGCATTGGAAAGAGAAGGAGGGGATAAAAGGGGGATCTAGAAATTGCATCATTGCCTGAGAATTAATTTACATCAATCCCATTAGGGTTGGTGGAAACAGAATTGGGTGGACACCTGAGAGAAAGTAATTTGCAGAGCAATAGGGAAAGAGCTAGGGAATGGGCCTAATTGGATTGGTAAGAATAAATGCAACCTCATATTGAATTGATTGAACCGAATGAGAGATACAGCATGGAAACAGGCCACTCAGCCCACCAAGTCTATGCCGACCATCTATCACCCATTCACACATGTGCTGTGTTTTTCCAATTTTGAATCTACTCCCCACATGCTAGGGGCAATTTACAGAGGGCCAATTAACCTACAAACCCGCACATCATTGGAATGTGGGAGGAAACCGGGGCACGTGGAGGAAACCCATGTGGTCACAGGGGGAATGTGCAAGCTCCATACCGACAGCACCCATGGGCAGTATCGAACCCAGGTCTCTGGTGCTGTGAGGCAGCAGCTCCACCAGCTGTGCCACTGTGCCACTCTATCTCTTTACTTTTCCATTTGCATGCATTCTTCTTGACTTCTGTATTGTCTTTCCTCTTTTCCTTTCTCTTCACTGCTGCCTCCTTATCATCGTCTCCCATGAATTAATTTTACTTATCCCTCAGCGGCCTATCCATATCTCAATTCTTCACAGTGATTCCATTGTTTTCACAATTAGACACGGGCAGAATTATAGAAGCCTTACCATGAGTGAAAATAATTTATTTTTCTGTGCATGAAACGTGAAAGAACGATTTAAAATTTGACATGACACTTGCAATGTACTTAATAATGGAAACAGGAAAGGTGAACTCTCAGAGTAAATTGAAACAGGCAGTCCACAAAAATCTCCTTTTTGGCAGAGTCTTAGAATGGCATAATTTATTTTTCCAGTTATATTTTCCATTGCAAATGACAAAATATTCATAAAGCCAGATGGTTTTAATTAATGCAGCCACTCAAAGAAATTAAAGAGCTAATTAATATTTTACGCAGTGCATATTACACCAAATTAACTTTCATTTCAATACATTTATTTAAATTTTGCTGTAAAGTTTTATTCTGAGTGATCTAAGTAACCTTAGGATATAATTCAATACCATCCAAAGCTACAAAGCAAAATATTGCAGATGCTGGAAATTAAAAAAAAAAGAAAATTCTGGAAATAACTAGTAGGTTCACAACGTCTGTGAAGAAAGAATAATATTTTGTCAATAGTATTTCATCAGAATTGTGGTTCCAACATTGACCTAAGATGTTTGCTCTGTTTTATCCCTCCATAGATGCTGTCTGATCAGCTGAGTTTAGTTTCGAGACACAGCGAGGAAACAGACACTTCAGCCCACTGGGTCAGCACCGCCCAACAATCATCCATACACTAGTTCTACCTTATCCCAGTTTTGCATCCTACACACTAAGGGCAATTTACTGAAGCCAATTAATGTGGGAGCATCAGAGAAAACCCACACGGTCACAGGGAGAACGTACAAACTCCGTACAGACAGCACCCATAGTCAGGATCGAACCTGGGTCTCTGGCGCCGTAAGGCAGCAACTCTGTGCCACCCTTTATACCAGAAAATATTTCCAGCATTTTCTGCTTTGCAATTAAAATAACCAATGGGTGCATTTGCCAGTGCAAATGAAATCATCCCATTTATCACAGAGCATGTCAAAGCTCTGTCATTTTAAATTCCACCTATGTTTATGTGTGACCCACTTTGCCATAAAATTAAACGCATATGGAATGGACAAGTGGAAAAAGTGACAGTAATCCACAAAGGAAGAGAAGGAAGAGAAATAGGTATTAATGAGAAGTATGGCAACACAGTAGAATGATGCATTTATAATATGACTGTTGGCTGCAAACCCTTATATTGATTAGTGTACTTTCAGAATCCGACTGGAAGCTTCCAGGATCTCCCATAAATGAAAGACCATAATTTTCATAAATCGATGTTTATTTTCAGCATGACAATTCAGATACTCCCATTAATAAGATAATTCTTCATGCAGTATTGATGGATGAAGTGCAAAGATCCTGCACATCCCTAATTTCCTTCACCCTGTCACTAGAAGAAATATTTCCATTGCCAAGTTTTGAAATTCTCTCCTAAACCTCTCTAACCTTTTCTTCTAATGAGATCATTGTGTTCAATTCTGGGCACCGTGTTAAAGGAAAGATGTTGTCAAGCTGGAAAGAGTACAGAGAAGATTTATGAGGATGTTGCCAGGACTAGAGGGTCTGAGCTATAGGGAGAGGTTGAGTAGACTGGGACTCTATAAGGGGTGATCTTATAGAGCTGTATAAAATCAAGAGGAATAGATCGGATTGATGCACAGTCTCAAGCCCAGAGTAGGTGAATCGAGGACAAGAGGACATAGATTTAAGGTGAAGGGAAAAAGATTTAATAGGAATCTGAGTGGTACCTTTTTCATGCAAAGGGTGGTTGGGGATTGAACAAGCTGCCAGGGGAGGTAGATGAGGCAGGGACTATCCCAACATTTAAGAAAAAGTTAGACAGGTAGATGAATAGGACATGTTTGGAGGGATATGGGCCAAACGCAGGCAGGTGGGACTAGTTTAGTTGGGGCATGATGGTGGTGTTGGAAAGTTGGGCCAAAGGGCCTGTTTCCATGCTGTATTATTCTTTGACTATCAACCTCAAGTCCAAGAGACACAAGACTGCTCTGATACATGAGTAATAAACAAACTGCTGGAGGAACTCAATGAGTCACACAGCATCTATGGAAGGAAAATAGACAAAGTTTTGGGTCAGGACCTCTCTTCAGACTTTAGAAGGGTGCCGTCCATTTCCCTCCACAGATCCTGCCTGACCAGTTGAGTTCTTCCAGAAGTTTAATCCTAAAACCAATCTTTTCCTAATATTTCCTGAGATTGTATTTAATATCCCTTCTTATATCCTTTGAGATGTTTCACACTACATGCATATATTGTACATGAAATATGCATAGTAATGTATGCAATAATATACGAAACGACATAATTCATTTTGGTCACCAATCAGTGAATTCTAGTGAATCAGTCTGAAGAAGGGTTTCGGCCTGAAACGTTGCCTATTTCCTTCGCTCCATAGATGCTGCTGCACCCGCTGAGTTTCTCCAGCATTTTTGTCTACCAGTGAATTCTTTAATCTTGGCTAGAAAATATTTTAGTTGAGTTTAGTTTATTATTGTCACATGCACCGAGGTACAGCGAAAAGCTTTTTTGTTGTGTGCGATCCAGTTTGCGGAAAGACAAAACATGACTACAATCAAGCTGTGTAGAGTGTACAGATACAGGATAGAGGGAATAAAGTTTAGTGCAAACTAAAGTCCAGTAAAGTCTGATTAAAGATAGTCCGTGTGTCTCCAATGAGGTAGGTGGTAGCCCAGGACCCTAGTAAAGGAAGGTTGACCATGATTTGGATTTAAATATAATTAAATTTAACCGTAATGGGCAAAAGTTAGACCCTGAAATTTTTCAGTAGTGTGGCTGCAAAATCGAAAAAGATTCTGTGATGCAACATTCAGTTGTGTAAAGAAAAAAGAAAAGTGGGAAATGGAGGATGAATAGGAAAGACAAGAATAATGACAAGCCAGATATCAATAATTGGAAGGCAGTGGCAGACGGTTCGGGTGATGGGACAAATGTCCAGAGAAAAAATAGAACAATGTAGAAGACAGGACAGAGCCCAAAATAAATGAGAACTGAACAGTGAGAGAAAGGTAATAATTTAAGCAGCCTTGGTTATCTCTATTTATTACCTATAGCTAGTTATTATTCCAATATGCACTGCAAAGTACTTGAGATGAAGCAGGTGAACTGTTGACATTTTATTTTTGGTTCAATATTTCTTGAAGGGGAGATGGCATTTATTTGAAGTACATGATGATTTTTACCACCTGTGCCCTCTATAAATCAAAGTTGAAATCTTCTTTGAAGCTGGTTGCGGAGTAGAAACGCAGGAAATGCATAATATTAGATTCCATGGGATGCTTTTCCAACTGTGCACTCCAGGGTTGAATACTGAAAATCATGCAACTGTTCCTCGCAATAATCCATTCAATAATTCTCTGGGATGCATTCATGATAACGCCTTATGTTTGTTGCATTCTGCACTCACTTACTTGAGCAACATAGTCAATCTGTGAGTTGGACAGTATATATGTTTTTTGCTAAAGAAGGCTTAATTTAATCTTCACTTCAAGTCACACCTATGGTTTCAGGTAACTGAATCTATCTGACCTTTAGAATGGAACAGGACTGTGTGTAGAAGCAAGCGTTGAAAATTGGGGAGGGCTCATTTAAAGAGGAACTGGTGTGGGGCCCGAAGTAAGTAAATGTGAATTACAGTGCGGCAATGCAACTGAGGATCTGAAGAAGGCAAAAAAGAAATGGTGACATATTGGGAGGTATTGTGATAGGGTAGTAGTAAAGGGAGCATTTGGAAGGACCAGGGTAAATTGGGAAATTAGTATAGACCAATATGATATGCAAAGTTAGGACGGAGAATCATAAAATGGGGGATTGGAGGAGGAAAGTGAAATGTGGACATTTAGTGTAATGAATCACATAGGTCAATTTGTAACAAAAACGGGAAAGTAATGCCTTTTTTTTCCAGAGATGCTGCCCGACCTGCTGAATCTTTCCAGTATTTTCTGTTTTTGTTCCTCATTTTAAGCATCTGCAGGATTTTTGGATTTTCACATCAACTTGTACCATTAATATGGGGAATCAACATAGGGTATGACTGAAGACACCACCATAAGAAACAAGATCATTCTGATATTTTATAATATTTACTTTAATCTCATGCTTGATAGGTTGTGATATTATTGAAGATTCCGATTTCCGTTCTCGGATCGGATGTGAGTAAAATGGAGGGCCACGAGACCAGATGTGAGCAGCAGAGAGCCACGACTTGTAGAGGGAGCCGCTGAGCTGACCCCCCGCTCATCTCCCAGAGATGAGGATGGTGGGAGTCGGTGACGAGGCCCACAAGAGCAAAGGTCGGTACGAGTGTTGCCGGGTTCTTACCCCACCCCTCGGACCCTCACGTTCGGCTATAGGAGGCACCACCGGGGAACAAATGCTGAAAGACGGCTGAGCGAAGAGAGGGGCGATGGTTCGCTGGACGATCCAGATGGTGGCGATGGCTGGAGGCCCTACCACAGCCTGGAGCTCGCCTGGATTGGGCGCTACTCCAGGTGACCGAGCGAGCGGACTGGACTGCACTTTGCAAATGGCGCCAAAGCCTGGCGACCATTGCATGCGGTCTCAGTGGAATATTTCATCCTGGCCACTCCCTCTTTCCCATCAGGCAAAATGTATAGAAGTGTGAAAATGCACATCTCAACAAACTAGTTAGTACCCGACAAAAGCGTTTCACTGTACCTCAGTACATGTGACAAGAAACTAAACTGATACTGATATATCAATATACTTTGTATTAATTGGGGATTGTGCTTAGATATGGCAATACTTTACTGAACAGAATTTCACTGCCCATACTATGTGTATATATGACAATAAAGAAACATTGACCATACTTGCCAACTGATTGTCTTTGGCTCTGGAATAAAGACAATTTATGATGTGGGCACATGCCCTTTAAGCACTGATCTGAAGCTGACTCACCTCCTGGTAAAGAGTGACCTTACACTGGCTGAGAGAAACCTCTCTCTTATAAATCAGGCCTTGCTCTTCAGCCAAATCTCCAGAGAGTCATCGGTGTTACAAGATTTTGTGAAGAAAAGCTTCCTTTAATTAACTGTGCATTTGCTCAGAGTAGTGAACTCATCAATGCCAGCCATATGTGCCAAGGAGATACAATTCATTCAGAGAAATTGGAAATTTCAGTTTAGTTCAGCGTCTCGCTGGGCTAATCATGCCTCAAGTCCCACAAGTGCACCGAATATAACTTAAACGTCAATGCTGATCATGTGTCATTGACTGCAAATCGGCTAGAAATTTGATTATTTATTATTATTGTCAGGTATACCGAGACAAGGGGAAAATCTTTGTTTTGCGTGCTATCTAGGCAAATCAGATGGTGCATCAGAAAAAAGAAACAGAGTGCAGAATATAGGCTCACAGCTGCAGAGAAGTGCAGGTAAAAAATGTAGATCAAACAGTATTGCTGATCCGTGTCTGGTTTTGCTGCTGACCTGATCCATAATCCATGTCAGGTATCCACACTACCACCCAGTGGAATGCGGGCAGCCATGTTAGTTAGTTCAACTTACGACTCCGAGCCTACTGTACTCATATTGATGGTCTTCTAATTAAAGTACCAGTTATGACATATAATGACTATCAATGGTACTTTGCACATGGTGTCAGAAGTGTGATTCGAACCCATGCCTCCAGTTGGAGACCAGACACGAATCAAATCAGCAATACTCTTTGATCTACATCCCCCTTCTTAGGCTTTTGCCCAAACATAAAGCATGCAGAAGTAATATGTATATAAAGCTATAAAACAAACTATCATCTACAGTAAAGCAATGGAGGATATATTGCAAGTAATATAAGTAACATCAGTTATAGTTAATTAGAGTCCAAGATCTGCATCTAGACATAATCCCCGTGTCTTGCAGACCCGTCCTGCACTTGTACGGTACAGGCATTCTGCTACCAATAACTTACTCTATGTCTTTAGACCCGGAGGTGCAACCTGTGGTTTGTCCTGCTCAGCGTGTACCTATTGCCATGAGAGACCGGGTTAAAGCCGACCTGGACAGGATGGTGGCATTGGGAGTCATCACGCCTGTTTCAGAACCCACGGACTGGGTGTCCTGGCTGCTACAAAGAAGAATAAACAGGAGATTCGTATACGTATTAATCCGAGGGACCTGAACACTGCACTCAAAAGGCCGCATCACCCCGTGCATACCATGGAGGAGGTAGCTGCCCACATGGGTAAGGCAATTGTATTCTCTGTATTAGATGCCAAGAGCTCCTTCTGGCAGATTCCCCTGGATCATGCATCATCCATGCGTAGCACCTTCAGCACTTCTTTCGGCCGCTACAGATTTTTGTGCATGCTGATTGGTATCAGTTCAGCCAGTGAGATGTTTCAGCGCTCCATGGAGCAACTGTTTGATGGATACCCTTGTGCTATCATTGTGGACAATATCATTGTTAGTGGCAAAGACATGGAACAACATGATGCCAATTTGAAGAAGGTACTCGAGCGTGCCAGGGAAGTGAGCTTAAAACTGAATCCCCAAAAATGTCGGTTCTTTGTTAACCAGGTGAGCTACGTGGGGCATATTTTCACGGCTGATGGTCTCAAGGCGGATCCTTCTAAGACTGTGGCTGTTAGCGAAATGTCCACACCCACTGATGTTGCAGGTCTGCAGAGATTTCTGGGCATGGTTAATTACCTCGGAAAATTCATTCCCGACTCGAGAGATGTCGGCTCCCTTGCGGCAGCTTACTCACAAGGACACTGCCTGGACATGGCACGAACAGCAGCAACATGCTTTTGACACTCTAAAACGTCAGATGTCGGGTCCACCTACCCTGGCTTATTATGATGTCAATAAACCTGTTACTTTGACCTGTGACCTAGTACGGCCTCGGTGCAGCATGTCTGCAGGATGAGCAGCTTCCAGGATGATGACGGAGACGAGGTATGCTCAGATCGAGAAGGAATTACTGGCAGTTGTCTTTGCATGTGCTAACTTCAACGATCACATTTTTGGCAAGACTGTTACCGTGGAGACTGACCACCTACCTTTGGTTACCATTTTAAACAAGCCTATACGTGCTGCTCTGGCGCGGCTGCAAAGAATGATGCTGCAGCTCCAGAAGTATGATATCTCTCACTTACAAGCTGGGTAAGCACATGTATCTGGCTGACTCATTATCCCGTGCTCCCAGAAGCTCGAGCACCCAGCACACATCAGAAATAGACACTTTTGACTTTATGGCAATTGATTTCACTCATCCTTCACATCTGGATACTTTGGTGGTTCACACGACAGAAGATGCCACTCTGCAGATGCTCGCCTCAGCCATCATTCATGGATGGCCTGGCAATCAGCATTCGCTTCCGCTTGGTTTTCGACCTTACTCTTCTGTCCGAGACGAACTGGCCATTGAAGGTGGGGTTATCAAAAAGGGCCACAAGGCAGTGATCCCGGCTTCTCTCCAATAGAGGTACTTTGACGCTGAACACAGAGGTCATCCTGGCTCTGGAGCTACAGGAGAGGGGAGAAGAAGGAATGATAGAGGTGTAAGTGGTGCTTTGTTATGTTGCCTGCATTCCTGGGGCAGCATGGTAATGACGGGGGAAATCTGGTTTGTGTCGAAGATAGATTCAAAATTCTGGAGCAACTGTGGGTCTGACAGCATATTTGGAGGAAAAGAATAGGTGACGTTTCGGGTCGGGAGGACCGGGCTGCACACTCAACTATCTTCAATTTCTGGTGGTCTTGGACAGAGTATTTGCTACAATTAGCTCATAGGGTACTTTCTATGATTTCTATCTGTAGAAATTGGCAAGTCTTTTGAGGTATGTCGAATGACCTTAGTCTTCTGAAGACGTAGAGGCATTGTTGTGCACTCTTGACCACAGCATCAACGTGATGGGACTAGGGCAAATTGTTGGTGATATTTACATGATATTTACACCTAAGAACTTAAAGTTCTCAACCATCTCCACTTCAGAACCATTGATGCTGACTGGGACTTACAGTACACACCACCTCCTGATGTAGATTACCAGATCCTTCTTTATGCTGATATAAAGGGCTGGCAACAGATGACCTCAGGCAAGGAGCTTCCCTGATGAGCTGCCTGTTGGCTAGAGGGTGTAATTTCAAGAGGGATACATCGTTGTGAACTGAAGAACTGGCTAACCAACTTTTAGTTGAGGAATTGGGACAAGAGGGAGGAATGAGTGGAGGGGGAGGGGAGTGTTTGTAGAAGTTACCTAAAATTAGAGTACTCAACATTCAAACCGCTGGGTTGTAAGCTACCGAAGCAAAATATGAGCTGCTGTTCCTCCAATTTGCGAGTGACTTCACTCTGGCAATGGAGGAGGTCCAGGACAGAAAGGTCAGTGTGGGAATGGGAAGGAGAGGTAAAATGGTTAGCAACCAGGAAATTACATAGGCTTTGGCGGTCCGAGCACCAGTGTTCAGTGAAACGGTCGCCAAGATTATGCTTGGTCTCACCGATGTACAGGAGGCCACGTTGGGAACACCATTCTGAAATATAACCGTTCTGGTGAAGTGAAATCCAGTTAGCAAGCCTTAACTGAGAAGTTATTGTAGCATGGCTTTAAGCATGAACATGCTGTACTTTCTTATCTACGTTCATCTTGCGACTTTCTGGTTAGAAGA